>VWZT01009132.1:162028-250911 GCA_013397055.1 Pachycephala philippinensis
GTTCCCCGGGACGGGGCTTCGGGGTGGGCTCGGTGCCGGCGGGGCCGCCGCGCTGCCCTCCCCGGTGATGGATTTAATCCTGTTCCGGTAATTGACGTCAGGGCTTTGTTCCTTCCCCTTTGCTCTCCGCGGTTTAGGGCCGGAGCCGCTCCGGGATGGAGCGGGCAGCACCGGCACCGGCCGCGGGGCTCCGGGGGCGGCCGGCGGCTCTGGGCGGGATCCCGGCGCTGCCGTGCTCCGGGAATTGGCTTCGGGCAGGGGCTGCCGAAGGTCAGGGAAGGAAGAGTCGGGGTTCCGGACACAATCCCGTCCCGGAGTGAGTGGGTGGCTGTTATGTAAAGCCTCATCCCTGCGGGGGGTTGTACTGGACTTTGTAGAAGAGCAGTCGCTTAACATTCTTGGACTCTGGGCTGACTTTTTTCCTTTTTTTCCCTTTTCCAATGAACAAAACAAAGCAAGAAAGCGTTGAGGTGTGTAACCCGGGTATCGGTGCATTCAGTGCAGTGTCCGTGATTCTCCTCGGGAGATGAGTGAGTGGTTAACTGAATTTTGGGGCAGAACTGAGTGCTTGTGCCCAAACCTCGCTCACAGCCTGGGCAGATGCTGTACGATGGAAAAGGAGCTTGAAAAGGGGCAGGTGTGGGGCCCACTGTCCCCCCAGCTCATCTCTCACCTTATTACGGCCTTGTTTGATCATTTTCTCAGGAATACTGGTGCTTTTAAACATTCCCGTGTTTCCAGTGCTGGCAGCCAGCCCCCCTGCCCCTGTGGGACTGCCCAGGCCCTTCCTCAGTGTCACTCTTTGGAATGGACTGCTTCTGCTCAGGTCTAGGTGTTTGTTTGTCACCTGGGCTCCCTCCCAGCTACTGAACTTCTCTCAGGTGTATTCCTAGTTCCTGACGTTCCTTTAAAACGACTGAATTCTTCTTTCAGGTCCCTGGAAAATGGGCATTTGCAGCCTGGGGGGTTATTGCAAAACAGAGTCTAGCGAAGTGCTTTGCAGGAGTGGTTGTGCACCTGATTGGTCATTTCATTGTCTCCTCTAATGAGGGAAACGTGATTGAAATCCCGGTGCTGCTGTTGTGTGTCAGCCTCGAGGTGTGAGACAGTCCCCGTGTCACACTGGAGTTACTCAGTGGTTGTACTGGGACTGGGGCAGGTCTTGTTGATCAGGAGAGAAAGGGAAAATTTGTCTTTTGGCTTTATTAATGTATCAGTGTCAGTTTTTGTCCTTTGTGGCCTCCTGCACAGTGTGTTTGCAGCTCTGTGTGAGAGCAGACTCTCCTCTGTTCAGGAGTGAGACAATCCTGGAACATCCTGGGCTGGAAGGGACCCACCAGGATCATCCAGTTCAGCTCCTGGCCGTGCACAGACCCCCCAACAACCCCACCCTGGGCATCCCTGGGAGCTCCTGGAGCAGCCTCGGGGCCGTGCCCATTCCCTGGGGAGCCTGGGCAGTGCCCAGCACCCTCTGGGGAAGAACCTTTCCCAAAATCCACCCTAAACCTCCCTGACCCAGCTCCAGCCATTCCCTGGGTGCTGTCCCTGCCCCAGAGCAGAGATCAGAGCTGTAGCCCCCAATGAGCTCTGACCTCAGGGTCCTCTGCTCCAGCAGAACAAACCCAGTGCCCTGAGCAGCTCCTTCATGGTTCTTCCACACCTTTCCCCATCCCCATGTCCCTTCTTTGGATGCTATCAGCTTTTTATCTTTTTTATATTGTGATGCCCAAAAGTGTCCCCAGGACTCCAGGACAGTTTAACAGCAATGAAAGAAAACAGTAAATTTCAACTCTGATCTCAAAAGCTGTCTCAGGTCCCTGATATTTCCTCTAAATGTCTTTGCAGTTCTTGCTTTATGACTTGTCTCAAACGTGGAGAGAGTGAGACTGAGCCCCTGGGGGTCAGTTTTTGTGTGAGAAGCCACACAGCAACCCAGAAAAATAATTCATATTTATATGTTTAGCATTCTTCCAAGTTTTAGTGACCTGAACTTGATAAAACCCTGGTGAAATACGAGTTGGATTTCTAGGACATCTTTTTAGGAAGCTGGAATGTGCAGATGCTTTTGTGTGGTTACAACCGAGCTCTTGAATGAAAAGATGCCACATTTCTATCAGCACAAGCCACAGAGTTTGCTTCTTGGGGGCTTTGTAGGTAAAGAGCTGCAGCAGGAATGTGTCCTGAGGTCCCAGTGGCCCGTGCCAGGGTGGCATTTGCCCACCAGGTGCCCCTGTGGCTGCTGGTGGGTGTGTTCTGCCCTGGTGTTTCCAGCGTGGGTGCTCCGTGTCGGATGTGACTAAGGGCATCCGTGACCTGTGCCTTACTGAGACAGTGGCTCTTGGCATCTCCTGGTGCCTGGCAGCAGGGCCTCTGTGCCCAGGTGATGGTGGAACTGCTGCCATTGTGTCCCCCTCGGCATTTTCAGTGCTTAGGAGAGGTGCCAGAGCTGCTCGTGACTGTTGCTGATGCCTCCCTTCCTTCCCTTCCTGCTCATCCTCTTGGTTTGGGAGTTTTGTAATCATCACTGCTTTTACTCTTTGCTCCAGATCATCAGAAATTTGCAGTGTTGAGGGCAGAAATACTGAGCCAGGAAAGCAGCATCCCTGCCATGGGCAGATTTGGCACGTGGAGAGAGCTTGAGCAGATTCCAAGAGGTCACAGCAATGTGTGTGAGGAGCTGGGAGGAACACGAGTTGCAGTGTCGTGTTTGGAGTCCCCCTGCGTGAGGGTGTAGGAATAGTCTGGAGTTTTTGGTGACTGAGGTTTCTTTTCTGTGGCAATAATTGTTCTTGGCAACATAATTTCGGTTTGTTACTCACCTGTGGTTTGTTCTACGGGCCTGTTTCCTTTCTCTGGTACTGTGGTGTCACAGTTACCTTCAGCAGAAGCTCAGAAATAACTAAACTTGAGATTAGATACCTAAACTTCAGGTTAGAGTAGATACATGGAAGAAATCCTTCCCTGGGAGGGTGGGCAGGCCCTGGCACAGGGTGCCCAGAGCAGCTGTGGCTGCCCCTGGATCCCTGGCAGTGCCCAAGGCCAGGTTGGACACTGGGGCTTGGAGCAGCCTGGGACAGTGGGAGGTGTCCCTGCCATGGCAGGGGTGGCACAGCTGGGCTTTAAGGTGCTTTCCTACCAAGACCTTGTCTTCCTTTGCCTTCAGTGTCTGCCTCAGAGTTTGTACCAAAACCAAAGTGAGGTTGGTGTCACCTTCTCCAAACTGGGAGAACAGAGCACCCCGACCTGTGGGGAGATGGAGTGTCTGGAAAGGAGTCAAGAAACTTTTAACAGATTCCATTTAGCTAGAGCCGGGTTAGATGTATGTGAAATATCTCGCTAACTGTGTTAAACTAAGAAAATAAGCAATCAAGTTCATAGAATTGCAAAACTCAAGATGAAAGAACTTGTGTGGCAGTTATTCTTCTCTTGCAGGATGGTTCCTTCTGTGCAGTCACTAATGACTAACGAGATCCTCTGCAGCTTGTGAAATGACAGGGCTGCTGTCACTGCTTAGGAAATCCAAGTGCCCAGCCCCTGCTCCTTCCTGTCACCGAGCCGCTCTCGAGAGCGCAGCCAGCCCCAAGTGCTGAGGCTGTGCTGTTCTCTGGCTGTGCCTCTCCCCTGCAGGAATCCACGTTTATTCTCTTTTTAGCTGCTTGCACTGGATTGCCCCTATTCCAGCTGAATTAACACTTCCCAGTTTGGGGCAGTGCTGGAGCTCTGAGGTGACCGTGTGCCGTGCTCAGAGCTCGGCGTGGCACCGCTCCCTGGGGCTGGGCCAGCCTCGGACGTGCGGCCAAAATTCCGTGTTCCCTGGAGCTGGGAGCTTCTTTGCCTCATGCACTCGTGTCTCACTCGGTGTCTGCCATCTCCCCAGGCTCTCAGACTTCTACTACTTTCCAAGTTTCTTTCTTCAGCTCCGTGTTTCAAACTCCTCTTTTCCCTAACTCTGTCTTTTCTCCCCAGTGCTTGGAGTTCCTCAGGTTGTCTTGTCTCTTGTTCTTACTTGGTTCATTAATTCTTGCTGATGAATGTAAAACCTGGGTTATTAACTGCCAGTAGCACCAGGTACCAGCAGGAAAAAAAATCTCCTTGTACTCCATACTGTACAAACATGGAATAAGGGAAGTTCTTGCCCTGAAGTCTTGAACTAATTTTCTTCTGTTAACAGCTCATTAAGAAAAATCTTCCTGCTCACCTTTTTATGGAAAACAACACCTCATGAGGCAGCTCAGAGCCCCCTTTTACTGATTTTTTTTACAGTTCATCTTAGTTTTTATTCATGTCACAACAGTTATTGATAAATTACTTGAACGTGCTGCTTTCATGCTTTACAATTAAACAAAAAGAGTGTACTTTTACTAATGTGTAATCCTGTAGTGATCGTGTTTTCCAGGAGAGGCTGTTTTATCACTCCAAATCTCTCCCTGTGGATAGGTGTGCTCCTCTGCAGCCCCACAGCAGTTTCTCACTGCTTATTCCCAGTGCTACACTGGGAACATGAAGAGGTAGGAGACAAGAGGCAGGATAATGGGGTGGTTCTCTTCAGAGTGGTTGTTTCTGAAGGATTGATGTTCCCACGTTATTTGCAGTTTCCAGGAGCAGCTTTAAGCTGTTTGTCCTTTGGGCTGGAAACTTTCCTCAGTTTTTCAGCTCAGTGGGTTCCTCACAGCGGGGCAGAAATGAGCCCAGGCATGGTTCTGCTCCTCCTGCAGCTCCTGGGGTGGCTGAGGCTTGGGAAGTGTCAGAAAAGGTCTCAAACCAAAGCAGATCCCAAAACTTCGAGCTTTTCCAACTCTGTAACCTTTGCTGTGTGTGGTGTTAAAATGAGAGGGCAGCCAGGTTTTGGTGTCACTTTATCATCTCCTGGAGGTGGGGGCGAGGCCTTGGTGCCTCACTGTAGTTGGGTCATACTTCACTTTATTGACAGACATTTTCCAGTTTAAGAAGAAAATAAAGGATGTTTAATTTGCAGAGCCAGACACTGGGAAAACAATGTTTGTGACCAGTGACAAGTTAAACTCCTGAGACAGAGGAAACTCTTTCCACTTGTCCTTAGCTGGGATTCTAAGATTTCACCGAGGTAAATTGTTCCAGAGTAGATATTTCCCTCAACAGTTGGTTCCTGTGGAAATTTCACACCATTGAACAGTCATTCATTTTTTCACTTCATTTTCCTTTGAAATTCCTGGTGTTCACTTTCCTTGGTGTGATCCTGTTGCAGGTGTCTGGTTTTAAATGAGTATTTGATATTTATATTGGTTGTCTGCTATATTTTTGTATAAATTAGGCTTCAGGAACTCTGTACTCGCACATATTTCCCCATTCATAGTGACATTGCTATAAAAGCTCAAACCATAATTGTCCAGCTTTGTGCATTCACATGGAGGTTTTTTTGTTTCTGCATTTAATTTAATTTCCAAAAGACGTTAAAGAGATTTCAGTGATGGAAGTGCTTAAATGGTTTTAATCAGGCTTTGATGTGCACAAATCATTAAAGCGAGGAGGATGAAGAGATAAGAGTCCACAATTCCCTTTGTATGGTTTGGCTGCAGAGGAACTCAGGGAGGAGGAAGTGTCCAGGAAATCCCAAAGGCGCAGGAGCAGCGACAGGACAAGGGAAAAGGGCCTCGAGCTGTGCCAGGGCAGCTTCAGGCTGGATATTGGGAGAATTCCTTCATGGAAAGGGCTCTCCAGCCTTCCCCAGGCTGCCCAGGGCACTGCTGGGTTCCCCTTCCCCATCCCTCGAGGGGTTTAAAGGGTGCAGGTGGCACCTGGGGACTTGGGACAGTGGTGGGCAGTGGGAACGGTTGGACTCGAGGAACCTGGAGGGCTTTTCCAGCCCAAACAATTCTATAATTCTGTTTTTCCCACAGGGAAGGGGAACAGCAAACCAAAAAAAGCTACATCAAAATGGGAATTGAGTTTGTGTGATGCTGTGCGTTTCGTGGGCAGAGGAATTACCAGAGTTTCTGTGGAAAAAAAAAATAATTTGAGGGATCTGCCAACGTAACTTTCCAGTGTTGCATTACAATTAACATAAGCATTTCCTTATTTAAAGATAATTTAAAAATTGTGTGGTCAAAATCCGGATTTGAAAACATGAGCCATTAAGATGGAGATTTCAGAAAAACTGAGTATGGGAAACAGGTTGAAGAACTTAGAGGAACGTGTTGTAACTTCAGCAAGTTGTCCTGTGCTTTGGCGTAAATTAAATCAACCTAATGAACATTGCTGAATGAAAAATACTTGATTTTACAAAGATCTCCTAATATTACTGTATTTTTGTAACTTCAAGAGGCCTTGAAGCCCAAAGATTGTCCAAGAGGAGATTAAATGGGTTGATGTACTGATATTTTCCCTATTTCCTGGGGTTTTTTTGTGTTCTGAGTGATCCTCTATGGAACAAAACTTCCTGATAGTTTGTTTGTGCGTTTTGAGGAGGTTTTTATATTTTGGGGTGAGGTGCTGTATGTGTTTGACATTTCCCATTAAACCTTCCAGTTCACCTCTGGCTCTTACTGGTGTGGAGCTACTGGAATCCCCCCTGGCTGTGGGTGAAAAGCACTGTGGCCACTTGGAATATTGGTTTAAATTGCCTGGTGAAGTCTGGGATTTCTAGTTAATTAATTTTTTTTTATAATTAATTAATTTGGATTTAATTTTAGCCTTCTGATGCCGATAGGATAAATTAGCATCATATTATAGCATTGATTTGCCATGGTGGAAACTGGTGTTTGGTGTAGACCAGCCTTTAAAAGATAAAGGGTGAAAAGGTTTTTCCTGGAGCAATTGCTCGTGCTGAAAGAGCTCCACTAATTATATTTAATGAGCAAAAAACACAAGTAAGGACTTTGCACTGTGACACATTCTTAGCCAATAATTACCAGAAATATGTTTTAATAGGAGAGAGTTTTAACAGGTAGTCTTCAGCTTAAATTTGTTAATCACTAATAACCTCCTAAAAAATTACTTTCTTCAGGTTTTTTCTTTAGTTTTTTTCTTCAGCTTTCTCTTTTTTTTTAGTGGAAAAAGTGGCATTATTTCCTGGCCACGTGAAGCAAGGTCCATGCTGAATTGGCATTCAAAAATGGTTTTGTTTGTTTTTTCTTATTTATTCAGAGGAATGTTCAAATCCATCCAGTCATGATTTGCTGACAAACTTGAAGCTCAGGATGGTCAGAAATGGGAGTGGTTTAATCTTCGTTGCTATTTTAGAGTATGAAGTTTGGATCTCATTAGCTACTCTAATGGGCTGATTCCTTGCTGTACAACTTATTTCAGTGCATTATTCAGTTTTTAAAAAATTATTATGTGTGACTCTCACTATAAATAGTGAGTCATACCTTAAAAAAAAAATTAATTTGAACTTGTGCTTAGTAGAATTGCGTTAATTGGACCCCTAACGAGGGGTGTCCATCAGTGCCTGCTCAGCTGCAGCCTGGGAGCTTTAGCAGTTCTCACCATGGAATTTCTGTGGCTCTTGGAAGCAGTTTTGGCTCTTCCAGAGACTTTTCCAGGCTCCAGCTCTGACCCAGCTCGGTGTGAAGTGGCCTCTTGCATGAGGGGTGTTGAAACTCAACTGAATTTTGACACGGCTTTTGCAATGGTTCTTGTGTCTGTCTTTAACTTCGTGCCACAAAAAGCTGAACTTCTTTTTCTGGTGGCAAAACTCACCGAGTCTCACTGGCTGGAAGGGAAATGTGGTGTTAGAATTCTGTGTTTTGTAGTTTCATGGCTTTTGGATTAAGGCCACATCCAGAAAAGTGCAAAAAGTTGTAAGAACTTCGGGGGAGAAAAACCCAAACGTCATCATTATGGGAAAATATGATGTCATTTATATTAAAATACTTTGTACAGCTAAATTAACATTTATCAACTGTTTTCCTGAGGTAAAAGATACTACACTAAATGCCTTGTTACTCAGTGGGGGCAGAAATATTAATGTTTTTCTCAATCTGCTCAGGGGGATTATAAAGTACAGGTGGCATTTAATAGGTAGGATGAAAGGTGAAAACTTTCCAACGTTTTAAGCAGTGTTTGTTTGGAAGCACAGCACATCAAAGCTGTGGCTTTCCTGCTGCATTTCAGCTTCCCTCTGTAGATGGTTCTGGGCCCTTCCTCTTGCTTCCAAATTTTTTTGCTTTGCCTGCAAATCTTAAATGCTCCTCTTCCCTAGGTTTTTCCAGAGTTTTAACTACTCCAGGCTCTCATCTTCAACGTGTTTAAATTTAAAGAGAAAGTTTGAAGGTTCCAGGAATCATCCCAGGTCTCAGAGCTGTCGCATTCTGACGGCAGATTTTAGACAGGTAAGAAATGATGCTGAGTTTGGTAAACTCTTTGCATACAAGTCAGGGCTGAAAACTGGGAGGGAAAATTCGTATTCTCACTGTTGTGGTATTCAGAATTGGGGGTTTTGTGAAATCTTGAAGCTGTAAAGCAATCCTGGAACTGCTTCAGCTGCCAGCGGGGAGCACTGGCCCTGTGAGAGTTCAAGCCACCACTTTTGAAAAGGTATTGATAGTAATACATCGGTGATAATTTAGAAAATATATTGATGCTGACGTGCATCCAGCCCGGTGGGTTTGGTGCTCCCCCTGCCGTTGTTCTGGGAGCAGCCTGGACACAGATATTCCCCTTTAGGCCTCTCAGTTCTGTAGCTCACCCCCAGTGGTTTCCCATAGCTCTGAGGAGAGTTAAAGCATTGAATGATGAAGCTTTTAATCTGGTTGCTCTGCTGAGCTGCTCCCAGCATCCTGCTGCTCCTCCTCCATCCCTCACAACCACGTACAGAATTATTGTCTCAAACCCCGATGTTCAGTTCAGTGGGTGATGCAGCACAATGGGTGAACCTTGGTCACGATGGGAAGTCCAAGATAAGCGTCCTGTGAGACAGTGCAGACAGATGATCTTACACTGAGGCTGGAGGAAGTGACAGTTAAACCAGGGTAAAGTATCTGATAAACTTTTTCTCTCCTTTCTTTTTCTGTAGTTGAGATGGGAGAATGATGTGAACCTCAAATGTGATTTTGCCTTTTGCCTTTTCGCTCCTGGTTTAGATGGCACCTCATTAAAACCTTGTCTGCTGTTTCAAATCTTGCACAGAGCAGATTTATCAGAGAATTTCTGTCAAGTGAATCCTTTCTTAATCCTAATGCCACAGAGTTCATAGCACTCAAATGTAATGATGTCTTTTATGAAAGTAAATTAATGTGAGGAAGTCAGAATGATAATAGCCAGATTAATGTTAGATGTCTGAATAACTATTGCTTAATAAAATCTAAATGCCAATTGTCTTGGCTTCAAAGTTTAAGCAGATGAACATGTAGGCACAGGAACTGGGTTATTAAGTTTCTGCCCAATTAGAGGGCAGAAATTTGTTGGGAAGCTGTACTGGAATATGCTTTGGTTAGCCTGTGTGGACATGAAAGGATTGCATGCAAAAATGCTGAATTTGTGATGGTCTCCCTTTGCACTGGGGGAATTAAAGACTCTCCCAGCGATGGAGAGTGGAAAGGATGGGGAGAATGTCCTTGGTGGAGTGGGAGAGGGAATTGGGCTGAAGTTGGCTGAGAAGAGATTTAAGTGAGAAAGAAAAGAGTGTTCCTGGTGGATGGCTGAGCTCGAGGTCAGTGTGCACTGCTGGTTTGCTGATCTCCTCAGCTGTGGGGTGTCAGGGCAAGGAATGGCACTGCCTGCTTAAGAAAGTCCCCTGTTCCTCAGAGTAGTTTTGGTATTGCAGGATGAAGCAAATAGAAATGCAAAGGCTTGGGAAGGCAAAGTTGAAATTCAGCTTTGCTGAGCAGCAGCAGCTTCACTTCCCTCTCCTGGCTCGGGCTGGTTCTCATGGCAGGAGTTCATTGAGGCTCCTGTGTCCTACCCGAGCTGGAATCCTGGCCTGGCCTTGGGGTAGGTGCAGAAAATGACTGTTTTAGTGGCTTTGTGGTCTCGTGGTGTCAATCCCCGAGGTTTGTCTCCTCTGAGTCAGGGATGTCGCTGTGGGCTCTGGGGTGTCTGCCAGGAGGGAGCCTGGGGACAGAGGGGCAGTGGATGGAGAGAGGAGGAGGGAGCAGGGAGCTGTGCTGTCCCTTCCTGGGCTTTCCTGCTCCTCTCCCACTGCTGAAGAGACAGGACAGAAAGGAGGGGCTGATGTCCTTTGAGCAGCTCTGCTCTCTGCAAAGGAAGAGAGCTGGGAATTAATTTCTGTGTTCTTCAGGGAGGGGGGATCAGACGTTTTCCCTCCTGTGTAGCACTTCTGCACAAAAATGAAACATTTAAGATGTGTGGTTGTGCATTTTTAAGGTCCCTTGAGTGAATTACATCAAAGCAGTCTTGTGAATTCTTGGATAGAAACATTTTTAAGCAGTTTTAGTAGTATAATTTAAAAATGGACTTTAAAATGGTTTTAAATGAGCTGCACTGCAAGTGCTGAAGTTAGAAATGTCCTCCTTAACTTGGCTTCTAAAATCCAGTTGCTGGGGGTTCACTTTTACCTTAGTTCTTTTACCTTACCTTGGCAGGAGGAGTGGAACTGGATGATTTTTAAGGTCCCTTCCAACCCAAACTCCATTTCTCCCTTGCTTCTGTGTGCTGAATCTCATGTATGATGAATGATGCACCCAGTTCTCATCTGGACTTGTTAAATGAAATGTTACACTTGCAGAGCCTCTTTCTAAAGGATCCCCAAGTCCTTTTCCAGTGGTTAGTGTTGAGTTACAAATGATCACTGTAATTCTTTTATCCACCATCGCTGTGTGTTGGCTTCTCAGGTGGAAGATGCTGACTGATCCTCAGGTAACCTGATATTTGAGGGATGAAGGGGACTCTGGCAGCTAAAACGCAAGAGCAGGATGTAATTACTTGCACCATCACTTGACTGAGACGCTGGAATTAAGGCCGTGCTCCCACAGAAAGTGCTGTGGAATTTCTCTCAGCTAACGGTGGTGAAGGATTTGTGCTGCTTTGTCTGGGGAGCAGCACAAGTCCAGGCACATCGTGCTTGGTGGGGATTTCTGGGTGCTCCAGAGCTGAGTGGGAAGGAGAAGTGCCTGCAGCAAGCTGCTGGCTCTGCCCTCCCTGGGAGTTCTTGTCAAACATTAACCAGGCCTAGGCCAACTCAGGTTTTTATTATTTTTATTTAAAGCTCTCCCACCCTCAGTACGTACAAAGGTGTTCCCAGACGGCTCTTGGGGCACTTTATGTTCTCCCTGTTGAATGTGCAGCAGGAATTCCTGATGTGAAGGGTGGGATAGAAACGTTTGTGTTTGTGTTGTAGGAATGGGAAACATTTCTGTTTCACTTAGTGGTGGATCACCGATTTATATTTGTGTCATATTACCGATACAGTTGCATTTGAATTGTATTCCCAAGAGCTCAAATGAAACCTTGGAAAGAGGGAGATGGAGCTGTGGAAAAGTTCATTCTCATCAAAATAGCTGAGTGAGATGGTGGCTCAAGGTTTCCTGTGCAGCCTCACCCTGTGATACTGAGTTACCGGGTTAGAATTTTGGATTCCTGGTGGTATCAAAACCCTTCCTTTGGTGGAGCAGATCCCACGTACACCAACCCAAATCCCCCTCCCTTGGCACGGAGCCTTTGTGTCAGAAGGTGAGGGACAGAAACAGAAAACTTCATGCTTTTGAGAAGTTGGTTTTTTTCTGTCTGGACAAATGCAAATACTATTTGAACTCTGTGTGTTCCCTATTTCAGTTACAAAACTCTGAGGATGACTCTGCCACTTCTGTATTTGCACCATCATGGTCATCCTTTAAACCTGTCCTGGAGAATCATCCTGTTTGTGCTTTTTTGGGCAAAGCTGTATTGTTTTAGTAGGAAATGTTATATTTTTTTCTGCATTTTTCTTCTTCACCATCACATAGAAAGTGGAAGTTAAGACTATATGTACACTTTTATAAGTAACTCTTGGTAGCACCAGGGCATGTTCTTCGTGTGTCGGTGTTTTTGTGTTAATTTTGTTGTTGCAGGGCACTTATTTTTCAATGTCTCCCTTTTTAAACAGCTCCTTTGGGAGTGCATTTGTATTAAAAGCTGACAGTAGCATTTTATTCTCGTGCACATGATTTTAGGGCAGGATTTGTAGTGATGTCCTGATGCACAAGCTGGGAGAAGTGTCCTGTGCCAGCTCCTGACATGCCCCTTGTTCATGGTAAAAGGAATATTTTAAATAATAAACAGGTGTCTTTGGATGCAGCATTAAGGCAGCTTCAAGTATTTTTAACTGCTTCCTGAAAACATCATTCCTTGTTACAAGCAGACTTTCCAGCTCTTTTTCCCCTTCCTTTTAAGAAAAAAGGGTGAAATCATGGGAGCTGAGTGTGCCCCCGCAGCTGGGTGTGCCCTGCCTGCAGCCGGGATCCTGCACGTTCCCTCCGAGCGTGTTTATCCTTCGTGGCCAAATGTTGTCAAACAGAATTGGGGTTTCATCGCAGCCAATTAACCAATTAACTGTTTGATTCCTCTTGCTCATGAAACCAATTGAGACTGAAGAAGCCCTCGAGTTAAATGAGGATGTCTTGAAGGAAGTGGAGGTGTTGTAAGCAGGCTTTGAAGATGCTAATGGCTGGGTGAGGCGTGGGGGGGTCGGATTCCTTTGCATGGGCTGTGTGTGGAGGGTTCCTTGGGCCACCTTCACCTTTGATGGTTTTGCCTCACGGTGTCTGGGAAGATGAAGAGATACTGCTGGTGCTGAGCTGGAGCAAGGACTTGTGTGCCTGATGTGGTTCAGGGGGGTGAGAAGGGTTTGGCCGAGGTTCTCTTTCTTTTAACAGCTTTGCCAGGAAATCTCAGCCAGTGTGGATGTGTTGGTTGGGGTTTTATTTTTAGTGTGGAGTTGTGGTCCAAAAGTCCCAGAGCTGGGATGTGCCCCCTGCCCGGAGCTGGGGGGTGGGAGGTGGGAAGCAGGGGGAGAAGGCAGCACCAACGCTGCCATTTCGTACCACAGGTTACACATCCAAGGTGATGGTCTCTCAAAGCAAAGCCGTGCCCTCGCTGGATTAGGGATGAACAGAAATACCAGCTGGGATTTAGGAGGAGGTTGGAAGGAGAAATGAAAGCCGTGTGTCTGGTCTGGGTGATGCTGAATGCTCAGATTGATGTGCTCAGGGTGCCTGGAGCAGCAGCGAATGGGGTTCAGGAACACACACGGGGAGGGTGGCTCAGGAGTTTCTGTGAATTCCCTGCTGGATTTCCTGCTTGCTTTCAGCTCTTCCTGTTGAGCTGGAGCAGAGGCGTGAGATGTGAAGGGTTGGTTGTGCAGGGAAGTCTCAGACACAGGGACTGTGCAGAGTACAGTGGGACACACTGCAGGAGGAGTGACTCAAACCACGTAGAGTTCAGCTTCCTAAAAATGGAAATACTCTGCTGTGCTTCAGGCCTGTTTTCTAATTTTTTTAAAAATTTTTTGAACTTCTCTTTTCCCAGATGTGGAAACTAAGATGACTTTGGCCCTTGCTACAGGGACATTGTTCTGGCTCCCTCAGCCTGGCTCTGCTCCTCCTGCACACTTTAGCTCAGGCCTCCTGGGAAAAGGGGAATTTTAGCAGGATCATCTTGGTAGCAGCAGGTACAAGGCAACAAATCCTTCATCTTCCATTTCCAGGCCTGTGCAGGGAGGGAGCAGAGGTGCTGTCCTTGTTCCCAGAGGGTGGGATAGGGGTGATGGGAGCTGTACATTTTAGTGGATATTAAAGGTTTGTTACAGCTTCAGGTGGTCTGAAAACGGAACTTCTGCAGTTTCCTACCTGCTGGAGTTAATTACCAGCAATGCTGATTGGCAGACAGGTCTTGGATATCTGCCTTTCAAAGTACCTCTTCTCCTGAGCATGGGAACATTTCCCTTCTGGTAGGCTCGTGGCTGTGGAAGATGTGGGTTTGAGTGGGAAGTTGTCTGAAGTACAGAGCTAAGGAAGCCCCATGAACTTCCTCTATTTACACATTTAATGCTGGTGTGATTTTAATGGCCTCGTACAGGTTATAGGCACTTAAAATAGCTCTGTGTGGAGATTGGATGATTAGATACAAACAAGTCTAACTTGTATCACAGTCAAACTATTTGCTCTAATAAAAAATGTAAAAGAGTTAAAAATCCTAAACCAAATCCCCATACAGTCAAGGTGACTCCCCACGAGGGTGTTTATCATTTACTGTATTACAAAAGGCTGGGGAGGAGTGGTTAAAAGTGTCATTAACTGGTGTCTTTGTGATGACTAATTTTACATTGACCTGGGCAGGTACAGCCAGATCAGCTCTGGGTTTGCACCAGCTCAGATCTCAAGTGAATCTTTGCTGTAATGTTCCTTTTGTGTGGCAGTGTTGGTACAAATGCTGGTTTTCCTTCGGTCCTAAAGTTATAGGACATATTGATATAATTTAAAAAGATGTTGCTTGTCTCTGTAAAAAGTAGTGAAAGTCTTTGTAAATATTTAACCCTCTATTTGGAAAACAGAGATGTGAAATTCTTTGTTAAGATTATAATATTCTGGATGTATAGCTGTATATAATCTCTGATTTTAGTGTATTGGTGGGAATGAACCACCCAAAACCAGAGCATTCCTATTCCCTGCCTCAAAATTTGCCTTTAATAGTAAATGCCATGGACTCAGACTGTTCCAGTTGGCTTTAACTGATCAGTGTTTATAATTAAATCTGATATTTATCTGTGTTGAAATCCTACATATGTAACAAATTGGGCTGCAGTCTCAAGAATGAGCTTTTTAAGCCTCAAACTTATAAAACAAGTTTGTCATCAATGCCAGAATGATCCCAGGAGTTTGCTGGCCACATTCCATTGCCCAGGTCCCTCTCTCAGCCTTGATGGCCACCTGTGGTTACATGAGCTCAACAGATTACAGGAGAACTGGAGAAAAAAAGTGATTTTTCACATAAAATGTAAGTTGCTGTATTCATGGGTTTGATATCAGCACGGAGCTGGGTTGTGCCAAGTGCTTGTACCTTGTTTGGGAAATACAACAAACCTGGTGCCTTGGAAAGCATCAGAGGCCTCAGCTTACACCCTGGGTTCAGTCTGCTTTGGGCAACCTCTGAGCTTTCACTGCTTTCAGAGCAACAGACAAAATGAAGCCAAATGGGGAAGAAATGGAAGAGGCTAAAATGTTATTGAGGTGAAAAGACTCATGTTTTAAAAACTGAGTGATGGGTTGAAGTTTCCTTGTTAAGAATGCAATAGCTGGGTTTGCACAGCTTTCAGAGTCATGCTCTAGCAAATCATTTATTATTTTTAATAATCAGACAGCTGTCTAAAGACATGAAATAATGGTTTTCTAAGCAGCCAACGTTTTCATTTTAGACTGCAAATTATGTGGAAGAACATCAGTTTCTTTCCTGGAAGCACTTACTGTACTTCGTGCGGATCAGTAAAGAACATTTCTGAATCTCTCTATACAGAGTTTAGCACAAGTTGTGGCTGCCCCTGGATCCCTGGCAGTGTCCAAGGCCAGGCTGGACAGGGCTTGGAGCAGCCTGGGACAGTGGGAGGTGTCCCTGCCATGGCAGGGGTGGCACTGGGTGGGCTCTGAGGTCCCTCCCAACCCAAACCATTCTGGGATTCGATGTTAAAGGATTTAGTGGCACCTTATTTATCATCTCTTTTTGTTTACTCCTTTATATCCCAATGTGTCAAGCTCAATGTGAATCTTTTCCAGCTTCTCTGTGTGTGTGTATTTTGCAAGAATTTGACGTATTTCTGTTAACACAAGCAGGAAGACCAAACTGCAAAGGGAAATTTGTTGAGAAGGGGGATTGGCAGGTTTTGAATCTGCATTTTTGCAGTAGGAGGATATGGTCCAAGGCAAAAAGGTGCAATATTGCCAGAACTTCCCTGAAATTACTGCTTTGAGTAGAAATGCCTTTTGGGAGTCAGGGAGGGAGAGAGACCTGGAAACCACATCAAAGCTTGAGGTTAGAATATGTTGAAGGATGGGTGCCAAAAAAAGGTATGTCAGCACCAAAAATAACCCTAATCTACAGGAGAAGTCAAGCACTGAATGGGTGGGGGGATGGCAGAACATCTGGGTGATGTGGGGGAGAAAAGGTATTTTAGAAATGAATGGGAGATGTTCGGCGTGGGCTGGAACCGAGATGATTCGAGCGGGTGAAGTGGTTTGAAATAGTTTCTTGCCTGAGGACTTGGTGGATTTTTTTCAATTTTTTTTTTTTTATTGCTGTGTAAAGTTTCCCTGTTAGCAGCCAGCTGTGGGTTGGGAGTTACAGCTCTTTGGAGGGGGCTGGAATTGGGAGTTTTGGGGAGTTGTGGCCCTCAAAGGGTTCTTAACAGAGGTCATTCCGTGGCCAAACAGGGCCAGGGGCTGCCTGGGGGCACTTAGATCTTTTCTTTGGGCACTCTCATCCCTCCCCTGGGCCCTCACATCCCTCCTGTTCCTCCCTGTGATCAGCACTGATCTTTTTGCTCGTAGCAACATGAACCGTGAAGACCGGAATGTGCTGCGTATGAAAGAAAGGGAAAGGCGAAATCAAGAAATTCAGCAGGGTGACGAAGCCTTCCCACCCAACTCTCCTCTCTTTGCTGAACCATACAAAGTGGTGAGTTCCTGCACCTCAGAAAAATGCAGGTTTTATAACAGAAATCATGGGCAAATTCATATTTTATATTTATTTTTGTCCATGTTCTTTTTAAATCCAAAGCTCTTATGGCAACCAAGTGTTTAAGCAGGGCTTGAAATAAAGCTGGACAGTCCCAGCTCCACTGGCAGATTTAGAGTGCTCAGGAAGGGGAGGAAGCTTTATAGGGAGTGAGAAAAAGGAAAATAAAACCATCAAATTATTTTCCTTCCTTCACCTTCTATACAGTAACTCAAAACAATTCAGCTGTCCATTGTGTGATGCCAGATTGCCATTTTTAGCCTGTTGCTAAACTTTCTAACCTTTCGTCAATGTAATCCAGACCTGGATAAGTTCAGGAAGAGAATGTTTAAATAGGAAGTTAATTTTAAATGGTAAATTAAGTTTTAATTTAATTTTTAATGTCTGATATGACAGAATTATCAGTGCTAACTAGTACTCCAGTGGTTTGTATCTGATATTTTAGTTTGTTTTGAAGAAGTTGATCCTGTTGGTGATCTTGCACAGCTTTCAGCTTGTGCTGGGTTTTCTTCCAGGTTGCTTTGCTGAACAGAACTGGAAAAAATAACCTAATTCAGGAATCACTAATAAAATATTTAATATTTTAATTACGTACCTCAAAACTCATTTTGAGAGCAAACCCTTCCCTTGCTGCAATTTCAGCTGATTTGCAAGAAGTAAATCATGACTGAAAACTCTTCCTGCAGGAGGAAAGTTGAGAAATACCTGGTGGTTTTTTTATTCCTGTCCTCCCATCACTTTCTTGTGCTTGATAACCAAATTCCACATCTATGAAGTTAACCAGAGCTGGTTGGGATGCATGGGGGAATGATCCAGGATCCCAGATTTGGAAAACAAAATGGTTCTAGAAGAAAGAACCTTTTAGCTGTGTGCAACAAACATTGTGCTAATATAAATACCAATTAAAAATGACTTATGGGGGTGAGGTTAAGTTGATTTTATTTTAGTGCTAATTAAAACCTTTTAGGAGTGATGCATTCTGTATTAGAGAAATTACAGTCTGTAAGGTGACAGGAGGCATCTGCAACTTTGGAACTTGCATCCAGCCCAGCAGTGCATCATTTGATTATTGCTGGTTCAGCTGTTCCTGCTGCTGAATTTTTATTATGTTTTAGCGAGTTAAATACGTATTATTACATATTTTTAATATGTTTTAGGGAGTCAAATTGCCGCTTTAAGAGCTAAAATTCAGAATTGGAAACGCTGGCAAAGAAAGAGGTGGATTCTAGCTGAGATTCAGGTTAACTGCTGTAGTTATCAGATTGCGTAACCGCAAGTGAAGTCACGGCTGGTTCTAAATCCTGATTTTTGTGGCTTCTTGTCCCAGACCAGCAAAGAAGACAAGCTGTCCAGCCGCATCCAGAGCATGCTCGGTAACTATGATGAGATGACGGATCTCATCGGGGACCGGCCGCTCCAGAAGATCGTCGCCATTCCCAAGCCCTCCGTCCCCGCCGCGCCCGATGACAAACCCGCGCCCGGCTTCTTCGGCGAGCAGCGGCACGGCGCGGGCTCGCACCAGAGCAGCAAATGGACCCCGGTGGGGCCGGCGCCCAGCACCTCGGCGCAGTCCCAGAAGCGCTCGGCGGGGCTGGGGGGGCACGGGCAGCGCTCGGGGGGCGGCGCGNCCGGCCGTGGCCTCGCTGGGCTCCGGCCACTCCAGAGCCCACGGCGGCGACCACCACGGCAAGGACCACCAGCGCTCCAAGTCGCCCCGGGACCCCGAGCCCAGCTGGGACTCTCCCTCCCGCGTGCCCGCCTTCCCCAGCGGGCAGCACTCGAACCAGTCCTTCCCGCCCTCGCTGATGTCCAAGTCCAGTTCGATGTTACAGAAACCCACTGCCTACGTCAGGCCGATGGACGGGCAGGAATCCATGGAACCAAAGTTATCCTCGGAACACTACAGCAGCCAGAGCCACAGCAGCGGCGTCAACGAGCTGAAGCCCAGCAGCAAAGCGCACCTGACCAAGCTGAAAATTCCTTCCCAGCCGCTGGATGTAAGTTGCTGGCTGTGTCCTGCCTTCTTAAATGTAAATTTGCTTGGGCTGGGATTTTCCAGCGTCTCCAAAGTCCCAATTTGCCTAACCCAAATGGAGTTTTTAGTAAACACTGTGTTTTTGTTACTCAAAGCACCTTCACCTCAGCTGTATTTTCAATGGGGAGCATGCGAAAGTAATTACTTTTGTCTTCTGCTTCTTCCATGTGGATACTGGGATTTTTATTAAATAAAGGCTGAGACATTCAGAAAGGCTTACTTAACCCCAAGAGGCCAATTTTCATGGAGTATTTCTGTAGTCAGGAGTTAGGGAAATAAAGTGATATTCACAAATATTTTGACAAGCTGGGTAAATACATTGTTGTTCCTGGGAGCTGAATTGACTTAGACTTGTTGATACAATCTGCCTGTATCAGATTTTCTTTTGAAGTGAGTAGCAATTACTAGATGTGATTATTATACCTTCACACCAAATTGAACAGGGTGCACAACTTTTTATCGGTTGTGCTGCATATAAAATCCTATTGGGTTAACAACTTCGAGCAGTTTGGTAATTCCCAAAGCATTAAGACACAGACTCTGACTCCAGCTCACTTACAAGGAGAGTGCCTTTCCTAGTAATAAAATCTCATTTCATCTCCTGTCTAACTGCTTGAATCATGGTAGCCAGAGAAAAGCCTTGTTCCTGGGATTGCAACAGATAGCAAAGTAAAATCCAGGACACAGGTAAGGAAATCAGAAATTACTTTATTTGTGAAGAGTTGCCACATCAGTGCTGATGCAGTGAATCCTGTAGCAGCTTTGCTTCTTTCTGCTTGTAAGGCAGACAGGGATGCAGAAGATTCATAGTTTGGTAATTATTTCTGTTTCTGGGATCACTCTGTGATGAGTGTTTTACTTGGGAATGCAGTTTGTCATTGCTGTGCATTCACGGTCCTGCACTTGAATTCAGATATTATCCTGGGGCTGCTTCCAGGAAATGATTGAAAGCTGTGGTTCTCTTTCCCCTCTCGACAAGTTTTTAATATCACTGACTGCCTGTGATCACTTTAACTGTCAAGTGAAAAGTAAGAGATTATTATCACAGTTTTATAGATGTCTTTTATTTGCTTTTCATAACTGAATGTGACTCATGCCATGAAAACATGGATCTATCTGATATTAAAATTGATGAAAAGAGTTAGGAAGGGCTGTTTGTGTCTGTGTAGAGTCCATATGAGTCACGATAAGGATTCAAGTTTGTTTTTTAACTGTTTGTAGTCCCTGGAAAATTTGGGAGATGTTAATTTTGAGTTTTGATTTGTAGGCATCAGCCTCTGGTGAGGTGAGCTGCGTGGATGAAATCCTCAAAGTAAGTTCTCAGTGCTGTTGTTCATAACTTCTTTGTTGAAAATACAACCATTGCCAAGGAGGGGGAAGGACTCTGCAGTTCTCAGAGGTGGTGACAGGGGAGCTGTCCTGTGCTCCTCCAGCACTGGGCCAAACTGGGAGCAGAGGGCGACACTGGGTATTGTGGTGTGCACATCATCTCCTGGAGATCCTCTCTGCATTCGTCCTCCCTGGGAACCAGAACCACCCATTTTTTCCACCAAAATACAGTTTTTAGTTCTGATATTTTAGATTGCAGTAAATGTTTTGCTGCCCCACAGCAGAGCTTTCCCTCTCTCCTACCTGGGTTATTTTCCCGAGTCCTTTTACCCTTCCTGTGATCCCCTGTCCTGTGTCTGCTCTCACAAAAGGATCACCAGGTCCCTCTGGAGCATTTCCATGGTTTATTATTTCCTCTGACCTTGGAGATGCTCTGAGAGAATACCAGGCTCTTTCATTCCAGCTGCAGGCATTTGATTTTCCCTGTTTTCCTCAAACTCTATAGGTTTCCCTTTCCTAGGATTCTTCTTCCCACACACTCTGAAAGAACCAGACTCTGACTTGCACTGCAGTTTATCTTCAGGCCAACCAAGTTGATTGATTTATGCCTTGCTGCTTGTTATTATGTCATAACTCTCTTCTCTCGTGGGTAGCAATTTAACATTCAGGTTTACATGCAAAGTCTTTGTTGCACATTTGGGAAATCAAGATTTGAATATAAAGCTTAGTGAGGGGTGATCAATGAACTGAAAATGGAGAGAATCCAGACTGCAAGTTGAAATCTGCTTTATTTTGTTAATAACTTCCCTTTTTGTTGTGTTGTAGGAGATGACCCACTCCTGGCCTCCTCCACTGACTGCCATCCACACCCCCTGCAAAACTGAACCCTCCAAATTCCCCTTTCCAACCAAGGTCAGTGCTGAATCAAACAGTGGATGCTGTTGAAAAAGTAACTCCTGTTAAAGATCAGGATTTTGTAACTCTCACATTCAGTTCTGTATAATCTGGGTTTGTTTCAGTTTGCTTTATCCCTCTTTATTTTTCTTCACATCATCTGTCAGCAGTGGCCTTATGAAAAATGTCCTTGGTTTTCCTCTGCTTTGCACAGACAGTCTGCAGAGTTACCTGTAGTACAACTTGCCTTTTAAATTTTTGTGTGATAAATTCAAATCTTCAGACTTTTGAGGCTTGAAAATACCTTTGAGCCCTTTCCCTACCAGGGAAATGCTTTGCACCATTTTGTGTAGAACCAAGTGAGTTTCCCCCCATGGAGCAAAACAGAGGCTGAATGGTAAATGCTAAGAAATTTATATGGGCTTTTCTGCATAAGCTGAATTTTCCTCTTAGTTTTGAAGTCCATTAATAGTTGCATGAGATTTTTTTACATTTTTCAATTGCAAAAAAATTAAGTTTAAGAATCACATGTTTTGCTGAAGAAATCACTCGTTCCGAAAGATCCTCTTCCCAGCCTCCTGTGTTCTTAAGAACTGCTGAAGGGTTTAAGCAATTAATTCCAGAGAGAAATCCACCTCTGCTGCTGCTGACAGCACAGGGCACGTGTCCAGGGGAGCTGCTGGAGCTGACACCTCTGAGAAAGGAATTCTGCTGCTGCCTCCCCTGAGGCTGGGCCTGGCAGCTCCAGGGTTCCAGGGCACACTGGCACTGGGAATTGTTTGCCTTGAAGAGCAGCTCTGCAGGATCCTGGAAACCCAGGACAGGCAGGGGAGGCAGCTGTGGGTAAAACCCAGCGTGGGGAGCTGACTCACCCAGGAATTCATCCTCTGCTTCCTGGATCTGCTGATTACCAGTCAAAGATTCAACTCAACAATGTGTGTTTTCTCCAGACTCAACATCTCTCTGGGATGAATTGGGGTGCTCCACCCCTAACTTGGCAGAGCTTCAGAGTGAAGAAATTGCACTGTTTGTCTTTTAAAAGTTACCTTCGTAATAATTCGGACCACGCTCTCTCTGACCAGCTGCTCTTCTGGACACCACTTGCTGCTCTTAATTTCCTGTTTGATCCAAATTGCTCCCCAAAACAGAACATTTGAGGGAACAATTTTAAGAAGACTTTCTCACTGAGGTTTCTACTGCAATGTCTCTAATCCCATCAGTTTATGTGAATGCTTTGACATCACGTTCCTTCAGCCAAAGGTTCCAGTCCCTGTTGGAAGGGCACATGCACAAACTTCCCCCAGACTGGTGTGAGTTCAGGTTCTCATCCTGGCTGGATATCCCAGAGCCAGGGGCAGTCCTGCTGTCACCACCTCTGGGTCACCTGTCTCTGTCTCACTGCATTTTGCTTCTCTCCAGTATAAAAAAATGCAGAATTTACCATTCAGTTCTCAGCTTTACTTTGGAAGGCATACCTAGAAATAAATCCTGTTGTCTGTTTTCCTAGCGTTAGATCAATATTAATCTTGCAAATATTACTTTTAGTCAGGGTTTATTTGTGTGTTATATAAAACTGTCAGCCTGGAAATAATTCGTACCTTTTCTTACAAGGAAAGAAATTCCACACCTTTCCTCATCAACAAAGGTCCTTATTCCACTGCTTTGAGTACCCATTCCTGAAGCTTTAGAGAGATATTTTCCCTTTGCATTTTGAGCATTTGGCTGTGGGGCTGCTTGGTTTTAGTTTCCCTGGCACTTGACTGATTTTGGGAAGAGGAAGGTGTGCAGAAATCCGTGTGGCTGTGACACAGAGGCCACGTAACGCTGCACAGCTCTGGTGATGGTTGAACAAAAACGGTGGCTTGTGGGGCTTTTTCAGCCTTTCAACCTGGATTGTGTCTCTTCACCCAGTTTGCAAAAAATTCCATTTATGGCTGCTCCGAGTCTTTTTGACTTTTTGCCAGCTTTTTTATTTTGTGGCTGCACATCTTAGCCATGGAACTCTGTCAAATTCTCTCTCTGCATCCAAAGCCTATAATTTCCTCTGCCTTCTCCCCTCTGTCATTCTTGGCAGCAGCAGCTCTGCAGAATTCCAGGGAGTTAGTGAGCCATAGGCTTGTGCAGTCTGGGCCCAGAGCAGAATCCACCAAACAAAACACAACAGTGGTTTACTTTAATCAGCCAGTTCTGGTGGAGGAAGGCTCCTTCTCTTTAATACTGTGCTCCATTTATTGCCAGTCATCTGCTGAAGTGTTTCACAGCACTCCCCTTGTGGGCAGAGCTTGGTGTGTTTTTCCTGCTCACATAAAATGAAGCTGCCCTTGGTGGACCACTTGATTTTATTTGTCAGACTCTGGGGATGGGATCACTTTCCCTGTGTGTAGGGAGTGAACAACTCGAAGGAACCCAAACTCCTGACTGGGGCCTCTCTGATTACTATAAATATATCTAATAGTTCCCAGGAAGTCTTTGAATCAGAAGAGAAAGCTCCATGAAAATAGGTCAGGGAAAGTTTTATGGATGCTATGGAAAAAATGCAGATTCCTGTGTCTTGATAAAAAATGTTATCCTGTGACCTAACACACTATAATTTTATCCATGGGCTCACCGTCAGACTCTGCAGAAATACTGGCAATGTTTATAAATGCATGCAGCAGCCCAGCTGCTGTGGGGAGGGAAGGGTTGGGTTCCAGAGCCAGGGGAGGCCCAGCTGTGCCTGCACCTCTGCAGAGGGGGTTCTGTGCTGCAGGGGAGGTTCTGTGCTGCAGGGGTGGTTCTGTGCTGCAGAGGAGGTTCTGCAGAGGAGGTTCTGTGCTGCAGGGGAGGTTCTGTGCTGCAGAACTGAGGTTCTGTGCTNGCAGAGGAGGTTCTGGGCTGCAGAGGTGGTTGCAGAGGTGGTTCTGTGCTGCAGAGGAGGTTCTGGGCTGCAGAGGTGGTTGCAGAGGTGGTTCTGTGCTGCAGAGGAGGTTCTGGGCTGCAGAGGTGGTTGCAGAGGTGGTTCTGTGCTGCAGAGGAGGTTCTGGGCTGCAGAGGTGGTTGCAGAGGTGGTTCTGGGCTGCAGAGGTGGTTGCAGAGGTGGTTCTGTGCTGCAGAACTGAGGCCAGCAGGGTCCCCTCAGCCATCCATTCCCTGCTGGAATACACAAACTTCCTGCTGGGAAGCACAAATGAGATCTGAGCTGAGGTTTCAGACAGTAACTGGGATTGGGCCCCGTTCCCCACAGCCAGGGCTGTGGGATGGGAATCCTGCCTCCTGTCCAGCTGCAGAATTCCTCTCTCCAGGTTTTTTTGTCAGAGTTTTTGTTTCCTGCTCCAGTGTCTTCCCTGTGTAACCTCAGTCCATTATACTTTGCTTTAAAGGGTTTCCTTCCTTTCAGTTGTTTGCATTACTTTCTGAAGCAGACCTTTAGAAGCTGCTGCTCTAAATAACCTGGGAGTTGAAAGTAGAGCTTTTTTTTAATCTGAGTTTCTTAAAGAAATATGTATCCAGTAGATGGCAAGGGAGTTGGAAAAAGTTGCACATCGAACCGTAACACCTCATTAAAGTGCACTTAGCTGAGAGCCAGTGCTCTGCCTCTGAAATAGGAAGTTGACTCAAGCTAGGAATTAGGCAGGTGTGTTCTGCAGAATTCCTAATCCATGTGCTGCTGGAAGGGGTGCCAGTTCCCCATCCCGTGTTGCCCCAGGGCTGTGGCTCTGGAAACGTGGAGTTTGTGGTCTTCATTTCTTTTTTCACTCAGTTTGTTGGCTTGGCTGAGCTGCCAGTGGCAAAAAGCAACCAGGGATTCACACCTGCCTCCTCCTACCTGTGCAAATGATAAAAAATGGATTTATTTTGAAGGAAGTGTGGCTGCTGCTTTCTGCTGAAGTCACAAGACTTCTCTCCATCTATGCTTTGCTCTTTAATTTTTTTTTGATTATTTTTATTGTCCCTTCTTTGTAGTTAGTAAAGATCAGAGGTATTTGAAACACCTCCCAAGGAAAGCTCCTTATGAAGTTCCCCATCTACGAAACTCTCATTCAATGCGTTGTTCCATTTTTGAAACACAAAGCTGAGGGAAATTGAAAACATCTCAAGGGTGCTTTTCTGTGTAAAGCTTTTGTGTGTTTAAAAACTTCCTTCTGTAAATTGCCTCTGTAACCACTGCCTGGCACTGGCTTGGTGTGAGGGAAAACCAGGTCACAGGTGTACCAGGAAAAATGGAATTCATTGTTGAATTGTACTTCTGGTTTGCCATTGCCAGAGCATGTAAGTAAAATGTGTATATAGAACTAGAAATTGAAAATCTTGGACTCGATTTGTTTTTCTGGGGCCGTCAGTTGTCCTCATTTTGAAATGAGGTCAGGAAGGTCCTATTTTAAACAGGCACTGGAGCCTGGAAGGGGGTTTGCAGTGCCTCAGTAGCCTCTGTGTGTTTGTTAAAACAATGGTTTAGGATTTCAAACAAATTTATAATCTGCTTTGTCTTGGGAGTCAGAATTGGGGTTTCTGGGATGGGAATACTGAGGATTATACAAGTGCTACAATTTGCAAGGCTTTGTCTTTCCTGGCTGGTTTTGTAGGATATTGGGAAGGAATTGTTCCCTGTGAGGGTGGGCAGGCCCTGGCACAGGGTGCCCAGAGCAGCTGGGGCTGCCCCTGGATCCCTGGCAGTGCCCAAGGCCAGGCTGGACACTGGGGCTGGGAGCAGCCTGGGACAGTGGGAGGTGTCCCTGCCATGGCAGGGGTGGCACTGGATGGCTTTGAGGTCCCTTCCAGCCCAACCCATCCTGTGATTCTATAATGTCATTTTCTGCTGGCTTTTGTCCAGGGAATGGTCTGATCCCGTGGGGATCTGGCTGTTCCAGCCTGGAATGCTGTGCTGCCCACCTGGGGCTGAGCAGGGCCTCACGAGGAGCCTTTGGGGCAGAGCTGCTCACAGTTTAAACCTCTCCTTGTCCTTAAGGCTCCATTGTGGCTGAGGAACATTTTTTGTTGAGAGGTTTTCCCTGTTCCCATTGCTGTGTGTGCCTGGAGAAGGAAAATGAGGAGGAAAGAGTTGGAAGGACAGCACTTCAAACAGCAGCAAAGTTTGTGTGTGTAAAAGGAGCATAAACAAACATCCTGAACAGTTCCTCTCCATCCTAAACACAGAGGAGGAGGGGATTTAGGGAAGTCAACACAGGGATTTGGGAGTTCTAGCCCTGATGTGCCCTTGGGAAGAGCAGGGGGTGGATGAGGAAGAGGAGTGTGAAGGTCTCCTCACCTGGGCTGCCCCAGGGCCCAGAGAATAATCCCTTCTTTTGCTTGTTGTTATTTTTTCCCGTTTTCCAGAGATTAAGTGTCATCCATTAGGTAGAAGGAATACTTTCCTTACAGCCTGCCTTTTAGTACCCTGAAATTCCCACTGAAAAAAACCCACTTGTGATCTTTTATTCCCCCAGGAGTCCCAGCAGTCCAGTTTTGGCACTGGAGAACAGAGTGAGTACATGAAACTTCCTGGAATGTGTTGAATGTTTCTGTTGCCATTCGGTGTTCTCAGCATCTCCTCAGATGTCAGGGCTTTTAGGAAATGAGGTTTTCCAGACTGGTCACAGGATGAAGTCTGACTTCAAATTTTCTCTGCTTTCTCAAGTTTTAAGCTATAAAACAATTGCCTGATTTTCTTTTGTGTTTCTTGTTCAGATCTTGGAAGTTATGACTGAAGGGTGGTGTGTTCTAGAAAAAATAAATGTATTTTTAATTGATCTAATTCTTTACAAAATGCCTCTATGGTTGACTGAATTGAAAATAACTGAGTACTAAACTAAAACACTTAAAAAAACTCAACTCCCTGCTTGGGACACATTAGAAACCAAAACAGTGCTTTTGCTTTTATTTCAGTAGCAAAAAAAAAGCACATGGCAGTTTCAGTGTTCATTTTCACTTTGACATTTTAAAGTCAAGAGAGAGAACTGGTCAAGAACTTATATCATATGCTGAGTAATATCCTTGAACTCCTTGTCCCAGAATGCAGTTTTGGATTTTAGACAAAAGCTTGTATTTCTTTTATCTGTGTCATTATTTAGAATATTACTGAAATGAACATGAAACTCAGGTAAATACCAGGTAAAACTGAATTGAATTTGTGCTGTTACCTTCCCAAAGTCCTTCCACTCCCTCTTGAAGTGATTAAACAGCTTAGATAGTAAAAGAAGAATGGTTTATTCTTAGATATTCAAAAGCAGCTTAATCTGAACACCTGATACAGTGAGGAATTAAGGAAACAAATTCAAGCTTAATTCCATAATGCTAAACCATAGGCTCACGTTATAGGAGCAGCTGATCTTTAGGTGTGGAAAAGAAGAGCCAAGGTTAATCAAACACACAGCCAGTTTCCTGTGCCTGTTTGGATTTTCTGGAGAGCTTTTAACAGCCTCAGTTCTTGCCTTTGTTGAGCTGCACTCAGTTATTTACCTGAATTAAAGACAAGGGAAGGGGAAAAACCCCAAACTGAGATGAGATTTAATCAGGGTGTATTCCTGCTGTCAGAATTGGTGTGTGAGCTGGATTTTGGGGTGTGGAGATTCTCATCCATCAGAAGCGGTGTGGGGATGCTGGAGCCCTCAGAGCTCAGCAGTGGATCTGTATCCCATATCCTGCATGTAAAAGGCAATAGTTTCATCTTGGTAGGGGCAGGACAGTTTTTCACACCATTAATAACAAATTAAGTGTGTATTGGTGTAGACAGCAATGATTTAAATTATTTTCTCTATTTTCTTAATTAAATTATTTGCTGTATTTGGTGTTTTGCCTCTGCATTCCCTCCATCAGCCTGGGGGAGGTTGTACCTGGTGTCACCTGGGTGCTGCTCCCTCCTGTCCCCTCCCATGGCCTTGCTTTATCCATCCCTGCATCCTTGTGGCAGCTGGGGGGTGACTCCACCTGCTGTGCCTGAGTTTTCAGCTGTGCTTTTCTTCTTTTCTTCTCCTAGAACGATACAATCCCTCATCCAAAGCATCCAATGGTCATCAGTCCAAATCGTAAGTGGCTGCTGAGAAAACATTTCACAAAAAAATAGTTCTTTTTCAAGAGATTTAGGAAATAGTGTTTGCTGGATGTGGCAGTTCTTGCACAGACACTCCAGCATCCTTCTCCTTGGCTGGCAGGAAAAGGGGATCATATCCCAGCAGGTTTTTGGGACAATAAAACAAATAAAAAATACCCTGAGCTGCCTTTCTGCTCCTGTGTTTTCCTGTCAGCTGCCAGGAGAGGTGTGCAGGAGTTTGCACCTTGGAATTGGCCTGGGAACCAGAAAGAGAAGGGACTTAACAGCCTTGCAGAGCTGGCAGCTGGTGGCAGCTGGAGGCTGCACAAATTCAGCATGAGGAAAGGTTTTGGATTGGAGGAGGCAAAAAACTGTGTCTGGGGTCTTGTGAGGTTTGTTCTGCTCAGCCTTGAAGTCCCTGACAAATGTTTTGCATGCAGACCCAGCAACGCAGAAAAACTCAAAGGCAACTGGAATGTTCTGGAAGGCTACAGTCCACCTTTCTCAGACTTGAAAGTCAATGAGATGTAGTTAAAAGATTGTTTCCAAAAAAATACGCCCATAAAAATAAATATTTACCAGCTGATTGAACGTTGATGAAAGTTGTAGGCTCTGAAAGCTGACTCTGGGTCACTGACCTCCCTCAGTTAACTTTCGTTGGGATGCACTCCCAGGATGCAGCCTGGGGCTTCTGCCACAGAATTGGCAAGATGGAAATCACCTAACCTATAGGAAAGAAATAAAACAGAGGAAGCCCCCTTTAATTCATACAAACTTACAGTCAGTGTCCCAGAGCCGGGCAGCTCAGGAAGGTGCTGAGAGGGAGCTGTGCCATTCCCAAAGCTGGGAGTGGGAGAGCCCCTGAGAACAAGAAGCAGCACTGGACACCTGCTGAGCTGGGGTGCAGGAGAAGGAGGTTTAAATGATGTTTACTGTGACAATACAACTAAAAATATATATTTTTTAAAAAGTGATTATGATCTGGTAAAGAAACCCTTAAAAAGGAGATAAATGCATCCTTTGTAAAGTGATAGCAATGACCAATAGTTCAGGAATGAGCTCCTAGAGGTTGATGTTCCTGTTCAGAGCATCAGCAGAGCAGCTCACTGGGAAACCCAGGAGAGTCAGACTTCTAATCCTTTCTCATTTTCTCTCTGCAGATGTGAATCGAACCAGACAGAGTAAGACGTTTTATTCTTATAATCAAATGTTTCCCAATAATCCCAAAGGCCCTGTACCCTGCTGTGTGTTTTCATTGTGCTCATGTATTCTCAGGCTTGTGAAACTGTGTGTGTGTGACTACCAGCAGTAATTATGGCTTTGAATAATAATAATTAATGATGGCTTAGGACAGTTGCAGTGCTGCCACGAGACAGGAAGCAGCCACTGGGGTTGGCTTTCTTTATTCCATTTCAGACACAGTCCTTGGCCACTGTGTGTAAGAAGTTGAACCATATACAAGTTACCTCCTCCCACGCCAGTAAATTGTGTCAAATTTCCTTTCTAAATTTAACAAAATGGACTCAGGAGCCAAAGTACCTGAATCCTCATTCTTCTCTAAAGAATGACTCAACTCACCATTCTTAACCATGAAATGTGTGAGGGGTGTCTGGTGGCTCTCACCCACGCAGCCTCTGCAGGATAAACAGTGCCATGATGAAATCCAGCAGAATGCTTTGGAAGTAATTAAAGTACTTGGAAAAACTTGTCTCACTTTCTCCCTTTTCCCTTAGTATGTTGAAAGATGACTTAAAACTTAGCAGTAGTGAAGACAGCGATGGAGAGCAGGTAAGTTCCTTAAATCACTTCCCAAAAAAACACTGCACTCATCTGTGGGCCAGCCCTGGGCAGGGAGCAGTGACCCAGCAGCAAACTGGGCAGCGTGGCAGGAGATTGGTGATTAAGAAACTGAAATCTAATGGAATATTTTTAGACAAAGCTCAGCTATTCCTAAACGTAATCATGGAGAAAATTCTGTGAAAACAAATTGTAATGTGGCATTTTGTGGGAACAGTTTGCTTTTACCTAGAAATTCTTATTAACTGATTTCACATGGGCTTTCTCTGAACATCAAACGATAATAGTGCACTTTAGAACTTATATAATGGCTCCTTAATTAAAGATAAACCCATTTATGTTCTGCCATCCCAGCTACAGAGCTCATGGTGTGAACATCAGTGTGCATTGGTGCCCTGGGACTGTTTGGGGTGACAGGGGGCTGTGTCTGTCCCTGGGAGTACAGCTGCACCTTTATTTTTATCCAAAACTATCTTTTTTACTCTTCTCAGGATTAACTTTGTGCAGCTTCTGCCAGACTGGCACTTCACGTGCTAAATAAAAATACCTGTGTGTGCTGCCCAGTAATCCCCACTGCTCTGGGGTTTCTTTTATTCCTGTTCCAAGTTCTGGTACTTGATTTTCTTCAGGTGGAAAACTTGGAGATAATACATTTAGTTGGGTGATTCCAAGTACCCTGGGCATCTCAGGAAAATCTTTGTGAAATGCTGAATCACCTGATTCAAAAAGGTGGAAACAGGATATTTGTTACTGGTAGAAATGGGAACTCTTAAAACTGTAGTCAGAATATAGAGATTTGTGCTGAAAACTTGGAGAAAATAACTCTGCTTCTCTTTCTGTATAAGGAAAATGCAGATAAATTTGAACTACTGCAAATAACGAATTTTTAAAAAATCAAAGGCTCTAAATTGATGTTTTGCAATTTGATTGTATATACAAGCCTAAAATAGCTTCTAGAAGCTTCATGCTCTTTTTTTTTAATTGCAGGACTGCGATAAGACAGTGCCAAGGAGCACACCTGGAAGGTAGGAATTCCTGAGGGATTGCAGCATAGGCAGCACAGTGGGGATGTTCAGCCCAGTCAGCACTCCTGCCTTGGTCTCATTGCCAGAATTCATCTTTGTCCTTTGGCTTGTACTAAAGCAAAAGGTGATGAGAATTTAATCAGTGATTAAATAGTAATAAATACGATATTTAATATATCCTGCAAATGAGACTGACCACTTTGGGGAGGGGCAGCACCCAAAGGCTGTTTGTTTCCAGGCTGAACCGTGTTCACTTACGCTGAATTTTCTTGTGAATGGTGATTAAAATGTTACATTTTATTACTTCTAAGGAAAGGATTTTAAGGATGTACTCGTGCCTCGGGTAATGCTTGTTTTCCCTCCTTTTTGTTGCAGTAATTCTGAGCCTTCCCAGCACAACAGTGAAGGAGCAGATAACTCCAGGGATGACTCGAGCAGCCACAGCGGCTCCGAGAGCAGCTCCGGCTCCGACTCGGAGAGCGAGAGCAGCTCCAGTGACAGCGAGGCCAACGAGCCTTCCCAGAGTGCATCCCCCGAGGTAGGGCTGCCAGGGCCTGCCCCGCAGAGCCTGGCTCTGATCCTGGCATTCAACAGCACAAAATTCAATAAATTCTCACACTCTTAAAAAAAAATGGACCGACCAACACGGGCTCGCTGTCGTGCTGGGCTGTTCTGCTGCAGTCCCTGTGGTGGATGTGACAGTTCTCTAGATAAGCCCACACTGGATGTTTGATTTGAGGGGTTTTTACCACCAGTTGTCTGTTGGAGAACAGAGTTAGATGTGGTATTAGAACCCTGAAAATCTATGGCATCAAATATTGCCTGTTGATAGCAGCTGCTCCAGACAAAGGGAAAATTTGTGTTATTTGTGCCTGTATTTCATTTATTTATCTCGGGTTTTGGGTGTACCTGGTGCTTTGGTGTGCAGCATCCTACAGCTGCCACATGGAAAACGTGGAAGAAATGGGAAATACTTTATCTAACTCTGCTTTCCACTTTGTTTTTAGCCAGAGCCACCACCCACAAACAAGTGGCAACTGGATAACTGGTTGAACAAAGTTAATTCCCATAAAGTGTCACCAGCTTCTTCCGTGGACAGCAATATCCCTTCTTCCCAAGGCTACAAGAAAGAGGGCCGGGATCAGGGTACAGGGAGTGGGTACACTGATCAAGGTGGATCCAAGGATTCCATTTCTTCTACGCCAGGGAGAGAATCCAAACCCACCCAGAAGGGCTCGGAGAGCAGTCGTGGGAGGCAGAAATCACCTGCCCAGAGCGACAGCTCGACTCAGAGGAGGACTGTAGGGAAAAAACAGCCCAAGAAAGCAGAAAAGACATCTGTGGAAGAGCCCAGAGGAGGTCTTAAAATAGAAAGCGAAACCCCAGTAGACATGGCAACAAATATCCCTTCAAACAGGCACAAGGCAGCCACCAAAGGCTCCAGGAAACCCAATATAAAGAAGGAGCCCAAGTCTTCCCCTCGGCCTACAACAGAGAAAAAGAAATACAAGGCTTCAAGCAAATCTGCCCAGAAATCCAGGGAATTCATCGAAACAGATACCTCATCCTCTGATTCAGATGAAAATGAGAGTCTGCCTCCTTCCTCACAAACACCCAAATACTCTGAGAGCAATAGGACTCCTGTTAAATCTTCCATGGAGGAGGATGACAGCTTTTTTCGGCAAAGAATGTTCTCTCCTATGGAAGAGAAAGAGCTTCTGTCCCCACTGAGTGATCCTGATGAAAGGTACCCACTCATTGTGAAGATTGACCTGAGCCTGTTATCCAGGATCCCGGGGAAGCCTTACAAGGACGCCGACGCTGCCAAGGCGGAGAAGAAGAGCGCTCCCGAGAAACACGCCCGGGAGTCCCAGAAACAGCCCTCGGACAAGAGCTCCACAAAAGGCAAAAGGAAACACAAACAGGTGAGGACTCGGGGGAGATTTCCCTCTTCTCTCAGCCCTCAGAGCATTGAGTACCCCAGAATCCAGGTCACATCTCAGGGTGGGGACTGAGCTGTGCAGGGCTGGCTTTGCTGCCTTGTGTAGAACACCTGGATCATCCCTGTGCTGTTCCAGGAGAGACTGTTGGGATTTCCTTATGGAAACACCTGTAGGAATGTCAGCCCTGCAGCCAGAGCTCAGGGAGGCCTCAGATCTCCTGTGCCTCTGAGCTCTGCAGCCAGCCCTCTCCTGCCTCCCTGGAACCGGCCCCTGGTGCTCTGCAGGCCAGCTCAGGCAGCTGATCCAATGGGAAATCCACCTGGAAAAAAAACCCGAAAAGTCAGTTTTCAGCTGGATCAGCTCCCTGAGCCATGGCATTGCCCATTGCCAGGATAAGGGATGGGGCAGGACTGGGCCTGGGGCGTGGCAGCAGCAGAAAACATCTCAGGTGCTGCTTTACTCCATAATAATACTGAATCTTTTCCAAAAAAGCATTTCATCTTTCCAGCTAGAAGTAAAAAGCAGGAATGGCTGGGGGGCAGTAGAATGGGCAGGAGGAGTCGGTGGGGGAACTGAATAGAGGGAATACCCATGGAGGGGGGAATGTGAGAAGTCAATGCTGGTGTAATTTTAAACTCCTTTTTGCAAGCTCAGCAAGGGACACTCTGTATGAAGGGCAAACCTGGGACTGTCAGATGGGCTCAGAGATCCAGGGAGTCTGGTTTCCATGAATTTAGGGCTGTGAGGCCCTGGGGCAGGGATTCAAAAATCCCTGTGCTGCTCTGGATGTCACTCTGAAAATTTCACTTTGCCGTGTCAAAGAGATCTGACAGGGGTTGGGAGACTTTGTTGACACCTGCAATCCCAGGATTCTGGGAGATCATTCCCAGAGTCATTTGAGGAGATGGATCATTGCAGTTCCACCAGTTTGCTACTGGGCAACCAAAGTAAACTTGATCACTTGCTGAAATCAGTGTCGTGCAGGAGCCCTGACGTGTAACTGCAAACATTTATCCTGTGCTGTTCCTAACCAAGATTCCTGTTTTCTCTGGGTGGGGAAATTAAGTGAGAGAATGAGCTGCTTTTGTGAAATGGGAATAACTCTGACCAGAGCAGTGAACAGTTACTTTTTGCAGGCATTGCTGTAGAATTCCTGGTGTTCCTGGGAATACACTCACATTCCAGTGGGCCTGAATTCCCTGACTTCTCTCTCTGTGGCCACTTTCGCCTTTCACCACACATTTGGAATTAAAGCATTAAAGATGTGTGCTCTCACATCCAAACCACAAAGCTTTGGAGAGACCAGTTAAATTCAGGCTTTATCCCAGGAAATAGTGGTGGTTAAATGTTGTGAAGCCTCAGGTGACTCTGATGCTTCCTGAGAGGATGGAAACCTGTGTGGGGGGAGGACAGGACCCCTTCCCCAGCCCTGCAGCTTTAGCTTTGTGCTCCAAGCACAGCTGGCACTTGATTTTCTGCATTTCCTGGGTTTCCTTGCTCACAATTCTCAGGTTGCAGCATCAGTAACAAAACCAAAACCTTTGTTGTTTGTTACCAGATGATTTACTCTGTGAGGCACCATTTTCCCTCTTATTCACTGTATTGATCCCTCCAGTGCTCGATGAAGACAGCATAGAAATTTACCTTCAAGACCCTGTAACTGGAGGATTAAATTGATATAAATACCTACTCTTCAACATTTCTGAGCTGACTTTAATAGATCGATTAGATTTTTACCCTTTCTTGGCATTCATCAGACCTCTTTAGACCCCAAACATCAATCTGTCTCCTGATCCTGCCAAAGCCTTTGGCAGATTTTCCTGGGATTTCGTGGTGATAATTTATCTGTGCTGAAATGAACAACTTGGCTGTTGCTGATTTTATCAGGTTGTCATTTAGTAGCCAGACTGGGATTTTAATTTTGTTCCAGTACCGGGGTTGGGTAAGGATTTGCTAAGGATGAGCTGCTGCAGGCCGTGGTTTTGGGGTCTGTATTTAACTGGGAAACACCTGCTGAATGATGTCTCTCAATGGGAAATACACTCTCAGGGATGTGTAAATGTGGATTTTTGCTGGATGTTTTTCTCATTTGCTTTGCTCAGAACGAGGATGAAAACAGAGCCAGTGAAAGCAAGAAAACGAAACTGGAAGAAAAAGCTCCCTCAGGACACAAGAATTCCAGCAGCAGGGAGTGAGTATCTCTGCTCTTCCCAGCACTGAGGGGCAGGGTGGCTGTGGAGAGGGTGGTGCTCATCTTCCCCTTCTTCTCCTCTTCCCCACCCCAGGTTTTCCTCAAATAATTGGTAAAATTTCGTTTTTTCTTACCCTTCAAACAAATTTACTTCAGAGCTTCTACAAGCAATTGGTGGAAATGAATTTCCATCCCCAAAAGCACTGGCTGAGGACAATTGTGCTCCTTAACGAAGTGAGGTGACCCCTCCTGTGAAGGGAATATTTCCTTCCTGGTTTCCTCTAATACGCAGTGGGGCTTGGGTTTGGTCTAGAAATCAAAATCTCTGCTTTTAAATTAACCCCATCTGGTAATTCTCTATTTAGCAAGTTTTAAACTGGGAATAAATTCGTGAATTGGCTTCCTTTAGGAAGCTGAGGGCATTGAGCTCTGGATCCATGGATTTAGCCTCCCATCTCCTTGATTTATTAGTGCAAGAAAGGTGTGAGTGATACCAAAGCAAAGCAATCCAGAATTAGCAGATCAGTACCATTGTTTAATATGTTATTTCTGGACTCCCCACGCGTTTTGCAACACCTATTATGCCTTTATTTCATTGATTTCTTGGTCAGTGTTAATCCACAGGAAAGATTAAGTTTTTTTCCGCTGCTTTTTAAAAGTTCTGTTTCAGTTCAAGCAACTGAGATCTGGTGTAATTGTGTCATGGAAAATATTCCTGTCCAGTGAGCAATTGCCAGATCACCAAGATGTGAGAAGCTGTAGCACTTAGGGTGCTACAGCTCTTGTTTGCCCCTTCTGAATTAAACAGTGTCTTACTGTTTGGTAGGGCACAGCTGTAGAACGAGTGGATACATTTCTAGTTTGCTTTTTTACCTGATACTTGATTTTTTTCTGGTATTTGCTTGGTTGCCAGTGCAGTTCTCTGAAGGACATTTAATTAAATGAAACGATGATTTTGTAGAAATAATGTCTAGAAATAATAACGATGGGAAGGCAGGAATAGCCAACAGCATCCCTCAGCAGGCAGCTGAGAGTGTCCTGAAAGGCTGTGCTGGGGAAGTTTCCCATTGCCTGGGTTCCAGAGGTTTATCTGGAGCATCTTTCCCTGGAGCTGTTGGCTGGCTGCTGTGCACAGACAGCCTGGCGCTGGCATTGGCTCCCACTGCTGAAATTGGGAGGGTTTGGGGTGGGTTTTGTACAGAACTGGTGCAGGGGTGTGGTTTTATGGTTAGAACTTGTCTGGTTTTGCCTGTGTTTTCAGGTCAGAACAAATGAAATGGTGAAAACAAGTTCAATCTGGCTTTGGAGAAACCTATGCACTGAGAGGATTATTCTGCTTTTCTCCAAAGCTGGGTCTGACAGTCAAAATCTTGGTGGGGGGAAAGGTGTTTAGTTTTAAAAATCAAACTTCTGTGTGTTGTTTTTTTGGGGTTGTTTTTGTTTGGTTTGGTTTTGGTTTTGTTTGTTAAGGCAAGAAACCCAGACCCTGAGTTTGTTCCTCTTTTCCAGGTCTTCAAAGCCAAGTGCTGTTAAAGAGAAGGATTTGCTGCCTTCCCCTGCTGCCCCAGCCCTGCAGAAGGATTCCAAGCAGGAACACAGCTCCAGGAAGAGAACAGTCAGTCAATCCTCATCCCTAAAATCCAGCAGCAACCCGGGCAAGGAGAGCAGCAGTGGCAGCAAGAGCAGCTCCTCTTCCAAGCAGAAGAAGACAGAGGGGAAGGGGTCCAGCAGTGCCAAGGAAGCCAAGGTAAAGGGCTGCTTCTGTCCTGATCTTGTCTTTTTTTTTTGGTTTGATCTAAACAACTGTTTCCAGTTCAGTTTAAAATACCATTAGTTTGAGATGTGCATTGTTTCCTGTCCTAGAGCTCAAGTGCTTTGGAAGGCCATAAATGAGCAGACAACTTGGAGAGGTCATGGAACACGAATGCTTATCCTGCCAAATGGCTGTGTTAGCAGAGGAATGGCTTTAGTCATCCCTGGTGACTGGTGCTGCCTGTTTGTTGTTGGAGTGGTTCATAGGAACACCACTAGGAAGCTGTCTGCACCCTGGAAATGGAGCTGTGAGGCTGCTCCTGTCTCCTCAGAGCACATGCAGAACTTGGCCTGGTTTTTAAGGAGAGCAGGAGCTCAGTCCCTGCTCAGTGCTGGGATGGGAAGCTCTGGCTCTCGTTTTATGACATTGTAGAAAGATTATTTCAGCTCCAGCTCAGCAATTTACAGAGCTCTCTGTGGCTGGAGAGAAGAAAACATGGATGGTTATGGAGATGGTGCAGAAAATGGTTTATAAGAGATTTAAGTTGGGAAGATTGATGTGATGGAATTTAAAAATAAAAATGTCCCCAAGCCAGCAGTTAATGTGTGATACGTTCGTTGTTTTATACTTCAGGTGTGCTTACTCATGCTTTTCTCAGAGGAGTAACTGCTCCTGTGGGGTTTTTTCAAGGCAAAGGCGTTCAGAGAGAGTGTTGTTGGTAGAAATCCTCAAAATCCTCCTCATCTGTGCTAGAGCAGAAAAACAGGATTTAGAAACAGTGACAGGGGAGATGGAGGGAGGCATTTCCTGACCCTGGGTGTGTCTGGAAAGCCTTGGCTGCATCCTCCCCTCTGCAGTGAGGAGTCCCAGTCCTGTGGGAGCCTCCTGGGAGCTGAGCTCTTCCCAGTGCTCCAGGGCAGCTCTGGCACCTGCAGCCTGCCCTTCCTGCATGGAATGGGGGCAGCCCGGGGGGAATTTATCCAACAAATGCTCTTCTTGTAGTCATGGCATGGATTTCCCTTCCAGGAAAAGATCCTGAACAATTCCTCCAGCTGCCCTCCTGCCTCTGCTCAGGCCACGGAAAGTGCGAAGTCGAGGAGAGCAAAGCTCGTTTTTGATGATAGGTAAGGACAGAAAATTCCCTTTCCCTCTGGGGAGCTTTGGATCTCAAGCACAGGCAGCTCCCCACGGAGTAGAGTTGGCATTTTGCTCCACAAAAGATGTTACACACAAGCTCTTTGTCAAAGAAAATACCTTGAAAAGAAAATAAAACAAAACAAATATTTCACCATCTTGTGCAGACTTGAGGTTTCAGTTGGGCCGGTTCAGATCTCAGCTTGCTCTGAAATTCTTTAAATCCCCTTTACAGATGAAATTATGTTTGCACCAAATATAAAATGACTTTCTGCTTAAGAACTTGTTTGAATTACCTGAAGCTAGAGAACTAACCTGAAACCACTTTTAATAGTTTTATCATAGTAGTTAACTAATTTAACAGATTCCTTTAAACAGTTTTATCGTAGTGTAGCTTGAGTTAGAACAGAAAACACCCTGAAATGTGGCAATATTAAGAAGCTCCAGTTACAAAAGGCCGTGTAAGTGGGTGGCTCCAGTCCCTAAATCCGTGTCCTCTCTTGCAGGACTTACTCAGCTGATCATTATTTGCAGGAAGCAAAGAAGCTGAAGCATAATGCAGATGCTTTGGTGAGTGGATCTCCAGTGCCCACCCAGTGTGTGCCCCTGATCCTGGGCTTGTTTGCTGCCTTTGCCATTCTCCTGCCCTTCTGGGCTGGAATTTCCTTGCACTTCTCTGCTCTCTGTTCCTGACCTGTTCCTCCCTCCCCGCAGTCGGACAGGTTCGAGAAGGCCGTGTACTACCTGGATGCTGTCGTGTCCTTCATTGAGTGTGGGAATGCATTGGAGAAAAATGCTCAGGAATCCAAGTCCCCGTTCCCTATGTATTCAGAAACTGTGGAATTAATCAAGTAAGTTTTACAGGGCTCCTGCAGGGGTGGGTGCTGGGGGGAGCTCTGGGAATCAGAGCTTCGAGGTATGTGAAAGTTTTACCTCCAGCTTTTGAGATCTGTTGTCATTCCCAGTAACACTGGGGCAGTGACCAGTTCATTCCAGTTGCTGGGGTTTAAAGCATTTCCAGGAAAGTTGAGGTGGTTTCTGCTGAGGCTCTTGAAGTCCCTCTACAATGAGTAACCCACGAGGAGCAAAATTATTGTGGTTACTGCTGAGTCAATATTTTATTCAGGGCTGAGAGATGTTCCTGAAACAGTAGAGACAGCTGAAACTGGAAATTCATGAGAACATCAGTGTTTTGTGAATGATAAATGAAATAATTTTTGTTTTGGGGCTGATGTGCTGCCTTTCTCTGCAGATACACTATGAAACTGAAGAATTACCTGGCTCCGGATGCGACGGCTGCAGACAAAAGGCTGGCAGTGCTCTGGTGAGTGTGCTGGCACTTCTGCAGTGCCCTCATGGATTTCACACCTTGTACCTGCACAGAATGCTGTTGGGCACTGAGCTCTCGGGTGCTCCTGAACCAAACACAGCAGATTCCCACTTGGCTGTACACAAAGGTTAAGCTGTGTCTCCTTGTTCTAAGTGGGGATGTTGCCAGCAAGGGCCAAGGCTTTGAAACATTGAAGAGTGACAGCAGAAGGTGCATCCTGAGCACTGAGCCAGGGATAAATCACACTTGGACTGGCTGTGGGGACTGTCAGGAGCCCTGAGGCTGAGGGAATGGCTGTGGAAGGTGTGGAGGACCAGAACCCTTTGGTTCAGGGGAGGGGAGAGGGGGTGCCCTGGCACAGGTGAACGATAAATGAACCCTTGGTGTAGGAAGTCACTGGGTGGTGTCTCCCCAGCCCAGCAGCAGCAGCATCACTGAGAGTTCCAGCTCCAACTTGAGGCACACGGAGCTGTTTCAGTTCCCTTCAGAATTTCAAGGTGGTTGTGGATTTTCTGGTTGAGTTACAGCTTGAGAGCTGAGTTGGCAGAGAGAACATTATGAGCACAGCTCTTGGATTTTTGAAACTCACTGAGTTGAGAGAAACCTGACTTTGGTTTTTGTCCTGTCTTTGGGCAGCCTTCGGTGCCAAGCTCTGCTGTACCTGAGGCTTTTCAAACTGAAAAAGGAAAGTGCATTGAAATACTCAAAAACTCTGACTGAACATCTGAAGGTAATTACACCTGTATTTTCTTAGAACATTAAAACCTAATGCTATGAAAGCTCTACATCACTTAAAGTTCCCAAATCCAATTTTCAGACTGCTGCATGTGAACACTGGTTTAGAACTGGACTTTGAAGGTGTACTAAAGCTGGGCAGAGCTTTAATAACTATAACCCTGCTGGTCCTGGCATGACAACCCTCCAGTAATTTGATCTTCTTTAATAAACATAGTAGGCTTCAAGGTTGTTTGCAGTGGGATGTTGGCTGGGTTTAGTTAAATTCCCCATGAATTTATCTGAATTTCTGTGCAGCAGATTCTGAAGCTTCCAGCTCTCAATGCTGAGAGGAAACAGGCTCATCACATACCCAGTCTCTCAGATTTGGGATATCTTTAACTGTTCAATGCCAGTGATAACAGATTCTTTCTATTAAAGGGCTGAAAAAACTGAAATGTTCCCATAAGGGGCAATGGACTACTCCAATGCTTGTTTGTTTTGCTAAAATAATCCCTTGATTTGTGTCTTAGCCATCAGTAAAAAAGGATATTTCCCCAAATTTCAGTTTACTGTGATATTATTGAGAATCGTACTTAAAAGTGCAACTTCAATAAATTATTTGGTCAAAACGAACCAATTAAAACAGGAGATAAAATGTAACCCGTGAAAGTATAAACACAAATCAGGTGAAATGTGTCTTTTTCCCCACACAGAATTGCTACAATAATTCTCAAGCACCGTCACCTGGTATGGGAAGGTGAGTGGTAAAAGCAGTTATTTCTCAACTTGCAGGAGATTTTCTCCATTTCCTGTGTACCTGGGGTGCTCAGGGAGGAGTTTTTGGGGTGATTTGGTGTGGATTTTGATGCATTTTTTGTGGAGGGAGGTGTTGCAGCCCTGCAGGGTTTGTCAGGCTAAAAAAGGGTCAGGCAGTGTGCCACTGACCCACAAGTCACTTATCCCGGGGAGTTTTGGTTTTTAATTTAATGCTTCTCCCCCCAAACAAGAGCTTTTGCAGTGCTGCAAGGCCAGAGGTTACAAGCACTTGCAGGGTTCTCTGTTCCATAGTTTAGCAATTACTTCTGCTCTTTTAAACCCAATAATGGACCTTTGATAAATTATTCAATGAGTGTAAAGAGGGCACTTCAGATTTCCATTGTGTTATCTGCAGTAATGTTATGTAATGCAATATTCTGCTGGTGGAGTTACCAGGTAGCTGTAATTTTTTTGTTCTTACTCTTTAATGTTCATTTAAACAATGAATTTAAGATTTTATTGAACTAAGAGATGCTGAGGTTTGGGAATTAGGTTTTGTAAGCTATAAATAATTGTTGGAAGATCCTCGGCAGTTGCCAGCTCGAGATTTTCATTTGTTGTAGGGCAAATCCTGATTTTTGGTCTGTAAAGCGGCAGTGTTTTCCCATGCCACACCCTGAGTGTGGGCAGAGGGATCTTAGGGGACATCTCAGAGCATGATGTGTCTAATGCTGGTGCATTTCTGCATTTCTTCCCCTCTGGGTGAGCAGCAAACCTGTCGGGATGCCATCTCCAGTCTCTCCAAAGCTGTCTCCAGGGAATTCAGGAAATTACTCTTCCGGGGCAGCCAACCCTTCAGGGAGCGGGTCCTCGGTGACGATCCCGCAGCGCATCCATCAGATGGCTGCCAGCTACGTCCAGGTCACCTCCAACTTCCTCTATGCCACTGAAATCTGGGAACAAGCAGAACAGCTCTCGAGAGAACAGAAAGGTAAGGGCTGCCTCAGGGGGACTGAAACCTCCAGAGGGGGCTGGAACACTCTCAGGCTTTGATTTTGTTGATGGTGCCCTGGGTGCTGAGCCTCTGCGAAATCAGGGGGAAAGTGACACCTTGGATTGCAGGGATAGCCCAGGCTGGGTGTTGTGGTTGTCAAGGTGGTGCTGGAGTTATGACATAAAAATCTTTGTTGTGTTTCCTGTGAAATGATCAGTGTAGGAGGAGGAACTTGGTGCATTTCCCTTTCTGAAATTCTTTAATGAAGGCTTCAAGTGAAGACTTCTTAAGGAAGTTTGGCAGTACTTTAATTATTTTCAACTAGTGAAATACAAGTTTTAGAGGAATACCAAGAAGTTTGGCAGTGGTTTAGCTGTTTCCAAGCAGTTTTGTGCAGAAGAGTGGAGAAATGGATTAGGAAGGACCTTTCTCCTTGACTCCCCCACTCCGCCACCTCTCCTCACTCCCCTCTCTCTCCACCCCAACGATTCACGCTGGGAACTGGAGCTTGACGTGGTTACAAATGTGCTCCTTTAACTTGTGTTTGTGCTGTTTTAGAGTTCTTTGCTGAACTGGACAAGGTGATGGGGCCCCTGGTGTTTAACACGAGCATCATGACGGAGCTGGTGCGTTACACCCGGCAGGGCCTGCACTGGCTGCGCCTCGACGCCAAGTGAGGAACCCAGCCAGCCCGTTCTTCAGCTGCCTCTGATTCCTCTCCACAACACTGTGTCATGTCAATAAGGAAGACTGCCATAACACATTGCTTAGTTGACACTAAGAGCAAGGAATGCTTTCCCATGTCTCCCATCCTCATTTGTGTTTTGTGTTTAACCCCAAATCAGCTGGTTCATGGACTTCTTCAGTATTCCCGGTTTAAGTTATTTAAATATTTGAAAATTATGCTACATAAAAGTTGTAGTTTTGCGGATCTGTCATGGATAGATCATTGGAATTCCAGTCACAAATACATGAATAGTCAGTTTAAATCCTATTTATTTTAATTTTTTTTAATTTTAATTTTGAAAAGCCCCTTTTGGGGCTGATTTTAGCTATTTCTTCTTCCCTAAATTTCCCCTTTTGAGTACTTAGAAATTAAACCTAGACACTTTATTTAAGTACTTTGTGAGCTTTGTTACTCTGTAATGTCTTGTGGTGGTAGAGCCTGTAAAAGGAACTAGGGTTGATAGGTTCTAACGAGTAGGGACACCATACTTCTCATGCCTAATGCCTATGAGTCGACTAATAAATGACAACTACAGATTTATTATTGCAGAATTTGTACTAAATAGAAAAGTTCCAGATATTCTTCTACGTATTGAGATACTTCATTTAAATGAATTATAAAGAAATTTATATGGAAAAATATTTAGCTGGATCTGCCTTGGATTGTTTCCAAGGCAGCTTCAAGCCATCGATTAACACTATAACAATCACAAAACATTACAGTAATTTGCATTTAATGTAACGTCCAGGTAATGGTGTAGGAATGACCTTCAGTCCGATGGGTGCGATGCAAACAGGAAAGGCTTTGGAAAAGGACAATCTCGTGCTTTTTTGCATCTCTTCATTTCAAATACCTTTTGTTTCCGTGCTTGTCACTTTTTGACAGTTACGAAATCGGGGAACTTTATGGTTCCAAACCCAAGAGTAGTTCAATTCCTACCAGAACCGTCATTTGCATCTTTTCCATTGACTGAGAAACCAGGAATCTTTAGTAGAACTCGAGGTCCGTTTTGTCCTCTTAGGGTCTGCTGGGTGATGGACACTACAGGCTGGCAGTGCAGCAGCCACCGTGGGGTGGGAGCAGAGCTGCTCCTGCAGGAAGCACTGTTCTGTGCAGGATGGATGGCAAACTTGGCTTTACCCCGTGCTGATGAAGGTCCCGTTCATGTCACGTAACGTCCACTCTCGAGGGGCCGCTGGGTGCCACAGAGGGTTGCTGGAGCTGCAGGTGGCCCCTCTCCGAGTGCAAACCAAAGTACCTTTCCACGTGAGGTGCTTGTCTGAGTTAAAGGTTTCAAATGCTACTGCTTTCAGTATTGCTTAGTGCCCCCAACATGTCTGGTGTGCCTTATGCCTTACTTTTAGATGAAGATTTTATGAACTGTTTACAAGATGTTTTACAGCAGGACCAGGTATACTGTATGCAGTGGTCTTCTGCAGTACTTGGGTAAAATTCCATTTCCTTTTTCAAAGTCCCGGTGTCTGTCACACAAACTGACTCATCGCGGTGGTCTCCTTCCCCAGAGTCCAACTCTGAATCCTTTGGAGTGAGATTGTGGAATGCTGCTTTGTTTTCTCTCCCATTGAACCCTTTATTCTGTACCAGATAATGAACGTGCATGTTCAGGAAAATTATTGCACTAAATTTTTTGTGTAGGTGTAGTTAAGTGCCAAAATCACGGCAACCTCGAGAGAAGGAATAGAATTCTACGCTCCTTAGTACTGCAGTATGTCCTATGGGCTTTAAGAGTTTAGAAGTTTTGCAAATTAGTAACCTACTACAAGGTAGCTGCATCTTCGTAGAGCTTCCTTTGCGTCCCAGCGTGTTTTGTACTTCCAGAAAAGCTTTGCTACGTCCGGATTGATAAACGGGGAACAGACCTGGGGCTCTCCCTGACTCGACTCTTCAGGTCTGTCGGAGCATCCTTTTTATGGAATCACTGTGCAAGGTCACCTTTCTGTTAGTCTTTGCTGTTGGAGACAGAACTCTGTACCCTCAAACTCCCCGCCGTGGGCATGGGACACTGTCAGCCGTGTTTCCTTTCCTCCTCTGAAGTGCCTCGCACACCTCTGACGCTGAGAAATCCCTTGGTAGAAGTTGCATTCATGGGTGGGTTTGTGTCTAGTGCTGCACTAGCCAGCGTGGCTGTTCTTGGCTTGCTCCTTTGTGCACAGTCACCATTGCTGTCAGCAGGAATGGTCTCATCTCGGGGAATTTTTTTTCCTTAACTAGAGTCCCACAAATACCTTTTGGTGTCATGCGAAATTGGCATCGCTTTATCCCTAGAGCAGTGGATCTTAGCAATTGGCTTCAAACAACCAGAAGGCTTTTTTTGCATCATGTCAAAATGTGGACCTGAGCTGGTTGGAAGTGTGCCAGCTGAAGGGTGAACTCCATGGTGGAATATCCTCTGGAGTGCAGTCCCAGGTGTTGTGTCTGTGCGGGGGATCCGCAGGGGGCTTGGGGATGGATAGGAAATGCCTTGTGCAGCTGGGGCTGGTGCAAACAGATCAGTTCAGACCTCACAATTCCAAAAGCATATCTTAATTTGGGATTGACCCTTGTTTCCAAGAGGAAGGTTCTGCACTTGATCAGATTTTATAGCCAAGAAAAAATAAAAAGGCAAATACATCCTAGGCTTCCATCCCTCTGCCGAAGCGGGAGGGCTCTGTCCCTGTCCTTGGCAGCTCCCAGCACACAGAGGGAGTGCAGGTCACAGGAGTGGCTGAGGAGGGACTCCCCAGTTCTGGCTTCCCAAATGATTCCCTGGACAGGGAATATGTGTCAATACATATCAACACTGTAATTTTAATTCCCTTGCTGATCATGGCCCCAGTTGGTGAATCTTAAAAATGGCTCAATCAGACTAGGCTTGCTCAGCTATCTGTGCTGTTTGACTTTGCTCTCAGACTTGCAGGTTCCAGGTGATAAAGGTGCAAACCATTTCTAATTCCAAACAAATCTTCAGGACACCAGAGTAAACCAGCCCAAGAGTTTTGTTTTGATTTGAATCTCAGCCATAAAGCAGAGCAGATGGACGGCTCTCCTTGGCTTCGATGGCAGTATGCAATTTGTATTGTATGTGTCTTTTAATATATATGTATATATATATGACTCAGTCTGTCCAAAGTATATGTTATACTTGTTTTTAGATTATGGTGCAACTGACTATATTGATATATTATTTATTGAGTGCTGAGTCACCATCTTATTGGTGATAAATATTGCATATTATCCAGGAGTGCAATGTATATTCCTTTAGATTGCTGAGGCTTGATTGCTGTGGTAACAAAAAATGCCCTGAAATGTATTTATGAATGGCCCCAACACACAGAGAGTCAGAATTTATGGGAATGATGTAGCACTTGCCTGGGGCAAGTAAAATAAAGCCGTAGGCAGAGAATTATGGAGTTTGCCCAAAAGGCAAACTGCTGGGAAGAGAGAGAAACTACCTTTGCTGTATTTAATGTCATTTTCTGAACAGATCTTTGCTGTCACTGCAGTGTTTCTATTGAGGCAGATCCACAAGGGCCTGAGCAAGTCAAGTTTGAATTACCCATTGGGGAGTAAACAACTTCCAAATTCTTACCTTCCCGACGAATCCTTGGGTCAGGGTTGAAACTTTTCCCTCTGATGTGTCAGTGTTCTGGAAAACCCCTGTTCCCGAGCAATGAGGTCAGTGCTGGGCACCCGAAGGACAGAGAGGAGCCAGAGCTTTGCTCTCCAACTGCCCCAGATGCAGAGCTGTTCCAGGAGGGTTTCCCAGGCAGGAAGTGTCGGTGGGAATCGTGGTGTGGCCGAGGGTGTGAGGTTGGGCTGTGGTGCCCCGGGGAGGGAAGGGGCAGCGGTGCCCCGGAGCCCCGGGGAGGGAAGGGGCAGCGGTGCCCCAGAGCCGGGCTCCCCTGGCAGCTCCGGCCCAGCCCCGGCTCCGTGGTGGCAGCAGTTCCAGCTGCTGGGGCAGCTCGCAGGGAGCTGGGCTGCCCCTGTGCCCGTGCTTCCCCTGCTTTAATTCCACCTGGGAATTTAATTCCCTGTGGCAGTGTGCCCATCCCTGGGGCAGTCTCCATCCCTCTCCCGGGACACGGCTCCTGGCGCTGCCTTGGCATTCCACATCCCAAACTCTACTCCCAGGACCAGGCATGACTTTCCAAGCACAGTTCCTGACATTTGTATCTGGTCCCCCTTTTAAATTGTTTTAAAAAAATTTTGTATATGGAGGATAAAGTGCTTATATATTTATTAAAAATCCTTTATCTTATTTGAAATTATTATTTGGTGAAGAAGGGGTTTTTCTTTTGGGGGAGGGTTGGGGAGGGGAGGTAACTTTTAACCTGTCACTTATAAATGAAGCCCTGATTAATCCTACAGAAAGGTACTATTAGTAACTAATGGGATGTCTCTGTTTTATGCTTTGTACATGACAAGTCCATGTGTTACATTTTGTTTTCTATCGAAAGATTTGGGCATCTGTCTTCAACCAAAACCGGAAAAAAAATAAACAAACTGTGATTTTATTTGTTGCAATACATTTGAAATTTCAAAGGGTACTTTGGGGCTCAAAATTAGGATTTCTAAGTCAGTATGTGCATTTCACGTAATAAAGCTGTTAATGGTGAGCAAAGTATTATATACTAACTAGATTTTTTCCACATCTGTATAGTATATTCTATGTATTTTGTGGTATTGAGATTATAGAAAGTTTAGTGTCTGAAACATGCGTTTAATGTGTATTTTTAAACAAATTTATGGCAATTAAAATATTTGGAGAAAAGGGTATCACATTTCAATTTGTAAAGATCTTTTTAACTACTGTGTCATTAAAATGCTTTGTACAATGCAAAACTGTAACTGGAGAAACTAAGTTTAATAAATATCAAATAGATTTTCTGTATTAAACTTCCAACCCCCTGTGCTTGTATCTGTTTTGTGGGGCCTTCTCCTCCCTGGAAGTGCGTTTTTAGGCAAAATTTTCTTTCCTTAATCCTATTGCTCTGTGAAACAAAAGAAAAGTAGCATCAATGTGTGTGTCCAGACCTGATTTTTTTTTTTTGTCTTTCAGCCTCCAAGTCAACATCCAACACATCAAAACAGCCTTTTGATCAATTCATTTTAAGACAGGAGATAAGGTCAGTGGCAAAAGTCAGTCTGGGACATGTATTTAAGTAAATTTGATTAGAAGTAAATAGTTTTTCTTCCACTTATCGCTGGATATATTTGGGATATTGGAATTGCTATCAGTATTATCAGTTTGGCTCCCTCTTTCTAACAGGCCTTTATCTGAGGGCTGATAAGAGCTGGACTGGGAGGAGATGGGGCCTGATCTACTTTATGCTCTTGCCAGGTGGCAGGATAAGTGTCCAAAGTCTGGCTGGAGCTGAGCCCCAGCTCTGTGCTCACCGTCCACTTTGCTCGAGATACAAGGAAAACCAAGCTGCTTTGCTGAATATATATTTTAATTCACACCTTCAAATAAATAATAGGAAGCATTACAAAAAAACCAAACGAGCAGGAGATGCAGAGCCCTTTTATTGAGCTTGGCCAGAGGCCTCCTGAGGCATGGCTGTGGGAGGAGATGCTCTTGAGCTCTTTGAAGTCCTTTTATCAGCACATGTGACAGAAATATTAAATACTCCGATTGCTTGAGGCCCTTGCAGCTCCTGAGCAGTCAATAAATACATCCCAAGTGTGTGGAGCATGGTCAGCAGTAACAGTGCAGGCTGTGCTTGGTGCCAGCTCACGCCGAGGCCGTGGAGAGGAGGCAGCGGTTTTTCCTGGAAAAAAAAAACCATTGTGAGGCACTGAGGGCTGGGGCTGCCACTGCCAGGCTCAGCCAGGGGGGCCAGGTACATCTCTGTGCCCTGTGCCAGCAGTGCTGGGTTCAGGCACGCTGTGTTCCCCTCAGCTATTCAGTCTTGATGCATTTTTGGTCTTTGCTTTCCATCAGAACTCCACAAACTTGCCCAGGGGTGTGGGCTCATTGCAGTGAGGGGATAGGGAGCAGCTGCAGCGCTGGCCATGGGCTCCTGTTCTGGCTGTACCTCCTGGAGCTGCTGTTCCAGCTCAGCTCTGGCTCAGCACAACCCAGGGATGCATTTCAAACGCAGCACAGCAGCCCAACCACCCTGTCCTATTTACTTACTTATCCTACTTATTTATAGTATAAAATAAACTTATTTAGAATAATATTCATTAATAATAGGATATACTTATCCATTACTGCTATTCACATATAGTAGAAAACAACTATTTTCTATCCTGTCTCTGAGTGCTGGTGTATGTGTACAGCAGGTGCCACACAAAGTCATCTTTCAGTCATTAAGTGATAATTTTAACTAATCAATTTAACTGTATGTAGTTGGACAATTTGCTCATGCCTAGTGAGCAAATAGTTTTTGATATCGTAGTTATTTTTTTAAACTATGAGCTTAAATAATCACCTTAAAGTGATTAATTTAGGGTAAGATATTAATACAGGCTTTTTCACTTTACATTAGTACCTGCTTTAAAAGGAGCAGTATTGGTTCTAGGAAGGATTAATGGTAAGGTCTGTAAGTTGCCCAAAAGCTGTCTGGAGCCCTCTGTTCTCTTTGCCTAGCCAGGTTATTTGGGGTTGCAGTGAAAGGACTGGGGCTGGCACTCAGGAGACCTGGACTCTGCTCTGTTTGCTCTGCTTACTAAAGAGTCTGAGTCTGTTGCCCCATCCCTATTCCTGGTATCTTTTTTTATGCAGAGTGACCTCTGGATCCCGTTGGGATGAACCCCGGTGGGAAGTTGCTCTCCATCCCAGCACGCTGAGCGTGGTTACCTGCAGAGCATGGTGAGGCACTCGCTGTTGTCCCTGCACGAGGCTCCGATGGGTCTCAGGGACACCCCTCTCCAGAAGGGCGTCATCCGCCGCTGCCGGGGACTGCGGGGCTGGGCGTGGGGCTGCCTCAGGGCCAGGGACACGCCGTGGCTCTGAAACAGAGCAGGGTGACCGTCAGGACACGTGGCAGCTGCAGCGCTTCCTCCTGCTGCTGCTGAGGTCAACAGTCTTCATTTTAAGTGAAGCACTTGACATCTTTCTGATTTTCAGATTGCAGCACCCTCTGGTAAAGCATTGCTTGCAGCCCAACCCCAAAGCAATATGGACCAAAATTAATGATGGTTTTAATCTTCTTGGGAGGGAAGGCAGAATCATTTCGCCGAGTTATGGCTCAGAGTAGCCCAGTATTCACTAGGCAGTAACTCTATATTTTTATGATGCTGAATCTTCTAAAAGCCCTGCTGTCACCTCTTAACTCCTACCAGTTGTCCATCCAAATCATAACAGCTTTTATGGACTGCATGTCCTTTGAATTAGCCCTTTAAACAGTTTATTTCTAACAGTTTATTTCAATATTATCTCAGTTTACCTGGCTGAGCAGCAGTGAGCAGAGCAGAAGGGCTGCCATCACTTTCCACCAGTGCATCTTCCCAGCGGGAGCTGTCACTTGGAGCAGCCGTGGCGGAGGAGGCACGAAGAGCTCCAGTCAGGACTTCCCAGGCTTTCAGCTACATTTTTATAGACTTCATTCTCTTATCGTTGCATCAGCTGCCAGTTATTACAGGACCAAAGTTCGCTTTGGAGCAAGAGGGAATTGCTAAGTCTACATCTGCTGCAGTGATCTGGTTCAAGGCCTGGCTCGAGCTAATGATTTACTCCCCTTCCACTTGTACTTTGTCTGGTCAGTTGTGCTGACCCCTTGTGCCAACTGTTCCTTTTTTTAAAGCCCACCTAAGATGTTACCAGAACTCCATGGTCTATTTGTAAGCAAAAGCGGGGGTGGCCCAAATTATTATGGTCAAGATCAAAAGCCTTATTTAACTTCTGTAGCTCTGACTGAGCCAACTAGGGGTAAGGGTTGTCTTGCCAAGCTGATTTGGAACAGACAATTGTGCTTTTGATTTGTTTCTCACTCTTGGTACATGAAAGAACCATAAGGAAGTTGCTTAACCTTTATTTCCAGGCACACAGCGCTCAAAAAGCAGGTGTAACACTTTCCAGCTGGGTTTGGGAATGTCAGTTGTGTGATAACTCACACAGCTCTTCCCCCAGGAGTCCCAAGGTGTCAAAGATAATCATCTCTAGGTAGATAATGGAAGAGGCTGCTCAGGGCTTGTCTGGAGCTGAGGAGCTCCATGTGCAGACTGTGGTTTCCCTGGATGAGCCATCTCTGCTCCTGAGCCGTGTCACTCGCCATCCGGCTTCCAAAGGTTCCAGCAGCTCCCATGGGGTGGAGGGGCTCTTTGTCACTGAAGAGGAAGATTCAGTTTTTCCATTGTGGAGTGAGATTGCAGCAGCAGAGAAAAGTGTTTGAGCAGAGCTGGTACCTCTCATCTCCTGTGTCCTCTGCCTACACACCAGTGTTTGTCTTGCTCCTCCTCACCTCTGGGATCTTGTGGATCTTGTTGGATGGAGCTTGGAGCAACCTGGGCTAGTGAAGGTAGGGGGAACTGCAAGAGCTTTAAGGGCCTTTCCAACCCAAACCATGCTGGGGTTCTGTCTGGCTCCCACATCTGTCCCATGTGGCCCACATCTGTCAGGTCAAGACATCTGAGACTGCAGAGTGACAGAGAATTCCAACTTACTTGTGTCATTGTGTGCAGGTTTTGGAACACACTGTTTTAATTCAGGTAAATACTTTAAAGTAATAAGTGTATAATGAACTGTGTTTTAGCTAAATTGTAAATACAGATCTGGATGTCACAGGCTCTATTTCTGTGATTGCTTAATATGAAGGCACAAGTGCCAGCGTGGAGGGCAAGTGACTTAGATTAAGATAATGCCATGATGTCAGATGATTACCCCTTAGCCCAAATTTCACTGGGATTAAAAGAAAAACCTTCCCAGAACAGTCTACAACCACTATTGGATTATTCCCTTCCTAGGATGGTTCTTACACACCTTCCTCTGCCCTATTTGTTTTGCTTCTCTGGGAGGAGGAAGCAAAATTTTCATTATTTCACCTTCCTGGATCTTAAGAAGGGAAGGAAATGGGACAGTAAATCATGGCAGACAAATAGCTGAGTTTAAAAAGTTGATTTCATATTTGGCTGGAAATTTCTCAATTCTTTTTCCCATGGAGTCCTTTCTTTTCATGCATCTGAGCTCTAATTTCTGCTATTTCCACCAGGCACTAGTGTAGAACAGAGAGGAGGACAAGGCAGCAGCAGGAGCCCTGACTTCATCCATGGAGCACAGGATTTGGAACAGCAGCAGAGCCCTCTGTAAGTTATCATCTCTCAGCTTTGTTAGCTGGGGAAGGCTGGCACTGTGATGATGTATCAGAATTGCTGTGTGTCCTTCTGGGCCACCAATAGCATCAGACTGTCCCTGTCAGGCAGCAAACTGCTCTGTGCAAGAAACTGGGGAAAAAAGAGTATAACTGAGCCAGTCCTGTCCATGCCCACAATTCCTGGAGGCCGGTAAGAGGCCACAGCAGAGACATGAGAAAAGAGACACAAAATGTTGCTCTGTTGCCATTTCTAATAATTACCCAAAGGAGAACAGAAATAAATGAGATGAGTGAAAACTTTTCAAGCACCTTGTTCAGATTCTGAAATGCCCATGGGCCGAACTCCCACTGCCACGGATCCAGCAGGAGCCATCCCAGCTGGGAACGGGGCCTGCATCCCAGGTGGAGGTGGGCTGGGCAGGGCTGGGATGGGTGGGCATGGTCACAGGAGGGCAGAACAGGGTTGGGATGGCTGGGAAGGTTTGGGATGGGGCAGGGGGTGGCAGGGCAGGATAGCAACAGGCTGCTGGTGGAGCAGCTCAGTGCTGACCCTGCCCCTCGGTGCTGACCCTGCCCCTCGGTGCTGACCCCACAGCGGGGCTGACCCTGCCCCGGGGCCGGCGCGTGGCCGCGGTGCCGCTGCCCCTCTGTTTGCATTAGTCTGGCCCCTGGGCCAGGCACAGTTCAGCTGTCTGGGAGCAGGAGCAGGGACCTCATGAGAGCCCCGGAGAGCTGCTGCCCTCCAGCAGAGCTGCTGGGACAACACAGTGAGAACCGGGTGCTGACTGAGCTGCCAAGGCAGGGCTTCACAGGGGCTGTCACTGAGCCCACCCAGCTCTGCAGCTCTCGAGGCGCAGTGAGCAGGACACCAAGTTCTGAATGAAACGTCTCAAGGAGAGGGACTTTTATACAGGCAGACAGTGACAGATAAGGGGAATGGCTTCCCACTGCCAGAGGCAGGGTTAGATGGGATATTCGGAAGGAATTGCTCCCTGTGAGGCCCTGGCACACCTTTCCCAGAGAAGCTGTGGCTGCCCCATCCCTGCAACTGTCCGAGGCCAGGTTAGATGGGGCTTGGAGCAACCTGGGATAGTGGAAGGTGTCCCTGCCCATGGCAGAGGGTGGGAATGGGTGAGCTCTAAAGTCTCTTCTGGGATAAATCTGCCTCTATACATCTCTGCCAGCTCACAACCACAGCAGCCAGTTTTGCTCCCCACTTGCTTAAGCTGCCTAGAAAATACCAGTGACCCAAAATGCAGTTAAGTACAGAATATTTTTGGCACAACTTGGGAGCACTGGCTGATTTTATTGCTATTTATGCCAACCTCGGGCTGTGCTTGGAGGAAGCACAAGAGGCTGAGCTCAGTCTCGTGTGCTCTGAGCCCCAAAATACTCCAGCTCTGAGTTATAAAAATTGCATTGCCCCAGCTTCCTGAAGTCAGAGCCTGAGCATCGTCTTCCTGACAAGCCAGCCCTAAGCACGCAGGGAAACTCACACAGGGAAACGTCATTCCTGCCCTGCAGATAAGATAAACTCCCAGGACAGCTACAGGAATAGCACAGCAGGAACACCAGAGTGTTGCTCTGCGTGGGGTGGGAGCTGGAGGCAGGCAGTGGAACACTGGGAGGAAAAAACTAGGATAAAGGAACCAACCAGGTGTTCTGAGCTTCCAACAGTGAAGGTGTTTCTATACTCAGAGCCACAGGGCGAATTTGTCACATATTTAAGCGACTTTACTACCAGCGGCTGGTTTTTAATCATCTTCAGGCATTAAATGGTTGTTTCTCCCGGCAGCTTTCAAGAAGATTCTAACGCAGCCTCTTACCACTGATCAGATATCAGAGTGTAGTTAATCACCCAATTAACATTAATATAACTAGGTAATTAGAATCACAGGATCAGAGAACAGCCCAGGTTGGAAGGGACCTTGACAGATCAGCTGGTGCAGGCGTTTGTGGGAAGGGAGCCCAGAGGAGGTTACCTGGCACCCTGTCCAGTCACCTCCTGAAACCCCCAGGCTGTTCCAGGGACTGATTGTTCTCACTGCAAAAATTCCTTTGTTACACAGAGATGAAACCTCTCCTGGTGCAGCCTGTACCTGTTCCCACTCATCCTCCACCCGGGGCTCTGGTGAAGAGCTGGCCTCTGGCCAGAGGTCAGGGTCTATCCCAAATCCCAAGCCACCAGCCAGCCCATCCAGCTTTAATCAATACCAAACCAGGGAGTGTTTGTTTTTCACAGATCTCAAGGCTGGAGGAAAAGCAGTGGCCAGTGATGGGAAAAATACAGGGGACAAGGAACAATTTCAAACTGGCCTTCACTGCACTTTATATTGAGGAATATTTCAAAGAAGCAGGAATTACGAAGGCTGGAAGTGCTCTGAGATAAAAACATCCGAGCACATGGAACTTCAGCCTGATTATCTGCCTGTACAGAGAGAACCAGACAAGGGATTTGATGCTCCTCACCTCAAACAGCTCAAGACACGGATTTCACACAGACTCATGGGGCAAAGTTACAGTTTATTAGCCAAGGCTTATCTCCCTGTTAATCCCCTCCGACCATGGGAACAAGCACAGCAGGTCCCCAAGGAGCTCCGGAGTCACGTGGTCACTGCTCGTGGTCACTGCTCGTGCTCGTGGTCACTCGTTGTGCTGCTCATGGTCCTCCGGGTTCTTCCTCTTGAGCCGCTCGAACTCCTGCGTCCCCCAGGAATAAATGAGGTAACCAGTGGCCAGAGCTGGCAGGGACAGAGGACAGGCATGGTTAGGGGACACCGGAATGAGGGGACACTGCTAGAAAGGGACACTCTCCATAAGGGACAGGGGAACGAGGGGATACTGCTCTAAGGGGATAATGCAATGAGGGGACACTCACAGTAAGGGGACATTCACAATAAAGGAGCATTCGATGCAACGAGGGGACACTTCTAGAAAGGGACACTGGAATAAAGGGATTTCATAACATGGGGACACTGAGAAAAGGGGATACTCACAATATGGGGAGACATTGGAATAACGGAATAGTCGCAGTGAGGGGACACTGCACCGCGCACAGCACCGACCTCCTGCGACAAAACAACGACCCACAACCTCCCCCTCAGCCCCGGCAGTCCCACTCCTCCTCCCCAAATTTACACTATTAAGGGGGCACCAAAAGGGGAAAATCCCCCCTGTACTCACGGGGCACCACCTTCAACACCTGGGAGGCGAAGCGGCGGCCCACGTTGGGGATACCGTGGGACACGACATTGGGGAAGGCGCGCTGCTCGAAGGGCGACAGGCTGTAGGTGATGACATGGCGCACCCGCGCCAGGTTCCCGAAGTGCTTCCCCATGGCCGCGGTGTCCTCTCGGTCACCGCGCACTAGGCACCGCGCAATGGCCGCCGCCCGCCCCGGAACCGCCTGGGCGACGCCTTCCGGGGCACCGCGAGCTGCGCTTTCTGTTTGTAATAAACGATAGAGGCAGTGAAATATGTGTGTGGTAAATCACAGTTATACTAAAGCGTGCTTTTAACACGCGATTTGTAATAAAAGATGTGCGCCATAAACGGGCGCTGCCCTGAGGGGGGGTCACGTGAGGCACCTGCGCCGTGAGGGGAGGGGGGGGCGGTGCCTCAGCGCGGAAACCCGCCAAAAACAAATAATGAAGAAAAATCGCTTTTGTGTGGCGATTGTGGAGTTCCGATGAACTCGGAACGCAGCGGGAGTGTCTGAAGCAGAAAATCGTGGAATATTATGGAATAGTTTGCGCTGGAAAAGGCTGTTAAAGGTTAAATATCCCGCCACACCCCCCTGCAATAAACATCGTAAACAATATTGGAATTGTTATTAGAATGTATGAGACATCTTCTACATAACTGAAATCATTATTAGACTGTATTAGACATCTTCAATATTACTGGAATAATTAATAGAGTCTATTGTAATTATTAGACTATATTAGACATATTCCATATTATTCAAATTATAGAATATATTCGACATCAAATTTATTTAAATTATTATTAGAATATATAAGAATGGTTAGAGTATTAGACATTTTCACCATTTGAATTATGGTAGAATTATTAGACTGTATTAGACATTTTCAACTTTATTTGGATCATTGTGGTATATTAGACATATTTACCATTATTTGAGCTAATATCGGAATATATTAGATTTGTCAGAACATGTTAAACATCAGCACTGTTGGAATTATTATTAGGATATATTAGATAGGTTCAACATTATTGGAATTATTACAATATATTACACATATTTAACATATTATTGGAATTATTAGAATATATTAAACATGATCCCCTTTAATGGGATATTAGAATATGTTAGGATTATTGGACTACATTTGACATTTCACAATAATCAGAAGGATTTAAGTCAGGAAACAATGCCATTTATTTTCTTCTCTGGCAGGTGAGCAAAGCCAAATTCCCAGAGTTTGAAGGGATGAGCAGGAGTGGCACAATCCAAACTCACCCCACTGCCCATGGTGCCGGGACCAGGGAGGTTTTATGTGACACCAAGAGACTGTTTTGAGCTTTTGATTTCAACCACTTTGATTTCAGCAGTCAGAGACTGAAACCTGGAGCAGGATCCTCACTTTTAGGGCAGATTTGTGCCTGTTGCACTCCAGGAGCTCTCCAGACTGACCCCAGCATCAGTGGGGTCAGTGATCAGGTGAACCAAAGTGACACCTCACAGCAGCCTCTCAGGAGCAGTCCCTGCCCTGCCAGGCTGAATTCCCAGCCTCTGGAATCGCTCAGGATCTAAGGTAGGGGCTGCTTGGGTGGTTGAGTGTAGAAAGTTACAGCATTTATTTATTAATCCATTAGCAAGTCAATGTTAAAGGCTGTTCTGAACAAGTTTTACAAGACAGTGCTGCACCACGGCCTTTAATTAACAAACAAACAAACAAGAAAAATCCCCACTAAAGCTAAGAGGTTTTGTGTGAGAACCCCAGGTCTAGGAGGAGAAAATAAATCATGATAAATCGATTACAGTAAGAATTTGGTGTGAAAGCATCTAGAGTTGAGGCACTTGTTACCTACAGTTCCATTGTGAGAGGAAACAAGGCTGTGGCCCCACATTTCAGAATATTAAACCCATTGAACAGCATTTACATCAACTCATTTAAGGCTTTTAGAAGCCATTTTTGGGGATTAAGCTTTTGAAACGTTTCTTCCTAGTTCAGAAGCCAGTGGCAGTGTGGCTCCAATGGATAATCCTCTGCCCTCACCCCATAGACAGCTGCTTCTTGTTCTTGAACCAAATGAAGCCTCACCTGGTGCCAATTCTTACCAAAATAGTGCCTTAATTTAAATGTTCACAAGTTACCCACAGCTGCCCTTAAATTCTTACCCTCCTTTTAGCTGAGAAAGCCCAAATAGTGGAACAGAAGAAAAGCAAATAACAATGTGGTAACTTTAGAGAACTGTGAGGAAGGGTTGTGTCATCCTGCTTGGAAGAGAGTGAAAAACTGAGGAAGCAATTCTAACAATTAAAGACTTTCTTCTCTTCCTAGTCATTGCTGGAGATGTCACATGCAAGGTTTCTGCAGAGGCAGAGTAGCAGGCACTGTATGTCAGGGTATGCGTGATAGCCATTTATTTCTTTTTCTTTTTTTAATCTGTAATAAAGCAGCTTAAAATAGACATTTAGTAGTTGAAACCTTTCCCCCATTTCAAATGCAAAATTCTCCCGATAAAAAGACACTATTTACATGTAATTGCACATTCTAGAAAGGCTGAGTGAGTACAAAAAATCAGTGCTCTGATGTGGAACCCCTTCTGCTAACTCCGTGCTAAATCCCAGCTCCCAGAGTTACAGCAACGCTGCTCAGTCGATTGTAGCTACAGATCTTGAGGATGCAAAGCTAAAATCTGTATTTGAGAATGCAAACCCACCCCAAAGTGAATTAAAGCAGTCCCCACTACCGGCAGGTGCACTTGGTGGCGATCATGTCCTCGTACTCCTTGTAGGCGATGGAGCCGTCGGGCTCGATGGTCAGCACGCTGAGCGGGCTGTAGGCGGCCGGCACGCACGAGGGCCTGGGCACCGAGGGGTCCAGGCGCTCGTAGATGAGGGTCTGCACCATGGTGTGCACCGGGGAGCCGTAGCGGTGGCCCAGGGCGCGGGGACAGTCCCCCCGGCAGAACTGGGGGCTGTACCTGTGCGGGGCGATGATCCAGCGGTCCCACCGCAGCTGGCTGAAGCTCAGGCGGAAGTTGTGCAGCTCACACTCGTGCTGAGGGAACACAAACTGCTTCAGATACTCGCTCAGATTGTGAGGTGAAGTGGCCAGTGCTGCTTTTGGATTCTCGTTCCTTCGCTGGCGAGAGGCCCTTTTACCCTGGGGATTGCCTTGTCCTTTGTCACCCTTCGGAGGATCCACAAGCGGGCTGCTGCTTTGCCTGGCCCGCGCTGGGCTTTTCCTCCCGTGCCTGAGTGAGCTCCCCCGGTGATAAGCTTGCTCACTGGTGTCATTCAGATACAGCAGAAGGGAAGGGGGAACCAGTGTCACATTAACAGCGTTTCCCAGTTTCGTGCTCCGTTGTGGGTCACCCATCAGACAAGTGAAGTTCAGAGCCATATGGATGTTCCTCCTGTTCGTAGCAATCAGAGGCTGGAGGAAAGAAGTCACATCCATCTCCACCCATTTGCGTTTTCTAACATCAAAGTGCAGGCTAAAATCTAGAGAGTGGGAAATGCTGGGGCAAACTTGGCTGGAAAAATCACGTTCCTTAAGGGATAAATGGCATATGCAGGTAATGGAAGAGGAAATGGGAACAGATGTGTCAAAGGAATAGAGCAAGACAGACTTGAGTAAGTGCTCCAGAGCAGTAACACGATCCAAGTTGAAGAGTAAATCCACCGAGTGAGCATCTCCTGGGAAGGGAAACAGATTCTTGTAGTGTTAATGTGTCTTATTTTTCCACCTAGACATAAATATTGTTGTAGTCGATAAGTAAAAATTATTCAGCAGCAGCAGAAAACAATTTAGATGCCCTTCCTTACATTTATTACATGAAATTTCTACTTTAGTCAGGGACATAAGAGTTAAAAAATAAGAAATTAAAACAAACACAAGAAAACCCCTGATTATAGGAGCTATTAGGATTCATCTCATTAAATGAACCAGCACAGGAGGAAGTCAGCTGTTGTCTCTTTAGTGCTGGTGTGGGGTAACAGGAACTAAACACTGCAGATGATAAAAACATGAACTTCACCTCAGAGCGCTGTTCCTGTACAGCAGTACAATGCTTGTGTTTATCTTTCTATGTTTATCTGTCTTTCTAGTGAAAAATCCGAGTCAGGAGAAGTCAGGTCACCTCAGTGGGATTAACAGCCAAGGACTTCTAGGTGCTGTTGTTGTGACCAGCCCACATTTAAGAAAACCATAGAAGCATCATAAGTTACAGGGTGCCCAGCCATCCCAGTCCTGAGCCTGATCTGCAAGTAATTCTACTCTTCCCTTCAGGTTTTGGTCATGATTCTTCTCTAGCAAATGTACCAGGCCAGGAGAGGAGTCTCTGACAGCAGGTTCTGGCAGTTTGGTACAAATTTTTTACCAGCGCTGTGGTTTTTAGAAAAAAGCAAAACCAAGACGGGCTGTAGAAGGAAATGTGCTGCCTGCTCTGCCTAAACATTTTTTCCACTTTTCTTACTTTACTTAGATCTGCTTGTGGCTTTTTCTGACTCAGGAGATGAGTCAGCCCAAAACATCAGCATGTCTTGTACATACCACTCGTGTGGTGTTCCCCAGCCCGTGAAGTCTGTGCCTAATGCCATTCAAGGAGAAGTAGGTTATGAAAAACTCCTACAGTTTAGGAGAAGAGCCTCCAGGACTAAAATAGCAGCAGCTCTAAAGAAAGGAGGTATTTTTATCTCCCGCTGCCAGCACAGAACACACAGAAACCCCGTGTAACCTCTCCAGCCCAGGCACTGCACACCTACCTTTCCCCAGGCCCCCGAGGCGGGGCTCGCATTCCCAGCACGGGGTGAAGAGCCGCACCGTGTTATAGAGACGGCCCCGCTGCGCCTTGGGGATGCCCTCCCTGGTGGCAGACATCCTGTACAGCCTCTTCATGTACCGAAGGGCCCTGGAGTCCGGCTGCAGCCGCGGCGCCTCGCTGTGCCAGCCCCGGGGGCCGCGGGCGTGCAGCACCTTGAGCAGGGGCGGCAGCAGGGCAGGGGCCGCTCCCGCACCTTGGGGCGGCTGCAGCACCGCGCCGAGCTCACCGGCAGCATCCTCCGGAGCTGCCAAAAACCCAGGGGCCTTCTCAGAGCCCCCCCGGCCCCTGGAGCGGGGGGAGCACTGGGTGCCAGCAGAGAGCCACGGCAGGCAGCAGTACAAACACACACAGACCCTCCAAGTGCTCTCCATGCTCTTGAGGGCTGCAGATGAAAAAAAAAAAAAACAAAAAACAAACCTCCCCTCAAATATTCAAGGGAAAACGAGAGGGCCTGAGCCCCATCCCTTATATAGGCTGCAGCTGTGGAATGTGAGGGAGGTTTCTTTCTAATTAGAAAACAAAGAGAAAGATCTGCAGCTGGCCCCTGAAACCACAGGTTCGTTGCAGTTGGGCAAAGCCTCGGCCCTGAAAGCTTATTATAAACGAGCTCCTAATTCTGAATTAACCTTTTTCACGTGGGAAATTGCAGGCTGGGAGCCGACTGCCAGCCCGCAGAGGGAGCTGGGGAGGCGTGAGTGTTTCCTGGTCTAATTAATCCTGGTTTATTTGCAGAAATATATAAAGCTAAGTATTAGTGCATTTAGCCTCTGGCCTCTCTCCATGTGCTGGTGGAGTAGCTTTTACCAGCTCTGAGCTGAATAACCCAGCCCCCAGCTCCTCACTGGGTATAAAGTTGTGGGTTTTTTTAAGGGAGAAGTTTAGAGGCTGCTTTGAGAGCATCTTACAGGTAGCTTAATTTGGGGTTCATATTGGATGTTCTGTCTCTTGCCTTGGTGTGCTGCAGTGGAAAGCTGAGTTTGCCAAACTCGTTACTATCTCTTTCAGCTTCCCTGGTGTATTTTCCTACCTGACAAGCTCTTGTTTACAAACTGGAGAGCAAGGAAAGCCCTGAAGAATCAAAATTGTGAAAAATGGAAAGCCTGCTGCTGTTACCTGCCCTGTTTGCTGCCTGAGGTGAGGTTTGAGGTAACCCACTGTACACCAGCTCTGAGTTATTTTTTCAGGATTTTTTTTATTGCTCCTAAATAAAATAACAGTTCTGGTGCTTCTTGCAGCATCTCTGCCATGGGCTTTAGTTGTGGCTTTAAGGTAGGAGTAGGGAAATTATTTCTCATTTTGTTGGTGTCTTGTTCATTTTACATTATTATTGGATATGGTTAAGGTGCAAGTCTGGTGCTACAGAGTCCAGAGCAGGGGGGCTGGAGGTTTTTTGTAATTGGGAATTACAAGGCATTTTCAGAAATCCTTTCTTGTCTAACTATGTTACTTGGCATCAAGGCAGGGGCCAGTTGTGGTGAGTCAAAAAGGTTTCTGAATTTACTTTGAATTAGAAGGTACATGGAACAAAAAGAAAAATCCCAACCTTTACACAGCATCTGCTCGGTGCTGGCAGTGGCTCAGTGGTGATTGGGCTGGTTCCCACTTCCGTCTTCCTAAAATAAGCTCTATTTATTTTTATCTTAATGGGTCAGGGCTGCAGCTCCTAAGCAGAGCTAATGGTCTCAAGGGCATCCTTTAAGTTTAAACAGGGTTTTGACTCATTTTTATGGGGGCTTTTGGAGAGGGACAATCACTCTCTGTAGACTGCTTACAGACTTTCAAACTGCTTTTAGGCAGGGCAATAAAAATTACTCAAATCACCATCCCACACTAAGTCTGGAGGCCTGTTGGGTGGAAAAATGCTTCTTCCTTCCCATTAGTATCTCCCAAAAACCCCAAAGCACTGACACTCATCTTTGGTGAGAGGCACACTCCCATTGTTATTGCTGGATTTTTAGGCTGCTTCCAGCCTCTGGGTGAATTTCAGCTTTTCTGACATTTGCTGAATCATTTTATTTGGTTACAAAGCCATGGCTGCAAGGTCAGTACCTAACAATGAAAGCAGTGAGTGCTCAGAAGGTAAACAGGGGGAAATCCTTCCAGGTTGGGGCACAGCCCTGTCCTGGGCTGGGAACTGGTGGTCACCCACATTCAGGCACTCCCAGTTCTCCCCCACAGCGCGTGCACAGCAACAGCAAAGGGTGATTGAACTTTTAGCTGACTTTGTCCTGCAGGATTAAGGATGGCAAACCAGATATATTTATGTAGAAATAAATGATTTATCATGCTCACGATAAGACTAAAAAGAACTTAAGCAGAATTATTTGCTACCTAGTATGGGTAGCTAGAACTGCTAGTATAGTACAGTACACGGTTTTTGAAGCAAAATTGAAGCAGTTATATAAAGCAGTTATATTGAGGCAATTATACTAAAGATAACAAAAAATACTAACTAGAGAATGGTGTTATTCACCCAGACCAACGACTGTGGGCAAATCTCTTTGGCTGAGCCCTGAGGAGTGGCCTTGAGGAGTGTCCCTACTCCAGGGAGGAATCTCCACACACACTCCCAGAAGGGTGTATAGGAAAACCCTCTGTTAAAAAGTGGTCCTGGGCTACCAGTCAGATGTGTCTGGGCCAGCTGTGCCAGCTCAGCAGCTCTGGGTAAGGTGTCAGTAGCATCACTTTTTTGTTCCTTTATCAGGCATTCTATCATCTGCCACATCTTCACCTCACTCTCAGGGTATTTAACTTTGGAATCAATGAGTCAGGCTGATTTTAGAATTATTCACCCCAAAAGCAGCGTCCACCCCTTCTCCACTCACTGACAGCTTTCCAAGCAGGGCATTGTTTGAGTTGTTCCACCCCCACTCCAGGCAGAGCATCCTGAGCAGGGAGTGCACCCCCAGCCCACGCCTGTTCCTGAGCCAGCCCCCGTTCCCCGGGACCCTGGGCACACCACGGGGGTCACAGCACAGAGGCTTCTGCTAAAAAGCAGCACTGAGGGGACAAGATCTGCTGTCATGTCCCCTGCAATGTCTCACTGACACAGAAAGCACTGAGCACGATCTCAGGCTGCTCTGATTCTCTGTGCACGGGCAGTTTGTTTATTTAACAAATTGTGCTGCCAAGTGTTCTCAGCAGAGCTGTCTGGGACCCCGGTGGAGCCTGGCCTGGCCATGCAGCACAGAGATTTTCCATCTGCCTGGCAGGAGCTTCCCAGCAGTTTCTCCCCACGCTGCTGAACTAGGTCAGGGTCTGGCTGCCTTCCCCATGCTGCAGACCTGGGCACAAAACCACCCTGAACTGTGAATTCCCTGCTCCTGCCTGGGGCTGCCTGGCAGGATTGCTGTGTGTCTAAGCATCCTCTCATCCCTGGCATCCCTGGAGCGGGATCAGCAGAGGAGCTGTTCCTTTTCCACACCATCAGTGTCTGAGCAAAGCACTGTGGCTTCCCAGGCCCATCCAATGGCACTGTGGCAAAGCTTCTGGGAAGCTTTCACCTGCTTTCCCATTTCACATGCAGGGCCTTGAGCCTTTTGGCCCACACCCAGGCAGAGGGGCCCAGCACGAGATCTGGGTTCCTATAAACTTTATGGAAACAGGCAAAAAGTGAGAATTCCTATCTGCCCAATGTCTGGAGCAGCCCTCAGAGCAGTCTGGGTCTGTCCCAGCTGTGCTCACCCCAGTGCTACAGGGGAGTGGGGCTGGAGCAGCCAGAGCTCTGCAGCCATATGGCAGCTTTTCTAAACCAGCCCTTTTCCCAGGGAAATGCAAAGCTGATGATTGTTTGGGAAGGGTTGTTCTCCTGGAGGTTGTTCAGTGTCAGGGAGCTGGCTCTGCAGGAGCTCTGGGGGACTGTCAGCACAGCACGAAAACAGCCCTGTGCTTCCTCAGCCAAATGTTCCCCTTCCTCCCAGGAGCATCTAAACCGGCCCCAGCTCACAAAGCCAACTGTGTACAGACTTCATTTTTATGTTATATCCGTTCCCACCAAGTGCCAAAAGCAAGCACAGGGGAAAAGCTTAAAAATAAACCACGGCAGCTCTGAGAAGGGTGAATTTGGGCAGAGTAAGGAATGACAATTCCCAGTCAGCTGATGTTCTGCACGGAGCAGAAAGGATTTACTGGCTGCAGAGCTGCAGGGCAGGGTTTGGAGCCCTGCCAGTGGGCACACGCCTGTCCCACGCCCTGTGTGGGATCCTGGTGGGGCCAGAGCAGGAACCCACAGCCAAAGATGAGTCTGGTCGATACCAGCCCTGGCATCATCCCAGAGAATCCTGCTCCAGCTTCAGCTGCTGCTCCTGCTGTTCCTGCCTTACCTGAAGCAATTGCTGCGGGCTTGTGATTACTTTCCAAGCTTAAAACAAGATCCCAACCCTTTCCCAAGACAGAAGCATTCCTACCCTGCCATCCCATGACAAAGTTGTATTTTGTAGTGCACATCAGCTTGCAGCAGTGCTGAGGTACAAATTTGCATTTGCAGAGCTGTTGCTTCATGACTTTGTCCTTAAATTCAAGCCTGGAGTGATTCACAGTGAGTTTCCACCCCCAGGACAAGATTTTCTTCCCTTTAATGCTCCAGGATAAAGTGTCAAAGTTGTTCCCCAGCTGGATCAGAGTTACCCATTCCCTGCTCGCTGAGCAGCGACTACAGCAGAGAGGGGCAGCATCAACCAGAAACGATCCAGGCAACCCCTGAGCCTTTCCTCCAGGACTGCAAGGGAGAGGGAGAAAGGGAAAAGCTCCCCAAGCATCAAGAGCTTTCCAGCCACATGTGCATAAAAATCTCTTCCCCGTGCCACGTGACCGAGGAAGAGGCGCAGATCCATTACACAATAATAAAAATATGCCTTTGGCAACGTGGAGCCAAAGTGGAGCTGCTGCAGGGAGCTCAAACTACGCACAAAAAGGAGGAAAACGGGAGTAGAAAGGACCAACCTCAATCCTGCACAGCCCTCCCAGGACCTGCTGTGGCAGGACGGGGCTGGGGATCTGCAGCAAAACATCTGCCTGAAGTCCTGGGGGCTGCCAGCGCCTGTCAGGATCTCACTGAGGAGATTAGGCTGGTGAGTAGATCCACTTTTCCTTTTTCTGCCTCTCCCTCCTCTTAACCTTAACTTTGAAAACTTCCCATATAAGGTCTAAGTCACTGAGCACTCAGGTTTCCAAAGCCTGCACAGGAATCCATAAAGTTGCCAGTTAAAGAAATAACAGCATGAGGGAAACATTCCTCAGCCTTCGCTGGGAGCTCCCATCTCCTGCAGCCTGTCCCTGCTCTGGGCAGCTGCCGAGATGGGTTTGAGCTCGGGGCTAGGAAAGCTTTGGCACAGGAGTTCCTGGTGCTTTTGCTCCAGGCTGGGAGAGGTTTGGCACAGGAATTCCTGGTGCCTGAAGCCAAGAGAGCGCTGCAGGTTCAGGACAGAAGGTGCATCCTCTGTTTTCCCTCCTTTGCCGTTTCTTTGTGCAGCAGCAGGGAACAGATCAAACCCCTGTTGGTGTAAGTGCTTCCCTGGCTCATATCAGTTAAATCCACCCATTTCAGCTGCTCTCTGTCACTGCTGTCACACCTGATTTTGCCTAAATCAGCCTTGCACCCAAGGGCTCCTTTTGCTTCCACCCCAGGGACACTGCAGGGCAACCTCCAGAGCTGAGAATTAGGCTCATGAGCATAATGATTATCTTGAAGATTAATTAAGACACCTTGAGGTACACTAGTGAGGCAGAAAGATGGATGTTTTGTTTGAGAAAGCCTCGACTATTGAAAGGAAATAGAGAAGAAAGTCACGGTGTTTGCTCACTGCTGGGTCCCCTCATCTGGCTCCTGCCTCCCTCCCTCCAAGCAGCAATTCCCCCAGAGTCTCCTATTCCCACCACCACATGGCACAGGGTGGCTTTGCTGGCCAAAAAATCACCATCCAGCCACTGCACATGCCACCAAACCCTGCATCTGGCAACCCTCAGGGATTTTCCTCTGGGATTTCAGCCCAGCTGCCCTGGAAGCAGCAGAAAGTACAGCTGGTCCTGACTCTTCCAGGCAGGATCTTTTCTTACAGAAACACCTCTTTAGTGCACAACAGGCATTGGTCGTGGCCCAAAGGTCTCTAACCCTGGTGACAAAGCCATTGGTTAAAATGTCATTGGAAAATCAGCCCTGCTGCTGCACAGCCTCCTGTGCTGGGCTGGCTGCCCACACCACAGAGAGGGGAGATGCTGATCTGCTTCCAATTTGCTTTTTGGAGCTCATCGGACCTTCTACATTGAGGAACAGTTTTCCTCTTAAGGTGGAACAGCATGAGGTTTGTTCTCTTTCAAAAAGATTTCTCCAAGAGGTTATTTAGAGATCCTCTTGTGGATGTGGTGGTGCTTTGCATCGCACACAGTTTGCTGGGATATGGGATGAAGTGTCCTTGTGGAGCTGTTAATTAACACCAGCTCCAGGTACTTGGGTACTCCCCACTCATCCAAGTGCTGGTCCCACGGACTTCCCAGTCTCGGGGGATTTTGTTTGCCACTTTTTATCCCATCAGGTCAATGCTGGGTTGTCTCAAGGTAACAGAAGTGATTATGGTAAGAAACTTTCGGAGGAGGAGCTGCCCTCCCACCCTCTGCTCCCTCACACATTTCTTCTCCACATGAGGCATTCCCAGCTTTTTTCCAGGTTAAGCTCCACAATGACATTTTCCCCTGCCACAGCTTGTGATTGTCATCCACCTCCAGATGCCTCTCACTTCTCTCCCCCGTTGAAGGGGTTCCTGGGAAGCAGGGATGCAGCTTTCCTTGTGATCTCCCACTCCACAGGCATTTGAACATTTTGTTTCCCTTTCCATGAACTCAGAAGCCTTAATTCAACTTTCCACACGAACACAGGGTGGTGTTTTCCATCTCACAAGTGCATTAAACCAACGCCTTTCAGCAGCAGCACATCAGAGCTGAAGAACCAAAGGGCTTAGCAGCCAAATCCAGCCCTGGATCTGGTTTGCATTTCCCTCTCCTCTGCGTGTTCTTAATTATAATATCACAGAACTGGGGGCTCCCACTGAGCATAAATATGTAGGATCAGCTGGCTGGATTTGGAGCATCTAAATATGCATTTCCACCCCTCAGGAGCCGAGAGCAGGATGAGAGCTAAGGCCAACATGGAATTTAGCCATGCTTTAAGATGCTTTAAGCATCTTATTTCCAGTGTAGGAGTTGCACATAACAGTACTTGGGAGCTGCTAAAGCTGAGCTGCAGTGGGGAAAGGGGATGAGGCTCAGCTCATAGGCAAAAGGCCTGGCCCAGATCCTGCCCAGCTTGAGTCCTGCCCTGCATCACACGATGGGCTTTGTGCTTTGAAGAAATCCCAGTGACCCAACCACGGGCAGGTTGTGCTGGGGATGCTCACACCAAACCCCTTCCTCCACTCCCCTGGTCCCAAGCAGCTGCTTTCTGCACCCCTTTGCCATTGCTCCTGGTGTTTTGGGGGAAAAGAGGTCCAGGGAGCAGAACAAAATGAGGGATGGCCACAGATACAGACTTGGAGAAGAGTAAGTTTGATAAAAATATTGGTCTGACCTAGAAAACTCCGTGAGCCAAGTCCTTGGAATCACACCACACCAAAGCAAACAGCTCCCCCACCCTGCCAAGAAAAGCCAAATTATCTCCCATTTTCATGCAAGTTTCTTCAGCAGCCCATGCCAGCGGTGCCCACACGCTGCTCCCACATCCCGTCTCCTCCCCACAGGCTGTGCCATGATCTCCGCCGTGCTGCTCCTCTGGACTGTGCCCTGCGTGGCAAACCACATCCTGGGGGGCTTTGCCAAGCGGGAGCTGCAGGAGGGTGCCCAGCTGGCCTGCAGCCTGCCAGGGCCCCCCGGGCCCCCCGGGCCCCCCGGCGTGCCAGGGACTCCCGGCACCGTGGGCAGGATGGGCTTCCCCGGCAAGGATGGCAAGGACGGCCAGGACGGAGAGAAAGGCGAGCACGGCGATGAAGGTAAGAGAGAAGTGCTCGACACAACAATGGCAAGGTGGAAGCTGTGGTGCTACAGCCCCTGCACAGCAACACCTCTTGGGAAACTCCGCCAGAATTCCCACTGCCCCCCTCCAAATGGTCCCGCTTGTCAGAGGGGCTCCAGGCTCACATCGTGTCCTGACAGCTGTGTGCAGTTTCTGTTGGCTTCATTTTGAGACACAGCGAGGTTTGCCCTGCGCTGATCAAGGCTCTCTGGAGGAGACCAGGAGCTGATCTCTGGTTCCTGCTCCCGGGAAAACCAGAGCCACGTGAGGAAATGAGGAACTGGTAACGGGACAGGCACCGGCCATGCCGGACCTAATCCAAAGCAAACAACAGCCCGTCCTCAGTCCTGAGGCGGGGCTGTGCGCTGGGTGCTGCCGGAGGCAGGAGGCAGCAGGAGCAGCCCTGTGCGGAGCAGTGATTTCCCTCTGCCACACTAGAGAGCACTCCTGCCTCAGCAACGCCAGCGAGCCCAGCCTGCGGCTGCCTCCCTTCTCCCACCCCCAGACCGGGAATCTGGAGAGCAGATTTCCAACCACAGCTGCATTTCAATCTGCTCTTGCTACGGCAGGTCAAGAGACACCGCAGAAATCCTCACGATTTTGCTCATATCAGATACCACCGAGCCACAATCACTGCCAGCCCAGCTCCTTTCCCATCTCAAGGCAGCCCCTGCCCCCGGTGTTTGCTGGTTCATCCCCCAGCTGGGCTGGGCTTTTTACCAGATCTAAATTTACTTTTATCTTGTTTTTAAACAGTTTCATGCTGAATGTATTAAAAAAGCAAAGAAAAAAAAAAGAGACACGAGATCAAAAGTCCTCACCTGCTCAAAGAGAGGCTCTGAAAGCTTCACAAACCTGCCCCGCTCTGTAAACCCCTAACATTTAAAGCTTGTTCTTTAATTCCTCCTTTTTCTCAAGAGAGCCAGATAATGGAACCAGAGTTCCTCTGTTACCACGCCAACTCCCTGCCTACCCCGGGTGGTCAGTCCGGACAGATGTCCAGCCTCAGGTGGGATTTCATTGGAATTCTCACACCAGCAATGGCTTGCCCCTAAATGAAATCCCTGCTGCAATGCTCTAACCCCCTCCCACCCACTGTATCAGGTCTTTCCCTCAAAACTGATAAGGAAAATTGATAAGGTCATTTGTCTTCCAGGTCCCCAGGGCAGAACAGGAAACCCTGGCAAGCCAGGCCCGAAGGGGAAAACGGGACCCATTGGCAAGGCAGGGCCCCGGGGGCCCAAGGGCTTAAAGGGCAATCCCGGGAAAAACGGGGCCCCGGGGAAGAAAGGGCCCAAAGGGAGCCAGGGTGAGCCCGGGCTGCCGGGACCCTGCAGCTGCAGCGGCAGCAAAGCCAAGTCTGCCTTCTCCGTGGCAGTGTCCAAGAGCTACCCCAGGGAACGGCTGCCCATCAAGTTTGACAGGATCCTGATGAACGAGGGAGGACATTACAACGCTTCCAGTGGCAAGTTCATCTGCAGCATCCCCGGGATTTACTACTTCACCTACGACATCACTTTGGCCAACAAGCACCTGGCCATTGGCCTGGTGCACAACGGCCAGTACCGGATCAAGACTTTTGATGCCAACACTGGGAACCACGACGTGGCCTCTGGCTCGACCGTCCTGGCTCTGAAGCAGGAGGATGAAGTGTGGCTGCAGATCTTTTACTCAGAGCAAAATGGGCTCTTTTATGATCCCTACTGGACAGACAGTTTATTTACTGGATTCTTGATTTATCCTGACCAAGATTATCTCAATGAAGTGTAGGATGAGGAACCACGGGAAAAAATAGGAAATGGGCCTCAGTCCAACAAAGTGTGGCCTTGCATGGGACATGTCTGGGATTATCAGATGATTCCACTTCTGCCTGTGGGATTATCAGGTGATTGCACCCTGTATTGGCTATTCAGACTTTTACTTGATGTCATCAAGCCCACTGGGTACCAGATTCAGCAGCCTCATGAATGTCTCCATCTCAAAGCCACCCATTATGTATTCTTTGATTATTCCAACATGCCATGGACATGTAACTCAAATGCTGGTGCAGAATGCTTTGGTTCTTACATTGTTATAATAAAGCATGAAACCAACAGTGATTTCCTAAAGCTGAGCTGGGCAGTGCCATTGATGCTGCAGATTGTGTCACTGGGCCTCCTCCCTACACCCCAGCACGATCCTTGCTAATGGAATTAGGCTTTGCCAGCCAGTTCAGAGTCAGGAATTTTTCAGCTGGAATTCTAAAAGTCCATCCCAGCCCCATCAAGGTAGTTCTAACAGCAAAGGCATCTGGTTTGCACAGGAAGTGATTAAAAGGTCTAATTTTTAAGGTTCAGGGCTCCTCTCAGGGCACAAACAGGTGCCCTGAGCACCACTGGTGTCCCCCAGAGCAGAGAACCAGAGTCACGGAGGGGTTGGGTTGGAAGGACCTTAAATCTCATCTTGTTCCACCCCTGCCATGGGCAGGGACACGTTCCCTGGATTTCAGCCTCATCCCCCAGTGCTGGGGTCCTTCACAAGCAAGACTCAAGAGTCAAAGCATGAACCTTCCCTGCAGAAACAGCAAGACTGCAATGAGGAAATAGGACTGTATTTACAGCTGTAAAACCTTAAATGTCTTCTAAGGTTAAGAGCGGATGTTGGCAGAAAGAGAAAACCCTGCTGGCAGTGTGAGACACCTCTAATGGGTGATAAACTGACTTTCCCTTGCTTCCAAGCCCCTCCTTTTCTGCCCTCCAAGCAGCAATGGGGTAAAAGGCTTTCACCAGGTCTTGCATTTTGATGTAGGTGTTGGGCAGAGAATTGTCCTTCTCCAGGCAGAAGCTGAATGGAGCTTCTGTTCAGTAGGTGGGAGGTAGGAAACACTGGAATATGCCAGGTGTGCATCACCCCCTGAAATACCTGTACAACATCATTTAGTGCTTTGCTGCATCTTCTGACTTTTGCACTCTGATTTTCTGAGTATCTCTCAGGTAGTTAGGAATGGGGTAAGCACTAAAATGAGGATGTTTGTAATACCAAGAAAGAGACAAAGACAGAACTTTAATTAATTTATTTTATTGTTGGCTTTCAGTGCACTAGAAGAGATTGGCCTTGCTGCCTTAGGCAATCTTTTTGCTGGTCCTTTTGTAGACTACACCAGAAGAAGTAGAAATCTGGAACAAAGAACAAACCAAAACTTTGGTTGAGCAGCGTAATCAGAGCTCCAGAGTCCCAGGGAGCAGCCCTGGCTCAGAGCCTGTCCTTCACTTAAGATTTTTTCCTAAACTTCAAATTTTAAGCCTGCTGCTCTTGAGGTTTTTCTTTGTTTTTTATGAACTGCCCTGGATGTGTGAGCACTCACCTCCACCAGCTTCCCCCCAGAAATCTCTGCAGTGTGGCGGTAGTTGGGGAAATCAGCTACAAGCTTCCCATCTTCCATTTTGACAGTTGCCTGTAAGAGAGAAAGGGCTCATGCTGCTGGGATTGCTGGAACTCCTGTTACCAAATATTCTGTAAAAAACACCTGCACACACGATGCTGGAACTTTATGGGACAGAGGTTGTGTGTTGGCCTCATGCACAGGGCTAAACTCCTTGGGCTTTAGTTCTTGAATGTTCACAATTTAAATAGAAAAATGTTCATGTACCAACACCTACAGGGTCCAGCTCTCCACTCATTAACTGCTCTGGAAATGGTCCTGGCAGGCAGCCCAGGAATCAGTGATGATGGAACCAGGGAATCCCAGGATGGTTTGGGTTGGAAAGAGCCTCAGAGCCCCTCTCATTTTGCCCCCTTCACTACTCCACAGCTTCACTAGGCCTGACACGGGTTTGCTTTTCACCCTAAATCCAAATCTACCTGAAGAGCTCAGTGAATTTACCTTGAACTTCTTGCCCCCCATGGTCTCCATGTCTGCCTCCTTGCCCACGGTGAAGCTGTTGGTGGTGGTGCGGCCTCCCGGGAAGTGCTGTGTCCAGATGAAGTCATTCCCGTTCTGCACCACCTCAGTCACGATTTTGCAGTTCCTTCCCATTTCAACCTTGTCACTGGGGAGACCTTAATCAACAAAAACAGAGAACTTATCAAATCTAAGCTGAATTTGAACTGAAGGATGGTAGTGGTGTGTTTGTTCTCAGAGCATCTGATTTGTGGTTCATTTATTATTTTAAATTTCTTTTACAATATCAAAGCTCTGAGTCAAAATTACTGGTGTAAAGAAAGACATTGGTACGTTAATGCATTTACTAAAATAATAATCTTGCTTTCTTTTCCCTGAGAAAAAATACACAGGAAAATGTAAAGAAACAAAGTACATAAAATATTCCCTTCTCCTTAACCTACACATGCAACACTTGGAATTTCATGCGTGGGACCTTGGGCCTTTGCTATTTAGCTGCACATACCTATTTTTATATTTGCACTTGCTCTTTAACTAGATGCACATGGACTCATGGAACAGCTTGGGTTGGAAGGGGCCTTAAAGATCATCCAATCCCCTGCCATGGGCTGGGGCAGCTTCCACTGTCCCAGGTTGCTCCAAACCCCATCCAGCCTGGCCTTGGGCACTGCCAGGGATCCAGGGGCAGCCACAGCTTCTCTGGGCACCCTGTGCCAGGGCCTCCCCACCCTCACAGGGAACAATTCCTTCCCAATATCCCATCTAACCCTACTCCCTGCAAGTTTGAATCCATTCCCCCTTGTCCTGTCCCTCCATCCCTTGTAAAGTCTCTCTCCATCTTTCCTGCAGCCCCTTCAGGCCCTGCAAGGCCACAATTTGGTCACTCCAAAGCTTCTCCTCTCCAGGCTGAACACTCCCAGCTCTCCCAGCCTTTCCCCAGTGTTTTACCCAATCCATGCCCCGTGCCCAACCCAGCCAGCCTCACCAATCTTCTGCACAAAGGCATCGTAGTTCTCGTCGCCCTCGAACTCGTATTTGCCTGCGAATGCCATTGTTCCCTTGGGATGTGCCTGGGGAGCAGAGCAGCAGCTGGATCAGAGCAGAATGGATCGGATGGGCTGAGCCCTGCCTTTATAGAGCAGCCCCAGCTCTCAGCCCACCTGGCCCACACCCTTGGGAATGGAGCTTTATGGCCCCCGTGAGTCACTCATCGATGCCATCGACCCAGGTGAGAACCAAGGTTATCAGGCAATTGTACATCCCTGCCAATAACCTGGAGATCAGCAGGAATCAAGGCCAAAAGCTCAGTTTTCATTTTAGTGCAGATTTAAACAAAATGATGTATTTTTACTTTTAAGATTTCACTGGTTTTGCATTCAGGATGGACTAAAGATGGAACAAAAATGGACCATGCACCAGTTCTCAGCTCTGCAGAGAAGGACCAGGGGAAGCTTGTGTCACCACCAGGGTTTCCTTTGCACTTTTGATTTAAAAGTGGCTGTAAAATGACTCTGACTATCCTGAAAACATATTTGACACTCAGTTTGTTAATTAGAACTCCTTCAGCTTAATCCCAAGTCAGTGAAAGGAAACATCCTTTCCCAGCTGGACCCCACTGCCGAGGCCCCACCTGTGAAGAGCAAAGCAGCACTGGCACAGGGCAGGGGTGGCACATCCATGGGAGCCCCAGGCGTCCCTGCTCTGTTCCAGAGGGACCTGCACAGCCTTGGGAAGGAGGTCCATGAACTCAAGCCATAAACTCTCCTGCTCACATAAAACTTGCAGGGGACAATTCCACTGGCAGAGTAACACCACAGGGACCTTGGGAGAGAGATCAAACTGGATAAGGAAAGCAGCCCAATGCTGTGTAAAGGGAAGGAGATAATCAGATTATATGAACAGTACTTGAGCTTTTATACTCCCTATCCATAAAGATCAGATTATATTGATAACTGTCCCCTTACGAGATACAAAAGTGCTGACAGCTCCTCGAGTCTCCAGCACTCAGAGTGGGGGGAATGTGGTGGGCACAGAGCCAGGGTGAGTTTGTAGCTCAGGAAATTCCCCAGGAGTACCTGTTTGACTGCCACCCACTGAGCAGGAGTTCATTCACCTCACAGGAGCTGGACACCACCCTGTGCTTGGGAGAGCAGGTGGCAAACACCCATCCACACCATAAAGTGTTAATAAATTATAAAAGTGCTGCTCTGCCTGGTGCTGGGGGTCAGCATCACTCCAGGACAGGGTCTGAGCAGAGATCAGGCCTGGGCCTGTCTGTGTAGTTTTTAACAGGCACTGAGGATTTGCTGGTTGAATTTTGGTTCTGCTCTCTTACCCTGAAACAAATCCGTGTTTCCATTCCTATCTTTTCTATTATAAAATGAAATGAAATTCAGTGGAGTCTTAGAGAATGCAGAATGTCACTAAGCAACCCTCCAAACACTGAGTCAGGACAAAGTTTATTCCAAGGATAAAGGAATTGAGTCCCTCTGACTTTACTAAAGTGACATCACTTGCACAATCCATAAGGTCAGGCATCCAAGCCCCTGTCTCTTCATTTCCAACTAAAATCAGCTGGAGCTGTGCCAGGGGAGGTTTAGGTTGGATTTTGGGAAAGGTTCTTCCCCCCGAGGGTGCTGGGCACTGCCCAGGCTCCCCAGGGAATGGGCACAGCCCCGAGGCTGCCAGAGCTCCAAGAGCTGCCAGGGATGCCCAGGGTGGGGTTGTTGGGGGGTCTGTGCAGGGCAGGGGTGGGACTGGATGATCCCTTCCAGCTCAGGATATTCCATGATCCCATGATATGCTTGTGCTGGTCACAAGGAGCAGCTATGCAGAAAAGCTCAGCACTGTGTTTGAATGTACCAGGATGATGTAAATTCCGAGTGTGCAGCATTTGGAGACAATGAACAGGAATAAGTTGTCAGAGAAGTAAAACTCTTGTGGAAGCTCATCCCCAAAGGAAAAGGTCATCCAAAGTGAGCAGTGAATTCCCTCTGCCTCCCGAGTCAGCTGCCTCTGATATGCAAAACAGCTGAGTCTTCAAATGCTGCTGGGAACAGTGGGAGCTTTAAGGAGCCAAATCAAAGCCTTGGATATCTTTACTTTGAGAATTTACTTGCACGAAATCATAAATACAACGTTTTTGCATTCCTTTTGTCTGTGGAGTCCCCCTGCCCTTGGGTGGCTCCCAGCAGCATCCCAGGTTTATTAACCTTTCAGAAGAGTTGCAGAAAGCCGGGGAGATTCACTCGGAGACAAAAGGGGGATGAGGGAGGTAACTCCAGCAGTGACTGAAGCAGTGCCGTGCTTTGAAGCGCTTTTAGGGCTGGATTGGAACTGAACTGGGAGTACGGACTCAAAATATCAGTGGGAACTCTCCAGTGACCGCAAAGTTCCAGTTAATGACTCCCTGCGAATGGAACTTGCTGGGGAAAGCCTGCGAAGCCCCGAACCACCGTGTCTGGCAGTTCTCCGGCAGCCCTCCCTAGGAAATGCTAATGATTATTAATTCCTCTGGTACTCAGAGTAATCACTGCTAATGAATTCAGGATGAGCTCATTTGGCGTTAATGTGCTGGGTAATTCCAGGGGAGCCCTGTTACGCTCGGCCTTGTTAAGTGCCCGTTTAGTCTGGTCCGAGGTGCTGCCGCTCTCTAGCCCTGAGCAGCAGAGAATTCATTCCCGGGATGGGGCTGAATTATTGCACGGCTCGGACAGAGCTCAAACGCTGCACAGAAATGCCCCTGCCAAGCTCCACAGGTGCCACAGCACAGAGCCTGGCCCTGCCCCAGGCGGGACACGGATCTGCCCAACAAAACCAGGGAAAACAGGAGCTCACCAGACCTTCAGAGACACCTGCAGGGGGGGAAGGCACAGATCTCCCAAACCCCTCGTATTTTGGGGGACTCCCTAAAAGAAAATTCAATTATTTCATGTGACAACACTCTATCAGGAGAACCTTCACTCTGTCTGGATCTCCAGAAAGGAAATTTCCAGAAAACAAGACAGCCAAAGGATTTGTTCAGGCTGCACAGGCTGGCAGAGCTTCTCTAGGAAGGGCGAGGATCCCATCGGTGTTCCTGATCTCCGAGTGGAACCTCAGGGGGACTGCTGAGGTCTGGGCTGGGAATTGCAGAGACTGAAAACTAAACCTGATACCACAACTTCTTGGGAATTTAATTCCCTCCTTTCTCCAGGATTCTTCCCTTTAGTAAGTTATCCTGCAGTAAACGTTATCAGTGATACGCAGTTAAATGGGATGGGGATGGAGAGCAGAAATGGGAATTATCTTGATTTTTAACAACTACAACAGAAGACTTGAATTTTGTTAAGCCAGTTTGGATTTGTGTATCCTGAAAAGGCACAGGAAGACTAATTTTGGCTGCTTTCGATTTGGCTCCCACAAAACCGCTCAGATTCCTTTGAAGTATCATCTTTGGATTAAGAGCCACTGTGGAATATTTTGAACTCCAATGGTTTTAGTCTAATATAGACAATATTTCAAAAGTTGCTGAAAATGAAGATATAATTCAACTTTATCTGCAGAGTCTTGTGGTCAAAAACTGAGTTAAAATCCTCCCTCTCTGGATTTCTTATGTAGAAATATATAAAGTTCTAATAAAGTTAATTACTGACAGCCCTAAAGACAGGAATCATTGCAACTCTTCTGGACTTTTCTGAGCAAACCCCAAAGCCACCCCCCTTTATCTACACAGTTCATGGGTTGTGCTGTAAAGATTTTATTACTTGATAATATCTGTGTGATCGTCCTTGCTGACACATCAGATAACACAGCTCCAAAGGGAGCTTATCCTCCAGGGAATCTGATTGGGATTTCCTCACGTGGCTGCGGCTTCCAACCCCCTTCCAGAGCAATCCTGCTGTTCCAGAGCATTCCCTCAGCTGTGCTTCCTAGAGCTCTGGCAAAGGGAACATTCCATTGAAACACTGCTCTTTTCTTTCTCTGAAGGTAGCTCTGGTTTGCAGTTGACCTTTTGGTATTCCCAAATCCCCTCCTCTCTGTGTCACCCTCTGAAGCCTTTCCTGCTCCCCCTTCCCCTGCAGCTCACCTGGGAGAAGGCTCAGGTGGAGCAGCACCTGCCTGGAGCTGGGGAGAAACCACCCCAGGAACCAGCCAAAGAGGGATTTGTTCTGAAATAATCTCAAAGGCAGACAGGAGAAACCAATATTTGAGTGAATTTTTCTTATGCCAGTGCAGTGTTTAGCAAGCGCCCCACTGAAAATACTGATCCAAGTCAGGTGTGCAGGGACAGACAGAGTCTGAGCAGCAGAGGAGGATTCCTTTCCCTGAAATACAACAAAAGCCAGTTTTCTTTGCACAGAAAGCCTCTTCTGGGCCTCAGCTCTGCTTTGATGTGTGTGATCCACAGCAACATCTCACTGCATACTTTCAGCTCTTTGAAATTGTTTATATTGCCTTAGATACATCTATCAGGAGAAGAAAATACACTTTTGTGGCAGAGAAAATACACACATTGCACGTGCCATTCCTTCCCCTCCTCCACACCAAGCAGATCTTTGCATCTCCTTGTTCCAGGAACTGCTTTTATTACATCTGGTGTCCCTTTTCTACAGTTTGATTTATTCCTGAGTTGCTCAGCACTAAGTTGGCTCTTATTAATCAAACAACATTGATGGAAAAGTGGGAAAATGAGACTGGGTTGGTAACAGCTGTGATTTTCTCAAACCCTGGAATAAGCCACATTTCTCTTAAAGATTCCTTCCAGAATCAGAAGAAAAATCTGGAAAACACTTCAAAATCTGAACTTCTACTTAAGAGTTTCTTTACTCTGGAGTACCAAACAACAGCTGTTTCCCTCCTAAACCCCCAGGGAGTGTCAGGTTGGCTCAGCTGGTCACAGCAGGGTGCTGACAACACCAAGTTCGTGGCTTCAATCCCTGGATGGGCCATTCACTTAAGAGCTGGACTTTATGATCCTTGTGGGTCCCTTCCAAATCAGAACATTCTGTGATCTAGGACTTCGTGTATTTTTTAAAACCTGATTTTTAATCTAAACTTGCCTTTTGCAACGGCTCAGACTGGTAACACGCAGATCACTCACAGGGTGTTTAAAAGCCTGGATGCTCAGCTCAGTGACTGGACAGGAGCCAACTTCCCAAAATTCCAGTTCCTCGGGCACAAAACGCTCTTGCAAAATCTGCTTTTGAAAAGAATTTGGATCCAGGGGTAATGCAGGATCCTGGCTGTCCCTGTGGCTCCCCTGGTGGTTCCACAGCAGCAGGATTTGTCTGGCAGCCAGGTGAGCTCACCTGTGCTGGCCCACAGCACCATCCAGTGCCAGCTCCGTGCTGCTGAACCCTCCCCTGGCAATTCCAGGGGCAAAGCTGCAGCTCGTGCCCTAAAAATCAGGAGAGGAAAGGAGCCAAAATACCTCAGCTCTCCCTGCATCAGAACTGGGGTTTGTGTCACGTTTACAAAATCCAGGATCCCAGGATCCCAGACTGATTTGGGTTGGAAGGACCCTGAAGATTCTCCATTTCCAGCCCCCTGATGCAAAGTCTGGGTGCACAATGCGGATTTTGAAGCCAAAGGGGAAGCACTTGTTTTTTTGTTGATCTCAAACCCATCAATCTGCATTTCTACAGAGCTTTTCTACCCGTGATCTGTACTCAGGGCCTGTTTATACCCTGGTTTTTGGGGGATTTTTATCTGCCCTGTTGCCACCCAGCACTGTTTGCAGGGCTCACTAAGACTCTTTGGCCAAGGCATTGGGACCTTCTGAGCCCCAACCTTTGGCCGCCTCCCCCTCCTCTCCCAAAATAAAACCTTGCAGGATATTGGTACTCCCTGCTGTTCTCTGCTGGCACAGGGCTGAGCCAGGGCCAAAGCCAGGATCTGTTTTCCCTCCCCTCCCAAAGCTGGGAAGCAGCTCAGGGATGTTTGGGCTGTGTGTCCCTGCGTGAAGGAGGAACTCCCCCAGGGAGCAGGGAATGAATCCCTGCAGTGGCTGTTGGCCATGGAGTGATGCTCACAGGGGCAGGAGCAGCAGGAGAGGTTTGTCCAGCCCCTGGGGGTAAGGACTGGGAAAAGCAGGAAGACACAGGGATGGGAGCTGCAGGGAGAGGCTTCCCATCCCTCCTCTGCTCCCGAGGAAGGGGGACCCAGCCAGGATTGACTCCATGGGGTCAGCACAGCACACGGGGCCAGGAACAGCTCCGTGCCCCTCCTGCACTTGCAGCAGGAGCCAGCCCAGCAGAGCACAGGAGGCTGCAGCTCTGCCCATCCTGGGAATGGGAATCCCAGCCGAGAGAGACACAGGGAGCGCTGCAATCCTTCGGTGCTCGTTCAGGGTCTCGTTTGAGAAAAAATCCTCCTCCTGCAACAATGGCTTTGTTCTGAGAGGTTTGGTTTGTCTGGTCAGTGCCTGCTCTTTTAAGTCATTGTGACCTACATACAGAGAGGATCCAAATAAAAAATTAAAGAGAAAGAGCTCTCTGTGACACTGCCTGGCTGAGCCAGCCCTGCAGTTTCATGGCCTCTGGATTGTTTTTTCACACAGGGCCAGACACGAGTTTATATAAATTTTGTATGGTTGGGTTTTTTCTTCATGATCATATGAATGTTTAAATACCCCTCTTCAAGGAAGAGTTTACCCAGTGAGTGAAGGGATGGACACACCCTCGCTAGTGCTGTTATCCTGATAATATAAAGAAAAACCAAGCCTGGAGCTGTGCCTCTGAATCAAACCCAGGGCTGAGTACAGGGTGACATTCTGGGAGCTGACACCTCAGTTACCCTGAGCCCCAGGTTCCTGTGCCACACACAGCACAACAGCTTGGTTAAAATCATTTTCCCCAGGACACTTCGATGAGGTTTGGATGGCACAAGGAATTACTCTGGAGATGTGGAATCCAAGCCCTGCTGTAACTCACATTTAAATCAGGATTAGTGGCACCATGACTCCTGCTCACTAAGCTGGGTGAGATCAGTTTGGGATCAGCTCAGCTCCCAGGGGCTGCAAACTGATTTCATAGCCCAAAGGTCTGTTCCACCTGGAATAACCCAGCTCATGCCATCCCTGCCACAGCTGGCACCACCTGGAGAAACAAGGATCTACCCAGGGCCTGAGGTGCCCTGCAGGATGCTGTGCTCGGTGCCCTGTCCTGCAGGGCAGGGCTGTGGCAAGGCTGAGCTCCTGTGGCAGGGTCTGCACAAAGCAGGGCAGCTCCCCCAGCCTGGCACCTTTCCCTGCTCCCAGAGAACAACAGGCACCTCAGCCCAGCCAGGGGAAGCAGCTGGCTGGGGCTGAGGGAAGAAGCAATTAGAGTTTATGGGGATCAAACAAGCCCCCATCACTCCTTGTGCTAGGGGCTGCAAGGCCAGCTCGCAGCCACCTCTGCTGCTGATTGTTTTTTTGACAGGAATTGCTCCCCAAACAGTCATGTTCAGTGATTATTTGTCTCCTTCCCTCTTCCCCTGATTACAGCCAGACTGGGACATCCCTGATCCGCATAGAAATGAATATTTGAAAAGCCAGGGCTGTCCTCCAAGGGCCCTGTGCACCATTAGGCCTCCAGATTTACTGCCCCACCAAAGGCCAGGGGGGTAATGAGGCAGCAGCAATGGGCTACGAATCAGGAGAAAGGAGCTCAAAGAAAGGGATGTGCCTTGGTACATTCCTGACTGTGAATTAAAATTATCACTGAGGTCCTGCCTTTATATGAGGAATTTTCACCTGATTTTGTAGCCCGACTCCCAGAGCCTGCTCTGCACTGTAGCAGCTCCTCTTGACTCAGCAGTGCCCTGTTTTGCCTGTGCTGATGAACAGGAAGCTCCACCATCCAAAACCACATTTAAACAGGGCTTTTGCTGCGTCACTGTGGTGGATGAAGTTCTGCTGTTTCCTGGCTCTCTGCAGGAGAGGTTTTCCCTCGGTGCTGAGCAGTGACTGCTCCCTGTGGGCCGTGCCAGGAGCACAGATTTGCCCAGGACTCTGGGGGAAGCACTGGCATTGATTGCAATCTGTGCACCCAGGCTGATCCAGCTGCAGCAGGAATGCTAATGAATGCCAGGAATTGTCTCTTCCCTGTGGCAAACGTGTCGCAGCCCCAGCACCTCCACAGCTCTCTCCTGCTGACACCAGAGCCCTGAAATCCAATCTCTCCAGCCTGGGCTCACTGGGGCACCTTCTCTCCCACTGAACCATGGAGAGATCTGTGGTGCTTTGTGTCTCCATGTGCTCAGCCCTCGGAACTGACTCATGTTTTCCCTCATTTGGGAATGATTCAAGAACTTCCTTTGGCCTGACCACATCTGACTCACCCTGGGTGACTTCAGAAATTCGGATCAAATTGAGATTGCTGGAGCAAAAGCAAAACTAAAGTCAAATTGTAACTACTGATGTGACAAAGTATTCCTGTCTTCAGTCTGCAGGCAGAGGGGAATTTATCTGGCCTGTCACTGGTCCAAGCTGCATCCACCAGCCAATTTGATTTGATTCTGAGGGAAAAATATCATGAGTAGCATGAATCCCTTTTATATTAAATTTAACCCCTAGAGAAAAACCCTTTGCAATGACAAAAAATTCCCTGTACCACAGAGACAAAGCTTTCCAAACCCCACTCACACATGGCTATGAACCCGTGGTGAAAACCCAGAGAAACAGTTTCACATTTCCCAGATACAATGTCCCAGAGAACAGTGTTTTGAACTGCAAAGTGCTATTTTGTTTGAAAAGCTTACACAAGCATTTAAACCTTTCCTATTTCATGCAGGAGACGGTTGCCAAGTCTGTTCTGTGCCTGCAAGCACAGAGGAGTACAGAGGATGCTTTGTGAGCACTGATTATATTCCATTTACCAAACTTTAAACAGCACTGATTTTTACATCTTTCATTCTTCATCCCAGAGAGGACAAGAGATTTTCTCCTTCCTCCTCTGTTCCTTCCTGCACTGGGGAGGTGTTTGGCTGCTTTTATGCAGAATCCTGACAGAGACTTCTCCATTCTCATTAAGGGAGAACTTGATTCAATCCTGGTAATCCTTTTGGGACCCAGTCCCTCACCTTGCATTGTGTGATTCACCAAGGGAATTTCCTACAGAAATGTGTCCCTTGACAGGTGCAGCATGAAATTGCAGATTTCAGAACATTTGTGTCATTGCAGTGGATGCCACAGCAGAACAAACAGAGCACCCCAGATACGTGCCAGGCTGAGATACAAGAGGTGGAGAAGGAACACTCAGTAAACACCCAACTGCCATCAAAGCAATGCCAGAGGGGCTCTGATAGGAATTATCCAGAGTGCAGACCTCCAGAACACAAGGGATGAGCCCTGTGTGAGGGGCAGACTGCTTGCACACAGTAGTTGTAATTCTCAATCTTTTCCTCTGAACAAATACAATGACATGGTACTGTTCATTTGTTTCCCTTACAGTTTTCCATGCCTTTTTATTCCAAAAGTTAGGCTGAGCCTAAATAGAGGCACCCTACAATCTTGCAGCAGAGCAGTCATTACTGGGTGCTTCCTTTTCAGCATCAAGGACCTCTGTTGTGGTTTCATTTCTGTATTTTCTGAACTAGTATGAACTATGCCTGGAAAACACAGTTTTTTAGAGCATTTCTCAATGTTTTGGAAGCCTAACCTTGCCTACTACCAAGAGAAACAACCACACACTTCCAACCAATTGTTCCAGTGAACAGAAATAAATTTAGGCTGGCAGAGGTATCTTTTCCCAGCAGAGTTTGTGCTGCTCAGCACGGTGGTTCAGCAGCAGTGGGGAAAGAACTGTTAAAAATAAAGTATTATCCAGCCCCAGCAGCACATCCTGGCACTGCAGCTTGGGCCCTGCTCTGAGATAAGCCCCACATGGGGCATTAGATTAGGGCAATAGAGAGAAATGCAGCGTGGCTACACCGACACATTTCCTCACAAGGGTGTGACAGAGCCCTTAAAGGCTTGCATTTTTCTTTTATTATTGCTGAGGGGTGAGCGGGGAGAGTTTCACTGGGCCAGCTCTAGAAAGAAGGTCAAAGGCAAGATCCAGCCCCTGGTCCCAGGGAATGCAGGTAAAAGCATGAACAATGCTCTGCCAATCATCAAGATTGGTTCTAATCACATTCACCCTCTGCCTTTGGAGCTGCTAACAGACAGATGTGCAGGAGTCACAGCTGAATCACCCCTGACAGAGATGTTCCCATTCCTGCCTTTTATCACTTCCTGGACTTGTCTGTGACAGGACCAAGGAAAAGGACTTTTTAGAGTTCCCATTCTGACTGCATCATCCCAACTCTACATTCCCCCAAAACTCTTGGACAAGCAACACTTATGTCTTTTTGCACAGATCACCACGTGTCCTTATCAAATCTCTCCTGTCAATCACCTCTGCCATGGGTTTGTGGAGCAGCTGCCAATCACTGACCCTGCCATCACAAACCCCAGTGGTTTATTGATTCCAGTATCAGAGCCACAGCCTGTTTTGTTCTGGAGATGATGGGATGTTTTCTCCATGGCCTGAGATAAAGAGAGTCTCTGAATGAAGGCAACACAATTTCCAATTTCCCAACCATTGATATATCCATAAAGGTAACAGAGCAAGCTCTTGGTGTGAAGGATTCGTTCTCTTGATGTGCAAGCCCCTTGCAAATGGTGTTTCTCAGAGGCAGGAGTTACATTTCCTTGGAAGAGAAACTAAAAACTCACCTGACTTTACCAAAGGAAGTGACTTGCAAAGGACCATGCTGGGATTTGCTGCTTGAGCTCTGACAGGAATTCAGGCTGAGCCTGGTGACTCCATACATTGATCCTCCTTGGAATTAGATTAGGTGAGGGTAAGAGAAGATGCCTACAAGGCATCCATAAAATACAGGGATACACTTCTTGTTTGAAATACACTTGGCACAAGAGGTTCCACAGCTGAAACTCCACAAGAAACCAGAACGTGAGACAATGACAAGAACAAAGGTCTGTGAGAGAGCACAAGGTAAAATATCGACTGAGAGCAATCTGGGAGTTTGTTTCCTTACATATTCCCCCTCAATCCCGGTGATATTTTAAAGTAATAACAAACTTGTCATTTTTATTCATCACTAGGGTCCCTTCATTATTTTTATCAAGAATTCAAAAATACACAAAGCAGACAGGGACACACACAGTCCAAGGTCTACTTTCAAAATCAGAACAGCTGACAATACTTGCCTGTGATGACAGCACTTCTTGACTTGGTAAACTGAGCACGTCAGATGAGGCCTGAGGAAGTAACAGGGTGGATAAAAGGGAACTCTGTGGAAAGACAGAGAGAAAAATGAAACAGAGAGACAAAGAAGGGATAAGAACCAATCATCCAGCAAAATGTTACTCCCAAAAAGTCAAGGAAAAAAAATTCTGGCCCTGAAAATTGCTAACTGCAAGTTTTTATTCTAATTTTAGGCAGAGAATAGAGCATCTGATAAAGAGATGAAATGTGCAGGTCAGGCACGGGGACATTTGCATACACAAATGGGCCGTGACCTCTGCAACTGCTCTTGGGGCTTTTGTGTGTGAGTGTTTGCAGCCAGCACGAGGGACAGACTCATCCTCGGAGGGACTGGATTAAAACATCAGTGGGATTACACCAGAAATGAACATTACCCCGAATATCCTCACAGTGATGTGATCACGTGGCATGGGAAGCTCCCAGCTCAGCGTGGCTTTGCTCCCACCCCTCCCAGGAGAGCTGCAGAACTCAGGAAGAACTGGGACTTATTTTTTGGGTTGGTTTAACCATGACTTAAAAAGATGACTTCATTGTCATTTATACCACACCCCTGCCTTTGGAACAGCTTCAAAAGTATCACAAGAGAGCAGAGGGACCCACAGGAGGGTGGAGTCCCAGGCTTTGCAGTGTCTCCATCACAGACTCGGAGCTCCCAGCAAGATTCAGGTGCAAAACCTACAAGTTCTGAATGTGGGAAAGCTGACAAGGACGTGAGACAAGAGTTACTTGGTTTTACTCAGGTAAAGCATGAAGGCAGGCTGGCTTCAGGAGGGACAGCCTGTTGGAGGTACTTTTGAAATCTCCTTGGAAAATCCCACCATAAATTCGTTCTCTTTTGGTGACCACCTGCAGTGCTGGGCTCTGCTCTGCAGCCAGTCCATATCTAATTGCTGCACATCAGACAACGTCCAGCTGGAAAACACATTTGTCTCCACCAGTCAATTTACTGAAATCCATCCAATTGGTTAAGTCAAACAATTAGCAAGAAAGCTGAATGTCTCAGTAACTCTTCATTTAAGGAGAGAAATTAATTTGTAATTTATGGAATAACCAGATGGATCTGAAAGCCCAATTTTGTGGTCCCTGTGTCATTGTCAAGGATAACATTTAGCACTTACACAACACTTCATCCTCAAGTTGTTTTTAAACCTTCACTATAATTAAACCACATCACTCTTGTGTGAATGAAACGTTATTGTCCATTTTTCACAGCCAGCAGAGCTGAGGCTCCACGGAAGTGCCAAGGAGAAGGACACAGTGTCACAAGCAGTTGGCAGCTGCTCCTTCAGCTCGGGAAGCACAAAGGATCCAAATGATTACCAGTCAATTCCATTTCCTCTATTGTCCTGTCTCCTTGAGCTCTGTCAGCACCAAACCCCGACGAGAACAGACTGTGTAGGATTCCCACATCTCTAATTAAGGTGTTTTACCCTTCCCGTTATTCCTATTTGAAACAGGATTCATCTCCAGGGACCACAGGTGAGGAAAAGCCACACCTCACCAGTTGGACACTCTTTATGTGAACAGAGCTTGGCTGCAGATGTAGAATAACCTCAGAAACACCACAAGGAACAAAAAAGTCACGCTGATATTTATGGCTAAAGAGACTTCTGTAATTTCTCAGAAGACTTCTGTGAGAAATGTTCTATTAATTACCAAGCTGCCTTACCTACAGCTGAGCTTTGCCTCCCAATCTGTCCTGGCTCCAGTGACGGTGCCCATTTAATCTGAACAGAGAAATGCACGGAGACACAGTGTGGGTGCCACAGCACCTGCAGCTGCACAGGCTGCAGAAGGCAGGAAGCAGTCAGATCACAAGATAAGGCAGGAAGTACCTTCAGACTCCATTTCCTTACAATTACTGAGTGAGAGATGTCAGCAATGCGACAGTGCCAGTCCTTCACCCCAAGGGCTCAGAATTACCATTTTTTTAAAGCAACCCCAGCTATGGAAATCCATTTCAATCAATCCTCCATACGGACATTAGGTACAGCCCCACTTATTGACTTCATCTCTTGTTCACAAGAAATGTAGCACATAATTGACTTTTCAGATTGCAGGGTAGGCTTCTGGGGCACGTGTGCCTGCAGTGAGGTTTCCCAAATCCTTTAATGCTCATTCCTAAACCCAAAACAAAATGTGTTCATGTGGCCACAGAAATCAGTTACCAACATTGCAGGAAGGACTGATGATGTTCTGACCCCAAACCAATTTTCTATAATAATTCACTAACAAATTTCAATCCAGCTTAAATATAATTAACAACTGTTGTAAGAGCATTACTTTCCTAACCTGTTAGAGGAGCAGTGAGTTTGCAGCACACAACCAAGACCCAGTTTTACTTTCAGTTCATTTGCCTGTATCCCTCTGCATTGCTCACATACAGTGGCTTTCACTGGTTACACTTTTTCTTTTTAACTTGGAAAGCCTTGAACATTCCCCACCAGCAGATCAGGCCTTGAAAACGCTGACTGGTGGATTTATCAGCACTGTGTAACGCTGTGAACACTAAACCTGCCTCGGGGAGGGTTGGGTGGCCTTGCCCACGGTCACAGGAAGCCGCTGTCACTGCAGCTGGGATTGAGCAGGGCAGCAGAGCTCTGTGTTCCTGCAGCACGGAGCCTGCAAAGGCTGCACTGAGGATATAAACCACATCTTGGAACGTGGGGAGATCCAAACCCTCAGAGGGGCTCTCAGAACTTCAGATTGAGAACCTCCTCTCTGAAGTTCCTCCACCCCAGCGCAGGTATTGGGAGAGGGATCTGCTGTCTCACCAAGACACTCCGAAGTGTCCCTATAAAGCCACCCACTCCTTCAGAGCCCTGTGTGCCCACACTGAGACAGATCAGCTGCAGCAGGGACAGCACAGGCAACTCAGACATCTCCAGCTCCTTGGATACCAGCAGCACCACAAATTCCAGCTGCTGGGCAATTCCCAGGGCAGCTCCTTGTGGAGCCTGCTAACACAGCCTCGCTCCAAGGAAGCTGAGGGAAGCTGCAATCACGGATTTGGCTTCGCTGATTGCTCTCAATTTATGAATATTTCTGCTTAAAGCCTTGCACTGCTGGTGGCTCTTTCATGGCAGTGCAGTTCCAGGGAACTCGATGCCCAGAGAGTGATATTCCCACCATCCAGCATCTAAAAGCTCCACACTCCCTACTCTGGTAGTTATTACCTGAAGCCCTCAGATGTGCTGGGACTGTTCACACTTCCAGAGTGCAGTTTCATGACAGAACAAATCAATATTACTAACGCTGAGTTTAAAGGTTCCTGTGTCCCAGATCCCTCTCGTGTCCCAGCTTGCCCACGCAAACAATTCCTTCCCCGTGGGTGCTGTGCACACAGCTCCAGTGGGATCTGCTGCCCCCCACATCCCCTCGCTCTCTCCCCCCAAACTCACAGCTTCCTCAGATGCCCATCCCCACAATTTACTGCAGCACATCTTTATGGAGCTCGGCATTTTTCCTGCCTTCATTTTAATTGTTTTATTCCCTCCGATTCTCTGTTCCTCTCTGTAATTTATAGTTTCTTCTCTCCACTTCTGTCCTTCCTGCCACTTGCTGAGCACAGAGAGACTTGTTTTAATTTACAGAGAGTGTGCTAGTGCAATCTGTTTCATTAACTTAATTAGTTTTATTTTGGCAGTTTCTAAAGGTTCCAGGATAGAAAAAAGAGTCCGGCTATGCCAACCACTATGCAGACCAGCCACTGTAAGGCAAATCCTGTCTTAAGGAGATTACAGGTTAGATTTGAAATAAATAGAAATTAAATGGTGATCAAAGGTATTTGGGATGGAAAAAAAAATATATAGTGAGGGCATTTTGTTAAATTTACGAGTTCCATCCTGCATCCACGTGCCTGTGTTGGTGTGGTTGAATGTAGGGATTACCTATGGTATGGTATTTCTGTGGGGCATTATTCTGGGATATAAATGTCCTTATTTACCTCTTTTTAAAAGCACACACAGCGCCTTTCAACATTCAAAGGAGCCGTTTATGTTTTATTTTGATCCCTCAGTAGGGTCAAGCACATAATCTGCTGTTACTGCAGTGAAGCAGAGAACAAGCCACACACCCACTCTCTTCCCTATGGAGCACAGGAATTGCTGGCGACTCCAGGGGATGTAAAACCCAACAATTTGCATTTAAATAGCCACTGTCTTCCACAAGCAACACCTGCTGAAAAGGTGAGTTCCAGCAGAAGACTTGAGAGAGGAAATCTTCCATTTTATGCACACCCTTCACATAAGTCCGAGCTTAACATAACAAAGAGCCTGCTGGGCTGAGCTGTTGGATCTGAGCGCCCCATCAGCTCCAGGGCTGAGTAGTTTTAGTTTCTTTCTGTGATAGCCGAGGATTTCTCGTAGGCTTAGAATTTACGGCCAGTTCTCTGCTCAGCAACCACAAGGAAGGGAACCGGGGCTGAGTGTCCTGAGCACAAACAGAGCGGTACGGAAACATCATCACAAGATAAAAGCTGTCTGCTTTGTAGCGAGGGCCACGACCCTTCTGGCCTCCCTGCCTGAAAGGTGGCTGGAACTCGGCTTTTTGCAAACTTCTGAGTGCAAGTGTCTGTAAAGCTTTTGAGGTGCAGAATCACAGAGCGGCTGCCCCGGCCCTGGGAGTGTCCAAGGCCGGGCTGGATGGGGCTTGGAGCACCCGGGTGTAGTAGAAGGAAAATATTAACTCCTTTTCTCCCCTTTTGACGCTGCGTTTTCCACCTTTACTTGATGTGCCCAATTCATGGTGCTGAACACTTCAAAGTGCCGATTTACCTCGCCAAAGGCACCAGTCCCTCTGCCTTCCCCACACAGAGTGAGGGCAACAGGAGGGTCAGACACTGATCTCTGTGGTGACCGGGGACAGGAGCCAGGGAGCGGCTGGAGCTGTGGCAGGTGAAGTTAGGCTGGATCTCAGGAAAGGTTCTTCCCCCAGAGGGTGCTGGGCACTGCCCAGCCTCCCCAGNCCAGGGAATGGGCACGGCCCCGAGGCTGCCAGAGCTCCAGGAGCGTTTGGACACCGCTGCCAGGGATGCCCAGGCTGGGATTGTTGGGGTGTCTGTGCAGGGCAGGGGTTGGTCTGGATGACCCTTGTGGGTCCCTTGCAACTCATTATATTCTGTGATCTTCCCTCTCCCCAGTGTCACCCTCTCAGCGCCCCCCCTGCACGGGGACCAGCTGCTCCCCTGTCCACACTGTACAACGCAGGAGGCAGCGCCGGGCTCTG
>VWZT01009137.1:11351-27156 GCA_013397055.1 Pachycephala philippinensis
CCCTGCTCTGATCCCAGCCCTGCTCTGATCCCAGCCCTGCTCTCATCCCAGCCCTGCTGCACATCCCAGCCCTGCTGCACATCCCAGCCCTGCTCCCTGCCAGTCCCCAGACCTTGGCACCACGCTGTGCTGTGCTGGGCACAGCTGGCAGGGCCTGGTGCTGCTTTGTTTTTCCCTGGAGGCAGCAGGAGCAGCAGTGCTGCAGCTGTGTGCAGGGGAGGAAACCTGGCTTTCACATCAGGGCTGCGAGGTGAGGGATTTTTGGTGTTTCAGCTCGCTCTGGCACAGGGGAAAATGTATTTCCCCTCCTTCGGTGGGCTGGGCCCTTTAACAGCACAGCCACTTCTGTGTTTCAGTCAGGATTTTCCTTATTCCTGCTGCCCAGAACAAAACCAGGCTAACATTAAGACCAGGAATTTAGGTCCTTCTCGGCTCTCTGTAGCGGCGGAAGATGCAGCTTTCTCCAATCATCTCCAGGCTGCTTGGGAGGAGATGCAAAGGAGAGAAGGAAAACAAAGCTTTATCTGAGTGCCAATGTTGTTCAGGCTTGGCTAAAATCAGATACAAAACCAGCTCGAGGGCTGGAGTGAGGAGATCCTGTGGGTTTAGCTGTTAAAGTCAGGGGCAGCCACACTCTCACCTTGCTGCATCAGGGACCATGTGTCTGCACGGGGGCTCGTCGGTTGCCCAAGCCACATTCACATCAGCAAGAGCAGGAAAAAAGCCAGGGAAGCTCCTTCTCCCATCCCACAGCCAGCCAGAAAACCACCACACACCTGGATATCAGCGCTCCCAAATCTTCCTCTGGCATCGAGCAGCTTTAGGGTATCTTGCCTTGCTCATCTGCCCAGGCAGCCACACTTTTCACTAAGGAAAATATTCCAGGGTGATTCCTCACCTGTCTGGGGCAGCAGTGGGGTTCACTGGAGCAGGATTTGCATTTTCCTGTGGGTGAAGTGGGAGGACACAGCTCTGTGCCAGGAAGGGGCATTCTGCATTGCCTGCACACAAACACAGCCCCTCCAGGACGAGACAGGCCCTGGCTTTCCTCTGCCTCCCCCCTTATCGGAGGTGAGAGCTGCCAGCAGCTCAGCATGGTGCTCCCCCAGGAGCGGGGAAGAGCTGCAGGTCCCGACTGCAAACACCATCCCAGCTCCACCAGCTCTGCCTCATGCCAGTCCCAGCAAAGGAATGGCAGGCAGCGGGGCTGATCAAACCCCATCCGTCCCTGCCTGCTGCAAACACCATCCCAGCTCTGCCTCATCCCAGTCCCAGCAGAGGAATGGCAGGCAGCGGGGCTGATCAAACCCCATCCATCCCTGCCTGCTGCAAACACCACCCCAACTCTGCCTCATCCCAGTCCCAGCAGAGGAATGGGCTCCTGCAGGCAGCGGGGCTGATCAAACCCCATCCATCCCTGCCTGCTGCAAACACCATCCCAGCTCTGCCTCATCCCAGTCCCAGCAGAGGAATGGGCTCCTGCAGGCAGCAGGGCTGATCAAACCCCTCCGTCCGTCCCTGCTGCTGTCCGTACAGGGGGAAGGGATCGCCGTGCGCTCGTTCAGCAGGTGACGTTCAAACCGAGCAGCCTCCCTCACCTCCCCGAGGCACAGCCCCTGGAATTCAAATTACATGGAGGGGTAGGATTTAGGGGGCTGCTGGGAGCCGACTTGGCGCCCAGATTCCCGTATCTGGAAGAGTTCTGTCCTTTGTGAATTGTGTTATGAGACAAAGGCGGAAGAAAACACCTGGAACGCTGAGGCCGGGGCGGGGGGGAGATGTGGCTGCTGGAAGGTTTGGGCCGGATTTGCAGAGGTCCTTGGAGATCAGCCACCTCTGCCAGAGGGACCTGTGCACCACGACTTGGGGAGGCAGCCTAATGCCCAGAGATCTGGGTCACGGCCTGCTCTGCACGGCCAGAAATCCTGGATTATCCTCCCGGATCGTACACGGAGCAGCTCCGCTGCATCCCGGAGGCACCGACCTGCTCCAGATGTCGGGCGGAGCCAGTCTCGGCCTGGGCTGTGCTGGGTTTGCCGCACACGCTCCGGCAGACCTCCTCCTTCCCCATGTGCTGACAGCGCTGCGCTCCAGCACCTAAAGAAATATAAAAATGTGCCTGGTGGGACGGAGCGCGGGGCCGAGCCAAGCCCCGCTGAACCCGCGGCTTGCACCTTCCAGAGCTGCTCCCTGCCCCTCTCAGCCACTCCTTCATCCTCCAAAAACCCATGGCACCCTTTTTGGAAACTCTAGCAACGAGCTCTAACAAACTTCAGCTCTCCCCTACCCCGGGAGGTTGCACAAACACGTTTTGCAGCCAGGAGAGGGATGTAACAGCCCGGGGAGGGGAGGAAAGGCAGATAAAGCTTCTCCCTCAGCTTTTCACGGGAAATCCTCCTCGCAGGTGTGAGGAGAGGGGTGAGAGGTTTGCAGGACACTGATAGGATCTCCCCAGCCTCCCTTCAGGGCCTGAAGCACAGCAGACGATGAAGGAAAAAGTTGGAGATGCAGACACCGAGTGCCACCGCAGTGTCCCCGCAGTGTCCCCGGCAGCCCTGCCTGGCACCCGGCCTGGGGGCTCCAGAGAAGGAGCTGCGGAGCTCAGGCTTCGCTGTGCCAGACACGGCCCCTCCCTTTCCCGGGACGGGGGGAAAACCCCATAAATAAATGGCAATCGGGAAGGGATCGCGGGTCCTGCGGCAGCGCCTGGAAGCCGCCTCGGAGGCGAGGCGGGGGACGGAGGGAGCCTGACTGACAGCCTGATTTAAGACCTGCCTGAAAAGCAAACAAAAGCAATTGAAAACTGCATCATCTAGGAAAACTTAGTAGGTTGTATTTTCACAAGTGAGGACTGATGGTAAGACCAGCCTAATCCCCCGGTGGACTTTCCACACCTCGGCAGGGGCCAGCTGGTTTGTCTTGCAGCTGATTGCTGAAATAACAGCGGCGGGCTGGGGGTTGGAGAGGGATGGGCTGCCGGGAGCAGGCAGCAGAGCCTTTGGAACAAACGTGCTTGGTTTCCAAGCCCTCCTTGTCCCTGTCACAGCCAGTGGCACCTCCTGGGCTTTGCAGCAGGGAGCGAGGATGCCCCAGCCTGGCAGAGCCTCTGCTCGCTGGCAACCGGGGAAAAACCCCTGGAGAGTGTTCCTCTCTGTTTCCAGTGAGTGTGGGGGAGCAGGAAACACAGCCCAGAGGTAAGGACGTAACTTAGGGCCCTACCTCTCCTTGCCAGGGCCGGAGCTGGGCACACCGAGCTGAGCACGGGCTGCAGAGCAGCGCTGCGGCCACACCGGGCTCACCCGGGGCAGGCACCGTGCCTGACACAGGCAAAGGGTAAAACATGACATCGTGTGCAGGCAGACAAAAGACCCCAACCCAAGGCATTCTGAACACTTCTATAGATAATATTTCCTTTTGGGTTTGGCTTGAACGACACTGCAGAGTTTCCTCCTGCAGAATCCAAATGAAGTCCAGAAAAAAAGGGAAAAATATACCCCTTTGCCCAAGCCAGGTGACGTTCTGTGCCCCCGATTCCCTTCTGCCCCTCCCTGAAATGATGAGCCAGGATGACATTTCCTTTGCCAACATCAGACCTGTTCACAGAGCAGAAACCCCAGGCTGAACCAGCCCAGCACACCCTGCACAGATCAGACATGCCAACAGCAGATGGACCAGCCCCCAGTGCTGAGCGTGACCCTTTTGCCAGCTTGTGGTTTCAAACCCAGACCTGCTGCTCGGAGAACAAAAGGCAAAGCAAACACTCCCCAACCCATCCCTTTCCAAGCCATCTATTTCACCCTACAAGCTGTGAGACTGCAGATACGTGTGGAAGTGGAGATAGATAATTAAATGAAGCTGGGAGGTGCCTCACCTGGGATATTGGAACATCGAGGGCTGACAGCCTAACAAGTTCCTGCAGTGGAATAAACCCAAGCCTGGCATCTGGGAGCTCGGGGGATGTCCAGATGATGAAAAGCAGCTGAGGCAGATTTGGTAGCTGGCTCTTAACAACCATGGGGTGAAGTTTTTGGTGGGAGGAAGAGTTTAAACGGCACTTTGTGTTCGCAGGGGGTGAGGAACACTCGTGCAGGCTGTACCCCCTCGGTGATGGGTGATCTCCCCAGGAGATGGCCCGGGATGCTCCTGAGGATGGAGCAGCCCTGCCTGTCCCCAGGGATGCTCTGGCTGCTGTTATCAGGAGCTCCTGGTGCTCTCCAGATCCCAGGGCTCTGCTGAGACCCCATCCCAGGGACTGCCACACATCTGGAATCCAGACCAGGCAGAGAATTTCTCCTTTCCTTGCCGGCGGGAGAAGATGAATGGAGCTGCCTGGCTGACCTGGGATTGTTCAAAGGGACAGATGATACATCAAGGTCTCTCCCTCTGCCAGCACCCACGCAGGGATATGGAGCTGGTCTCAGGGCCATCCGTCCCTGCTCTGTCCCCACCCTCACAGTGGCATTTCCCTTTGTCATTATTGAGGCTGATGACTGTTTGCTGCCTGAAGTAGCCATTTCACACCTGATGGTTTGGCTCAGGCAGTTTTTGCTTTATGAAAACATGACATTACAGCCCAGAGCACCAGAGATTCTGATATTTTCAGAGCAGTGAGCTTTTTGAAATCCAATTTCGTGGTGGTGTTTGATCTCTTAAATTCATCTCCATCTCGGCAAAGATGTCGTTTGGCACTTCCTGGCTAAGAGTGCCAGCTCTTCCTCCCAGGCTCAGGTCTCTGTGCAGCCAGGACTGGAAAGGGTTGGGCAGTTGGGATTTCTGGGGGATTCAGTGAGGAGCAAGGTCACAAACCACCAGGGACAAGCGACAAAGAGCATATAAAGGTCAGAGATGTGGTCTCAAAGCTGGGTCACCCTCAGATCCCAAATCCAAAGCCCTGGCTGGGTCTGCTCCCAAACACAGCCAGCCCTGCTGGATCCATCCAGCCCGACCCATCCTTTTTCTGCTCTCCTGTTCCCAAACCCCTCGTGCTGTCCCTTCACTTCCAGTGGTTTTCCCTGGCCAGAGCTGGATTTAACCCCTTCCCAGCCTTTCCTCATCTCTGCTCTAGCTCAAAGTCAAACCCAGAGTGAGAACATCCTTCCAAACCCTCCTCTCCTCCACCCTGAGCCCAGTAACCTCCATGCCCTGCTCTGGGTCTTGCTGGTCAGGCCCAAACCCAAGGCTCATGCACCTCCTTTGGGATGCAAACAGCTCAAACCTGTGTGTGTGACCCTGGCAGCCTCCCCAGCGCCAGCCCCAGCTCCCCAGGGGATGGGGGCACGGGAGAAGCACAAAGCCCCGGAGCCGTGGGCTGTGCTGCACCTCAGCTCTGAGCACAGGGAACAGCAAAGGAGATTGCTCCACAGCCTCACCTCCTGGACACCTGCCTGGAAAATGGAAAAGAGGAGGGGAAGGGAGGAGGAAAACCAGGGAAAAAGCCGACCCCAAAGCCCCCCTCTGATCGATTTCCTGATGCAGACGGCTGAGTTACTGCTGGCTGTTTATCGAGCGTTACCTGCTCTGTGGCCCTGCTGCTCCTGGGGGTTCCTGCCTGGCTCCCGCTCCCAGCCTGCAGGGATTGGGATTGGGATATGGGATGGGATGGCCGCAGCCACTTCCCTTTGTACCCCCGGCCCTGCTGGGGGTGGCTGAGTGGGTTCAGGTTGCTAATGCTGCCTCTCCCTGCAATCCCACGTGGTCCTGCCCCGCTCCAGGGCCAAGCACCAAACCAGGCTGATTTCCCCCTGAGTGTTGGCTTTCCCTAAGCTCTGCCACCCCTTGAATGGAAACTGAAAACCTCTCATCCAGAAGCCTCAAAGTGCTTTCATTTTCAAATTAATTATTCATTTTCAGCTTTCCAATTAAAGGAAAAAAAGCAGAATTTTCCCTCTGTGATGGACAACAGGGAAAGGCATTTTCTTCCCCCCACCGCAGCTTTAACTGCAACACCTTTGTCCAGGTTTCCCTGGTGTTGGGAGTGCCCTGAAGCTGTTATTTGCTGTCCCTTGTCCCCCAGTGCCACCTGGGGACAGCAAGAACCACCAGGTCCCCAGCAGCACCTCTGGCCTGGCCTTTCCAGAAAGGAAATATCCACAGAGCCATTGACTCTCCCATTTTCTTCCAGCGAGTGTCCTGCCTGCCCAGATCCATGCCAGTAATTCCTAGACAAAAACTTATGCTAGAGCATGAATTTTAAGCTGGGATGCTCCTGAGGAGGACACCATTCCATGAAACAGTGGGATTTGGGCTGAAGTTACCCTGACATCCTTCAGCTCCATCTGAAGCTCCGCAGCAGAGCAGTGCAGCGAGCGTCCCCTGTGATCCATGCATTGGGAATTTGTTTCCCTCCCAATCCCTCTCACAGGGCAGCTATAAACTGTTCCAGCACACCAAAAATCCCCAGAGCAGTGCAGTGAGCGTCCTCTCTGTGATCCATGCATTGGGAATTTGTTTCCCTCCCAATCCCTCTCACAGGGCAGCTATAAACTGTTCCAGCACACCAAAAACCCCGGGACAATCCCCTGCAGTCATTGCCACCAGCCCTTTCAGTCCATTTTCACAGCCTGGGCTCTGTTTGGTCGGGCTCAGTGTCTGCTCCCCACCTCCAGAACAGCAGCAACTCCTCTGGCATCCCCAGAAATGGATTTCCTGCTCGTGTCCTCTGGAATTCTGGAATCCTGCCACAAGTAATGATCACTGCAATGGTTCCCTTTGTCTGGGCATCTCCTGCTCGGAGCAGACCGGGCGAGAGCCACTGCCGCACTTCAAAAGGAGAGTTCACACATGGGTAAAGGTCCTTTAAAATGGGATTAAAAATTCACGTTTTTGTCCCGCATTTTTTTGACGTTTCTAATCAAACCTATCCTGATACAGAGAGGAGGACGGGCTGCACTTGCTGTTTTTCCGTGATAAGACACGGGGAGGTTTTGGTGGGTATTTCTAATCAGCAATTTTCTTTTTTTTTTCTTTTCATTTCTAAAAATAAACCCCCTTCTCTGGAGCACTTATCTGAAGTCAAAAAGGTCCCATTGAAAACTTAGGGTTTTCCATTAAAAAAAAAAATTAAAAATAGATACATATGCATCATTTTCTCCACAACATTTCACTTGCTGTATTTTCACTTGAGTGTCTGCACCAAAAACTTTCTGTTTCCGCCAAGTTTTGATCAAAACCTGGCCAGGTTTAACCCTCCAAAATCCCATTTTAGAGCTGGCCACGATGCCCAAACATGTGGAAGCGGCGCCTTGGATTGCTGTGCCCGCTGAAATCGTTACTCCAGCGTGGCATCCCGAGGGATTTGGTGCTCAGCAGCAGGTAAGTGGCCTTTGATCCCCCGGGGCAGCAGGGCCGGTGGATAAGGCTCCAGGGAGACAGACTCCGCTTCCATCCCTCCTTCCCTAATTCCCTTCTGAAGTGCTGGAGCCACTGTCAGCTCTCATTAAAAGAAGGGAATGCCCTTGTTTTAATTCCCGACCAGAGGCAGCTGGATAATGATATTAACCCCGGCAGGGGGTGGCAGGAGAAGGCACCTCCTCGCTTCAAATGTTTGGACAAAAAATTTGCTCTCATTAGGGCACAAGCCCAGGAGATGTCGCCTTTGTAGGGCGGGGGACGGGGCTTTGTTGGGTTTGAATGTCCCCTCCCAGAGCGCCCCGGGCTGTAATTGGGGCCGGGCCATGCCGGGGGAAGAGAGGGAGAGACAGAAAGGGCACGGAAAGCTTCAGATCTCCTCCGCAATTCCGTGTTCTGCTGCAAAATGTGCTCCTGGAATGTGATCCCCGAAATCAGGAGCGACGTGGTGACCATCAGGCCACCGATGGCCTTGGGAAAGGTCAGATCCTGTCCCGTGCAGGCCTGAGAAGGGCTGAGGGGAGCCCAGGGCAAAGAGAGGAATTCAGCCCAAAATACCCGAGCTGGAAGGGAGATCCGTGGGAGGGATCCAGAGGTGTCCATGGGTCCTTCCTACCAAGAAATGGGGAGCGAAAACCAGCCCCTAACTGCCCACGGTGTTCCTGTTTCTCCTTGGGCACAGGAACATTGTTCCCATCATTTTCAGGAGGTTTCCCATATTTACAGGGGACAGAGGTGCTGCAAACCAGGGAGGAGCAGGATTGGGGAATTCCCAGTGCCGGGGACACCAGGGGCTGAGGGAAAGGCTCATTGTTCCACAGCAGCAGATGTTTTCCCATAGCAGGACACATCCCCTGGGAAAAGGAGGTTCACGTGCAATTCCCCTGCTCCCAGGGATCCCAGCACCTCCCTGGAGTCACCCCAGACTGGGATTATCCAGAGCTGAAAGCAGGGGTGTGATGGGAAACACTCCTAAATCCCTGGTAGAGCCCTCGGTGTGCAGGCACTGCCCGGGATGTGATAACAGGGAGCTGTTATCAGTGACTGAGGGAAGCTGTGCCTGCCCTGGATCCCTGCAGTGTCCAAGGCCGGGCTGGATGGGCCTGGAGCAGCCTGGGGTGGTGAGACCCAGCAGGGGATCGGAACAAGATGAGTTCTGAGGCCCCTTCCCACCCAAATTCCATTCTGGAATTCTGGGATTGGCTAAATTGCCACTCCCTGATACCAATGGCATCTTTCCCACAGACACCACTGCCAAAGGCAGCATCCCAAATCTTCCTCCCAGCTCACCACGCTCGGAAAAGGGGAAGAGCTGGTGGGAAAGGAGGAAAGAACTGGCAAAAAACTGCCTGAAGCAAGCAGGAAATGATGGAACCCCCAACCAACGGGGAAAACGATGGAAACCCCAACCAACGGGGAAAACGATGGAAACCCCAACCAACAGGGAGAAATGGACCCCCCGCCCCTTTCCCCCAGTGGGAAGCACCCTGTCAACGGGACCTCGAGCTGGATTCGGGAGGGGGGGAAATTAAAAGCAAGTGTTCAATTAATTCCTCATTAGTGGCCCAGACCCAGTTTATTGCTTCCCTGACTCCCGAGTGCCCACTGTCAGGTGTTTGGGAACAGGTCGGGAATGAGGGCAGTGAAACCTCTGAGCTGCCCTGGTTATCCCATTCCCGGGAGCTGTGGAGTCAGATCCCTGTGAGAGCAGCGCTGGGATATCGGGGATTTGGGAATGGACAGGTTCCCACTCGTCAGCAGAACAGGAACACAACTCCAGCTGCAAATCCAGCAGTGGGAATGGGGCTTGGAAAGGACAAAAAAAGCAGAAATATTTGAATTCAGCTGACCTTGTGGGGACTTCCTCCTGCTGGCTCCTGCACGGAGAGGAACGGACACTGGAATCCAGAAGGGGGGACCTTATCCTGCTCCAGGTGCCTCAATCCCAGCTCATCCCAAAGCTCCACCAAGGTTTGGGGTCAAAGGACCTCCTGCACCAAGGGCAAAGCTGCTGTGATTAGCTGAGAATTGGAAATTGTATTTATTATTAATTTCCATTGATAAATAAATCAATCAGCTAAAGCTGCCTCATTAGAGACCTCTCTTCAGCATGCTGAGAACTCACACATCAGTATCTTGCTCATTCAAACTTGTTTCCATGGAAAAAACCCCTTATGGATGCCTTTCCACAAGGTTATTTATTTGTTTTCAACAGGAATTTGGGAGAAAAAAGGAAATTAATCGTGTTCCCAATGTTCCCTTTCAGCCTGAACCAGTTTCTAACACTTTAAGATTAAAAAAACCCGGTTTATTCCGTCACTCCTGAGTCTTCCCAAGGACTACAGACATTCCCTCAGGGAAAAGCAGGCACTTTAAAAATAAAAAAGAAACAGGTTTTAACTCTCAAATCTGGTTGCAGATCTCTTGAGGGTGACTTGATGGGACACAGCCTGACTGTGACGGGACAAACGCCACTTGTCACGTTGTTTTCAGGAAGCTTCTCCTAAAATCAGGATCAAGGAGAGCCTGAGGAAAGGGGACACAACCTTCATTCGACCCCGAGCACCCTCCCCTGGCTCGGCCACGCTCCCAGGCTGCAGCAGATAAATGGAAAATTGGGGAATATTCAGGGAATTCTGGGTAGGGGCAGCTCCTTGCCAGGGAGGTTAGACTGGGAAGTGGCAAAATTCAACTGGGAATGGCAAAGTTCAACTGGGAAATGGTAAAATCAAACTGGGAATGGCAAAATTCAGCTGGGAAATGGCAAAGCTCAACCGGGAATGGCAAAGTTCAACTGGGAATGGCAAAGTTCAACTGGGCAATGGTAAAATTCAACTGGGAATGGTAAAATTAAATCAAGAAATCGCAAAATTCATCTGGGAATGGCAAAATTGATCAGGAAATGGCAAAATCGATCAGGAAATGGCAAAATCAAACTGGGAATGGCAAAATTCAACTGGGAGATGGTAAAATTCATCTGGGAAATGGTAAAATTAAATTGGGAAATGGAAAAATCCAGCTGGGAATGGCAAAATCCAGCTGGTAAATGGCAATAAGTGAAGTAAGAAGCCGGGCTGCAGTGTGCAATAAATCCCAGTTTATTTGGGACTGGGCACAGCAAAGCCCCAGAACAGTGGATTTAGCAGGGAGGTTGGTCCCAGAGCCCTCCTCACAGCCCCTAACCCCGAGCAGCAGGAGCACCCACGGCGTGGGAAGCACCGAGCTGGCCACCAACCCTTGGCTTCCCCCCGCCTCTCCCTCCAAGTCCTCTCCCTAAAACTTGGCTTCCCAGGCAGTAAAATGAGGATAATGACCAATTTTGCCTTTCCTTCTGCAGGGATAATTTGATTTGAGGAAATGACCAAAAAAAAAGCATATTTTGGAGTTCCAAGTGGAACTAGAGAGCCGTGGATCCAAAGGAATTCATCAAAGAGCTCCTGAAGGTGAAGTTCTTGGTCCTTCCAAACCCACATTTGGCTCAAAATCAGAATATTTTGCAAGAACTTGTCCATTTCTGTGAAATTTTTGAAGAGGGACAAAGCTTTTCCTCAGCTTTCCAGAGCTGGAATATTTCATTTCACTTTGGGCATTATTTCACTGGCCCATTTTGTTTAAAGCGTATTAAAATATCTCATGACATATTATTATATATTAAATGCCAGAATGCATTTTGATGCTGGTAAATTTCAACTACGTACACGAAAGTCCAAACAAAACATTTTCTCCTGCTAAAATGTCAGATTTTTATCGAAACAAATGAATTTTTTTTTTAAAAAATCCCAGAGTCAGGAAGCATTTGAGACTTTCTCCACACTTAACTGCTTTTGTCCAATTCTCCTGCATGGAAAACGCTGGTTTCTAATTGCTTTGCAGAAGGGGGAAATTTCATTTTGTCGTTTTCAAACTGAAAAATTGCAGTTTTCAGTCAGCTCTCAAGGCACTGGAATTCCTCAGCCTGGATTTTTCCCACTGAAGGAAAAGAGGAGGAAAAGCCCCTCATTCCCACCAACATTTTCAAGTTCTCTCTTGAAGAGAAGCTTGAGGCAGTTGATAGAAAAGACTCCGCTCCTGGCAAGCCAAGAAAATCGAAATGGTGACAAATATTTCTTCCTGAAAAGCCCAAAATTTGCAAACAGACCTTGGATCCTGTGGAGTATCAAAGCTTTTTACCTTTCTGGGCTGGCATTGGGCACATCTTGGTCCTCCATCCATCATTACTTGGCAAATCCTGCTGATGTGAGAAGGGGAGAAAATGAGTTTTCTTTGTGGGGCATTTTTCTTAAGCTTGGGAAAAAAAAAAAAGAGGAAAAAGAGGAAAGAAATGAACTTGTGCTGTAACTCCCCAGCATCTTCTGCTGCTCCTTTGGGGAGAAGAACCGGGGGCAGGAGATATTCCTGGGCTCATCATGGAAAGCTGGAGTTCTCTGCACAGCCACAGAAATTACTGCTGGTATCATACAGTGGTGGTGAAATCCTCCCACAAATCTCTGAGTCAATCCTTATCTGATGCAAATGGGGCTGAGAAAAGAGATAAAACCCCAGGGAACAACTGTTGCCTTCTGCTGGCGGGGGTGGTTTCCTCAGGGATGAGATTTCATGGAAAGGAGAGGCACCTTGTGCTCCTGAACACCCCAAAATGCTCCGGATTTCCATGGAATCACGGAAATTCCAGCTCAGAAGGATCCTTGGGAGGTTTCAAGTCCAACCTCGTGCTCAAAGTCCTGAGTTCAGAGTGGGTCACTCAGGGTCCACACTGAGTTCAGAGTGGGTCACTCAGGGTCCTGAGTCCAGAGTGGGTCACTGCTGGCTGTGGCCAAAAGGCAGCACAGCACCTCACTGTGCTTCCGGGCAACTCCCTGGGTTGTTCTTCCCAACTTTCTCTGGAAAGGAAATTCCCACTCCCCAGAAAAGGAGGGGGTGCAGCGAGTGGAGGCCAGGAGATGGAGAACCAAGGAAAAGCCAAGTGCCAGCCTCTCCACTCTGGGATTGCACTCCAGTTCCTGGAGCCCAGGTAACAAAGGAGAGATTATCATCCCAAACGACTCACGAGATGCTGCACCTCAAACGCAGGGAATGAAAGAGGAATCGTAGAATATCCTGAGCTGGAAGGGAGCCCCGGGGCCATCACAGCCCAGCTCAGCCAAAGCCCAGCTTTTACTGAATGGGCTTAGAGTGGAGACCTCCCCAGTATTTCCCAGGACCTGAAAATCACCCAGGTGAGCTGGGGGTGAGCAGAGTGCAGGTGAATTCCCTCAAGGAAAAGCTGCTTTTCCCAGAATCCTGGAGGCAGAATCAGCAGCATCCAGGGCCTGGCTGTCAGCAGCACCCGTGGGGTGTCAGTGGGTGCTGACACCGGATCCAGGTGATCCCCACGGTCTGGGGCTGCAGGATTGATTCCCTGACAGCCCTGCCCTACCTGTGCCTCGAGTCCTGGGCTGTTTTCATTATTTTTCCATTTGTGAGTTGATTTCAGAGCGGTAACAGGACACCCCGGGGCAAGGTGTTTCCAGGGGATTATTGCCTCCAGCTCGCTGCTTTATGACACACACCGTAATCACCCAGAAATGGACGGCCTGTCACAAGCCATTACTTAAGCCTGGCTTACACAGCCACGTATTGGGCGTGATGGATAGAGCAGAGCCATAAAATTATATGGACATTTGGTGGCAAAAGTGAGTTTGTCCTGAGAATGGCTTGCAGCTGGACCAGCTCTGCTTGGAGCCATCCTCAACCTCAGAGCTCTCACAGGCTGGTTTTGCTCCCCCTCTGCCCCCTCTGCTGAGCTAATTCCGGGGTTTCACACTCCTCTGCTTCCCCTCTTAGCCAGGCAAGGCTCTCCACCTGCAGCCACCAGCACCAAACACCTTCCAGGCAAGCTGAGCCTCACAGAACTGCCCCGAGGCCTTGCAAAAGCCAGGCCCAAGTCAGGCTCCTTCTCCCTTTTCCTGCCCATAAACCACCGGGGACGGGATTTCCCGGAGAGCAGCGAGGTGCAGGAGGGAGAAGGGGAGAGCACGGAATGTGGGGCACAAGCTGCTTCCTTCCAGGGAATGGGGTCACTCTGGGTTCATTCCACAGCTTCGGGCAGTCTGGGCAGCTGGGAGCCAAATGTCCGAAAGCAGGGGGCACAGGGACACCCTGGGGGCACGGGGACACCCTGGGGTCTGGGGGCACAGGGAATTTGGGCAGCAGCGGGCTTGGCCCCACAGCGGGCTCGGCCCCACACTTGGCTCAGCCCCAAAGTGGGCTCAGCCCCACAATGGGCTCGGTCCCACAGCAGGCTCAGCCACACACTTGGCTCGGTCCCATAATGGGCTCGGCCCCACAATGGGCTCAGCCCCACAGCGGGCTCAGTCCCACAATGGGCTCAGTCCCACAGTGGGCTTGGCCCCACAATGGGCTCGGCCCCACAATGGGCTCAGTCCCACAGCAGGCTCAGTCCCACAATGGGCTCAGCCCCACAATGGGCTCGGTCCCACAGCGGGCTCGGTCCCGCTCAGGCAGGCCAGGGCAGATTGATGTTGTTGCTGGGCTGGGGAGAGCCCGCCCTTCACCACGAGGCCTGGAAGAAGCCACGTCCCAGCCCTTTGCACGGAATAAACCCACAACAAGGCTGTTCACCCCTGGGAATTCATCTCACCTGAGCCCTGGGACAGCAGCATGGGGTCAGAGCCGTCCTTTCCCCACGGGGAGGGGTTCCCATGGTCTGTGCCTCGCAGCTCACTCTGCTCCTGCCCCTTTCCAAACAGAGCCTTTTTGTTCTCCAGCTCTGCAGCTCAGGTACGTGCACCGTGCCCTCTTTTGCAGGGATTTTGGGGGTTTTTAATCCTTCTTGCTGCTCTCCATGAGCTGAAGATGTTCAGGTTAAAAATCCGTGGCTGAGGTGTTTTTGTTCCAGACCCCCTCAGAAACCAAAGGGTCACCAAAGTGGAGCAGGATCAGCCTCCCGCAGGTGACAAAGGCATTTTATGAGCACACAACTGCAGCTGTGACACTGAGCTGCTCCTCCTGGGGATATGGAGACAAATCCCCTTTGCCTACATCCCTTCTGCCATACCCACTCCCACTCAAGATTCCCTTTATTCCCGACAGCAGCTCAACGTAAATCCCGGCCATCCCAGGAGCTCCTCAAGGCTTTTCTCTCCCTGCCAAGTTTCCTCCTGCTCTCGGAGGGCAAACAGCAGCCACAGAGCCCCTTTTGTGCTCCAGGCCTTGGCTCGTGGTCCCCCCAGGCCGGTGGGCAGGAGAGGTGCCCTGAGCCACGCTCGAGGGCTGGCACAGCCTCACTGCAGGCTTTGAGCAGCAGCTGCTGCTGGCTGCCCATGGAAAGGGCACCTCACCCAGCCCAGGGCTGCAGAGGAGGGGGATCTACAGGGCAGGGCCTTGGCAGCACGGGGGAACGGGGTTTGGGGTTTGGGAGCCTCTGGGGGCATGGTGCTGCTCAGGTAACAAGAGATCAGCCTCGGAGGGGGGAGCTGGGTGATCCAGATCTCAGTTTGGGAGGCACAAAATGCAGCACCGAGTGTCACTGGGTTCCCTGAGGGATGAAAATCAGAGCCCGGAGCTTCAGAAATGAGATTCCCTCACCCCTGTTCTCCCTGCGAGGGAGAAGTTCCAGTGCAGGCACAGGGTGTGGGCAGGGCTCAGCTGGAGTTGTCCTGTCCCAGCTCCTCACCACCTCACCAAAACCTCCTCATTCCCCCCCTCTGCCTGTGGGAAGGGACACGAGCGGCTCCTGCATTGCAAAATCAGCATTAGGGGATGTTCCTGTGCTCTTATCCTGCTCTGCACATTTCCCTCCTTCCCTGGGCCTACCTCTCCATTTCCTCTGGTTCTTGTGTCGGGTCCCATGTGGGACCTGGGGATCCCTTGGCCCCGCTGGCAGGAGCAGCAGCCACTTTCTTGTTGAAATATCACTCCCTTCTCCCAGCCATCAGCCATCAGGAGGTGAGAAAACGGCCTCAGGCTGTGCCAGGGGAGGTTCAGGTTGGATATTCGGGAAAATTTCTTCACCAGAAGGATTATGGAGCACTGGCACAGGCTTGTCACCATCCCTGGGGGGTTTGGTTGGACTCAACGATCCTAAAGTTTTTTCCCAGCCTAAATGATTCTGTGATTCTACAAACTACATTTAAAATAAAGCTGGGGAGGCTTCCAAAATGAATCCCCTGTTCCTACCACCCTCCAAAACCTGAAGTCTGAGATTCCCTGCTTGGAGGAACCTCCCAGGCTAGGGAACATCCCAAAGGATGTGGGGTAGGGACACAAAGGCCGTGCTGGGGGCTGCAGCCAGGCGTGCTGCCCTCCAAATCCTGGGGAAAGCCCCAATCCCAAAAGTATCTGCTCTGAGACAGCCCAGGGGACAGGGACCGGGACCGGGTGCTCTGCCCTGGCACAGCCCCGGGGACACGCAGGGGACAGGGACCGGGACCGGGGGCTCTGCCCGGGCACGGCGCCG
>VWZT01009139.1:1954-182263 GCA_013397055.1 Pachycephala philippinensis
TCTTTTAACTTTATGAAATTGTAACCTGCTATTTTATCACCTCTACCAGCTGGTGAGTCTGTCACAAAGTCATCCTCTATGCTGGACCAAAAGAAAAGAAAGATGCTGGAATTCTTGATATTAACTGTGACCTCAGCAGCCTGGCTGCTACTGATGTATTAAAGGAGAGAAGAGAGTTGGAGTAGCAATCAAAGGAAAACAAGAAGCAAAATTAAAATCTCTAAGATGCGAACAGTAATGAAAAAACTTTCAATGTACATTTCTGAAAGCGATTGGTATTAAAATTTTCATAAAGATAATCCTATCTGCTGCCATAAATCAAAGTGTAATATGCACCTATGCTCCTGAAGCACATCTATATCTGGATGCCTCATACAGCAGGCTGGAAGCAGTTTCAATCCTATTTCTCAATATATTCTACAGCCTTTTTTTTTAATTACTTAAATACCTCCAAGTTCTCTGAGTTTATTACATATTAATATTCTGATTTTAAAGATGTAGAAATTAGATTCCCATGCTTAGTCCCCATATGATAAAAGCACCTAGGTACATGTTTTAAAAAGCACTAACTCTCCAGCTCCAAGTAAGTCTGAAGAGTTTTGCTTTAGGCAACTCAAGGAATCTCAGACTTGAGACACACAAGCCCCAGCTTCCAATGCATCACTATTTATGTTATATTTCAAATTGACTTGTATTAAGCGACTTTACAGGTAGTCCTGACATAATAACTTCCTAATATTCTACTATTCAGCACTTTTTAAAAGAAATACAGTTATTTTTAGTTTAGCTAGCACCAAGATTCCTATATGTCATCAAAAGGGAAGTGTTCCTGCCCATTACAGCAGAACACCCTCAGCAAGGGTCAGCAGCAGAGCTCAACAGCTGGCCCTGAATTTCAAGTGGCATTTCTGGAGCTCCCAATCAGTGGCACAGATGTCGGGGGGTGGAATCACAAGCAATTGCTGTCACTGTTCCAGGACACATGTCTCCAAGTGGCCAGTTGCCAATGGCACAGCACAGCTGAGGACCCTCTGCTCCCACTTAGGCTATGGGACAAGCAGCATTCCCTTGTGAGAAGGTGAAGCGTGGATGGAAGTGGTAGGGCTGCCGCCACACACCTGGAACCCCCTGGAATCATCTTTCCGACTCTGAGGGTGCATTTTTCCTGCCGGAGAGGACAGATGTTGTCTTGGATAAAGTGATTTACCCCTAATCACTATCAAGATCTACATGGAAGAAAGGCTGATGGAAGCTGTAGGTGCACGTAGAAATTGTCAATTAAAGCTGGGGAGTCTCTGTACAGGAAAGCAGCAGGATGCAAAAGCTCTGACAGGCACAGTCTCTTCCCTTTTTTGTCCCTTTGCTGGTGAGCTGCAAAATGTTCCTGTTAGGGTGAGATGACCTTGCCAAAGGGATATATTTATTTCCAAAGAGTTCATCCGTAAGAAGAGTACACAGATGAGGCCCCATGATTAGTGGCAGCAAAGAAATAATGATTTGTTTCTATTTTTCTACAAGCTGTGGTGGCAGGTAGAGCTGTTGCACAGCTCAAACCTCTCACCAGCCTACATACACCTACTTCAAAAGGGCACAGTTTTTCTTTTTTTTTTTTAAACAGAGAGACAGAGTAGGCAAATTATTAGAATATTTAGCAGAAAATGTTGCTGACTCATTTACATGGAAGCAGAGAGGGAAAAGGGAGAGTTTTGGGAAGGACATAACAAGTATGGAGAAATAAAAGCATAAGGGAGGGAAAGAGGGCTAGACTATAAACCATCTCATGTACATTGGAGGAGAGGAAAAAAAAAATCTTCATTTGGTGTTTGGCTGTCAGTGAAATCATAAAAACTCAGAGAGCTATATAATCTATAATAAGGTGGTTCATCTTTTCTTTTATGGCTTTGCTGACAGGTATAGCAGATTCAAATCTTTCCTTACAACAAACTGGGAATAATTTTACAGCCATGCTCTCCTTTCTTCCTCCCTTTACCTTGACACCCTTTCTTCAGTTAGTGCTGCCGCTGACATTAAAAATGACTCCCTTGTCTAACCAGCATCTCCTCAGCCATGGAAGAGGAGAGGCCAGAACCCCTCTCCCTTTGGAACTCCAGCCCTCCCACATCACCCAGCGGCCTCCCCTCTCCCTAGAGACCCCAAGCTTGACCCTTCCATCACCTTGTGTTACTGTGTAGCAATACACGTCTCTAACGCAGCTTTTCTTGGATGTGAAAATAACATTAAATAGTCATAACCAAAAATAACGGGCTGGTGACCTGTTATTTTATTTAGTACCTATACTCACATCCCTCCCCAGCAGTCATTTAGCAATCTGTCAAAAATTATGGCGCAGTAAGTGCCTGGATGCCAAAGGCTTCCTGGTGCAGCCTGAAGTTGCTTTTCCCCCCTCTCTTTCAAGAACAAGGCAATCAGTCACATTCTGGACTAAGCAAATCAAGTATCTGATTCCAGTCCATTCTTGAGGATTCCATGCTTTGTTATGATACTAGTAAGAGAACTGTTCTTCATTTCCAAGGAGGGCTGCACTGCAGGGAGTGCAAGAACAAGAACTGTCACACAGGTAAGCCACACCAGGACCCACTTCTAGCAGACTTTCCATGTTCAGTAGGACAGGGCAAGGGAGTGCTTTTAGGAAAGGTGACTACAGGGAATCCGATACTGTAACAAGGACAGATGGCATTTACTCATAAAACTTCTTACCACTGCTAAACACACACCTCATGAAAGCACACAACCAGAAAAACATTTCATTAAATGTTCTGGAAAACTGGGATTTAGATTTACTTTTTCCCAGGCTGTATCCCATGGCCACAACTGGCCAGCAGAAGAGACAAACTGTCTCAAATGTTTCAATATTGTTAAACCAAACTGAGAACCATATTACAAACAAGATACACAGAACATGAGGTTTTCAAAATATTTAGCAGTACGTTCATTATATTTTGGTGGAAATCACTGCACAAGTGGCAGTTAAGTAGAGCGCAGTGTAATCAATGAAGAGAAAGGTAGAATTTCATTTGTTTCTTGTAAGTTCTCTGTCAGAAATCTGTCAGAAATCCAAGGAAGGGAACAAAAAGATTTTTTTTTAATCATACTTTTCATAAAATCCATTCTACATTGCTACTTCATATGTAAGAGACTGGCATGTACTTTGTTACGGCTGATACATGCAGGGATTTAATATTTGTTCCTGACAAATAACAAGTGGTGATGTAAATTATGATGTAGTTAATGAAAGCAGCTGGGAATGGTGACAGGGAAAGGGAGAGAAAGAAGAAGGTGGTGAAACACTTCCATCCAAATGCTACATAGATCAACTTTAACATGATTTAACAAGGTATGTATAGGGCTGCTTAGGTGGCTGACATTATGCCTTTTCTTTCCAAGAGAGTCAGGAGAGGTGATTTTGAAAAGGAGAATTAGAAAAGCTTAGAAACAGTTAATCTATGAAAGTGTTTCATATAGGAGCAACATCACTGAAGAAAGCTGGAAAGGTACATATGGGACAAGCAGGCAGAGTAAATAGAAAAAAATGCTGGAATTTCACGAGGCAGCTGTCATTACATGTCACTACAGGTGAAAACTCTCTAAATATTTTTATGTGGAAACCTTACATTGAATATCTTAGAAAACAATATCTAATACATATAGCTGAAAGATTCCCAGTCAACTTTATTTTTACTACATCAGTCATTATTCAGTTTTTGATATTGTTCTAGACAAGCAAAGCCATTGTCAATAAATTCTAAGATAATAAAAGTGTCAGTTACTTAAAAAAGAAGTATGTGTAGCTACATACGTAAAAACTAACAACTACAACCACAAGTTATGCAAGATGGAGCATGTATTAAAATGGGATAATTGACAATAATTAAGAGTTCTCCACACCTGCAGCAATAGTTTTTCCATTTTTTAGGTGGTACTGTGCCCTTCACAGTGGTGTAAACTAGGTAGTGCCTAATTACCACCGGGGCTCACTTCTCTTAGAACACAGACTGTGCAGAGCACTACTTGCAAAATTATTGCCACGTCTCCAGAGCCCAGCCTGAAGAAAGCCCTAATTAATCTCACCATCACTTTGAGAACAAGTGCAGCTGTTGCAGAACAGTGATAAAGGCATCAAAAAAAGCGACAGATAAGACTGAAAACTCAAAGCATAACCTCTCCTTACTTAAGAGATTTAAGGTAGAAGGCAGGTTGAATACACCTTTTCCTCTCTATTTTACTTCTGGGAGTAAATAGTTTCTCCCTAGATACACACATGGTGACACTTGGAAAGAGGAGATAAATCCTGTGTCTTCAGGGAAGTTGACAGGATGGGGATTAGATTTCTATGGGACTTTGCTGGTTTTGGTGTTTTATCTATGATGGCCATTTCTAGGTTAAAGATCAGTTCCTTCCACACAACTGAAAGATGTTCTGCAAGTAACAGATTTCCAGGTATGGATGTGCTAATAAAGGAAATTAAAGGAATACTTTCAGAAACACTTGAGACAATACTCAGCAAATGCACAAACTGGCATAACCACACTCACCGTAAGAGAGCAACAATAATTGAAAGCAAAGAGCTCAGTCAAAGTGACTGACTCGAAAATACACGGGAGAGAAGTGACCCAAGGACCTACACATGGGCACAGTTTCCCTGTCAACCAGAACATGGTGCTACAAAGAGTAACACTATTGCTGAGTGCAGTCTGGGCTCCATGAGCTAGCAATCCCACTGGCAAAGTGACTTCTGACTTCACTCAAGGGTTCTTCAGATATGAAGACAATTAGTAATTGAAAACATGTTTTAACGCATCTAAATCAGGCACAAGCCTCAGAGTGAGCATTATATTGCTATGACTGGCACATGTCAAATGTTAGCATTTACCAGCACAATAGGTCAGGGCATTCACAGCTTTTTATGATGTATGTTTGTTACCAGAGAAGCCCAATAACCCAAATATTATTTTAACTCCTGTGTACAATGCAAGCAATGTTCCTACCTGACAAAGACATGCCATAAATAAAATATTAGCCTGTTACAAGTGGCACACTTAGGAGCAAAGACCTCATTGCAGGAAACATCAAGACCTTCACCCAGACAGCTGAGACAACCAAAGATGCCCCTTAGGAAAGCTGATGTCATAAAAAGTTGGTGGAGCTGCCTGGCGAACCACACTGTCCCACACAAGCAGCCCTGCCTGCTTACAGAGGCAGCCCCTGAACAGATCCACCAGGCACAGCCACCAGTGAGGATGGGCACTCACAGCACTGCCAGAGAGGCCTCATTACCCAGCTGCCTCTGTAACAGCAATTAGGGACAAGAACAACCTGCTAACAAACAGTGCTCGTGACAATTCAAAGCTTGCTACATTTGTTTTGAACTGCCTGTAGTATTAACAGAAACCACGGTGCCATTATTCAGCTCTAAACCAGACTTTATCACTATTGTGACATTTGATGACAGCACTTCCCTTCTGCAAGGGTTTTATAGTGCTGCAATAGAAGCCACTTATCCAACCACAGAATTTCTGTTGTTATTCAAATGTTATGTTGTTACAAGTTGTTGCAATGCTAGTTCACCTAGCAATAATAACTATGTAAAAAAATAAGCAATGCAATTGAATTAAATCAATCACTGGAGGATTGCTTTGTTGGTTTGTTTTTTTTTTTTTATTGGTTTGAAAGAATATGGGGAAGAAAAAAGCCCAGATGCTAAACAAAATAACTCAGAGAAAGAAATTAGAAAGGCCATTACACAGTGATGTAGACTGTGAATCTGACTTTAAATTGTTAGAAGACTTATTCAATTATCAAACTGTTCAAAGTGAAGATAAGAATAGCTGTAGAAAGATAATTACATTCTCATGGTTTAGTGCTGCCATTTGATTATTTGAAATGTCCTTTAGACTTTCAAAACTGATGCAATATAAGAACAAAAACACTTATCTCGTGCTCAAGTCAAAAGTGCTTTTCAAATATTACATGCTGTATAGTTTAGAATTTATGTAACAGTTAAAGATCTTATTGAGCTGGAAAATAAAGAGACTTTTCTTTTCCAATTTGTTCTTCAGTTATTTTCCAGTCGAGTAACATAATCCTACTTTAAAACTTATAGTCAGTAAAAAGCAGTTGACTGTTCACAAGTTTTCAGCAGTACAAATTGACAGTAATATTTGATAAAATACGTGGATCTCTGAAAGAAAGTTATTTTGACCATTTTGAAAATGCAAATTATGTAACTTCATGCATTTTAGTGCAGTATTTTCCTGTAACTGCCTTTTATGTCACAAACCAATATGCTTATATATTTACATGTGTTTGTGTACTAGAAAAAATGGTACTGGTTTAAGTGAAGAAAGAAATGGAATGCACACAAAAATAAAAAAAGTCCACATGTTAAAATAATAATACACACAAAGAAAAAGGAAACTTGGGACTTAATTTTCATTTACTTAATTGTAAATAAGCACAAAACCTAAACTGTGCATCGCTCACGTAGTCAGCGTCATCTGTGATAAAATGATTAATATATCACAAAGAGTTTTAAATTTTATCCTTTGTACACATTATAGATAAACAGACACAGAAAAATACATCTCCAAGCAGTGCAAGACCCATCTTTGCTGAAATGTTTTGTTTCAAAAGCAGACCGCTTCAGAAATGCATCAGTTTTGACAAAGCTTTGAACATGAAGCTGTCCGAGGTCCAAGGTGAACATTCCCTGGTTACTCCTGACTGAGAGACTCAAATTGAAAACTTGACCTTTCAGACTGGTAACAGACATTTCAATAGTTCCACTTCACAAAAATATATAAATTATTTTGTTTCATTCTCACAAAGAATACTTGCCGAAGACAGCTATGCTCTCTAAACATCAGCAGCAAGTCATTTTAACAAGGATCATGTCCTAGTCTTTACTTTTAACTTTCAAAAAAAGCTAACAAATAGTAGGATGATGTTATTTAGTGGTTTGGGGTTTTTTTCTTTGGGGGGCAGGTTGTTGGTGTGGTTGGTTTTTTGTTTGCTTTTTTAATAAAACCAGCTGTAAAATTCTACACTGTTATTTTATCAACTTCATTTTAAATAATTACTGTCCTTTACATTGTAGAGACACGCAGTCCTGTAAGTAGAAGAAACATCATCTCTCACCAGCTATCCAGGCAATTAAAAAGGTGGAAAAACATACATAAAATTAAAAATTTTAGCTATTGTTCTCATTTTGAGTAAGAGTTTAACCTAATCACATCACTTTCCCAGAGACTCAAATGAAGGTTGTTGGAACATGAGAATTGATGACACCCGTGGCACCCTGGCACTAGGAAAACACTATTTAAAGTATTCTGGGCCTTTCACTAGCCACCCAATCCTTCAGCCATTTCAAGCTGAAATGTGCATTGTACATTAAGCTCATGCAATACATTTTGATGTCCATTCTTGAGCCTGTTCACACCCAGTTAGATCAGTGTGATCAGGGGGATGCTGCACTCCTCTATAGGCAGGGAGCAGCTGCCACATATTCTCCATGGGATTTCCATTACTGCAGCCAAAAAAGGTGAAGCTCTCATACTCACAACCAAAGCACAGCACAAGCCAGTCTTTCATGTCAGAAAAATAAAAACCTGTTTCCAACATCACTAACAAGTTTCTGGAACAGTAAGGGCCTATTAAGTAACCCAGACCTGAGCTGTGCTGTGAAGCTTCCATGGAACTGCTACTCAAGAAAGATGAACCTGAATTTTGAAGCTGACAAAGCTCAAAGGAGCTTCCAGGAAGAAGAAAATATTAATACAGTTTCTAGATACTAGAGAGATCAGGCATCTATTGTATATCACCATAAGCAATCTAGAAATTCTAGTATGGCTTCTTTTCTTCAGCTGAAAGGAAAATGTAAAGCTGCTAAGCAAAATCTCAGACCACAGGACTCAGGCAAGAAAGATGAGCAAATATTTCTGGAGAAGAAGAGCAGGCTGCTAGTAGAGACAAACCAAACATTTACACGGAATGGCTAAAAGAGTTTGCAATCACTGTCATGTCACATTTTTTTTTGTCATGTGCCTCCATTGTCTTCTTTTAGGTCAATCAAATTTCAGTAGGCTTCTGTTACCATACTTGGACTCAGTTTCAATTTGTTAGCTACATCCTTGCAAAAGTGTAAGATGAGACAGTTTTGCAAGAAGATATTTTATTGCAAAGGCAGTATTTCGGGATCCAAGCTACAGATCTCCTCCTAGCCATGATACTAATATATAGATACATGTGTATATTTGTATATTACATATGCACAAATGCATGCATATATTTGCATATATACATAAAAATACATATTTTTAATATATTGTTACACCTACACACATGCATCTATATCATGAAGTTCTAAGCAGAAAAATTTCACTGGATCAATAGTTAAATTATTATCAAAAGAATTGAGAAAAGAAAGTGGGACATGAGAAAACAGCATTAGCAGCCACTTCCTGAATAATCCCCACAATTCAAGGGACATTCTTCAATAAAGCACCATCTCTTTGAAAGCAAACTCTGAGTGCCCTGCACCAAACTCATCTGCACTGAACACAGACCAGCTCAGAGCATGCCAGGGAAAGTCTAAGGAGAGAGGTCACAGCTGATCAGGAACCCACCCTCAGCTCTGCTGCTATTGCTTAAATGTCGCTCTGTGACTGAGCTGAGACTCACCAACAAGCCTGTTTTCCACCTCCATGAAACAATTAAATATGATACTATTAGCAGCATCAATTAAGGCAGATAAAGTAATAGTCTAATTGAATGCTCGAGGAGGCTAATGGCTTTGCTTTCACTTGATAATGGATTACACTCCCTACTCATGTGCTATAAAGCCAGACATGGGATCAATACTTCCTTCTGCTTAGAAAGCCTGCTTGCCTGGAGCATAATAGATATCTAATTTAAGATTCTTTGCTCAGGCTTTCTTCTCTTAATCAAGGAATAATATATCATTTTTTAAAAAGTACTTTTTTTAGAGGCATAAGTTCCCCATCATTGCGTTTTAAGAAAGTTTTAAGTAACTTCCTCAGCTTTAATTCCATGGAAGCAAAAGGTCCATTTATCTTAGGACACATTCCGACGCTCACTCGGTAAAGGAGACTCTGCTGACCAGCTCAGCTGCAGCAATGTGTCTGTATCTGGAGCCTTGTTCCCCCAGAAGGGCTCTTGAGGGACTGCAGAATGCAGAGTTTGCATGTTTACAATTAAATAAATTGTGGGGAAAAACCAATTTGCATCATTTCATTGTTTTTCTTGTTCAAGGAAGCATGTGGTTTTTTTCTTCTTCAAGGAAGGCTGAGGTGAACAAATTTTGTAGCATTCCAATCCTGAATCAACGCAAAGGAGAACTCTCAGCCCCAAAATGCATCAGGATACTGAATGCATCCCAGAAAAATATAGCTACTTCAATGTAACTTAGAGCTCACATTTTCAAGGACAATAAATATATATTTGTTATTGAGTGCTGGAGAGGTTTGTCATGAGCAACATAGAAAAACCTTTCAGGTTGTTGTAGGAGTAGGACGTTCAAAAGAAATGAGTCGTGAAGAAAGAAATAGTGACCTTTGCTACATTTAACTGAAAAGATGCTTGTATTAACAGAGAGAGTAACCAAACAGACTAAACGGTTGGAAATGAGGTTTCAAAATGCTAAACAAATAATGGCATAATAAGATTTGCATTTGGCACTGATATCAGTGAGTAGCACTACCAAAGAACAGCTTTTTTAAGCTGCTGATTCTGCATTTACCAGAAAAATCAGAGCAAACATGCTCACAGGAGCGAAAGTATGAACTTTATTAAGGATAAGACAAATCCAAGGTGTTTTAGGACACTGTCCATTCCTCAGTGACAATATGGTGGGTCTCTGGTGTGAGTCCCTCGTTACAAACCCTGTGGTGCTCAGCAGGGGATGGATCACGCTCAGTGAGCTGCAAGCACGAGGAGCAGCAAAGAGCTGCTGCTGTTTCCAGGTGGGAGGCTCGAGGATGCGCTGAGGAGGGCTCTCAAACAAGCACTGCACAGCCACAGCCAGATAAAACAGGAATCCCAGAGCAACCCCTCTGAGCAGAGACAAGCAGTTCCTCCAAGGAACCACTGCCAGGGAGAGCGAGGCCGAGCTGTTTCAGGGACTGAAAGCAGTCACTGAGTTCAGGCAGTGGTTCAAAATATTCTAAATGGGGTTACACAATGTCATTTAGCCACTGTTATCATGGCAAAGCTTGACTGGAAAACTGTGCAGCAGAGACTAACATTATATGATCCAGAGACACCTGGAACAAACACTGAATGAAGCAGATCAAGTACCTGGTCCCAGAGTGATTCCTAAAGACTCTTCAACCATATGCCTTTTACAGGTATGCAATGCAATATACATTTCAAATATATATTATTTAGAGCAGCCCCTTCAAATGACTCCCTTTGCTACTCTGAAGTGACCAGTCTGCATTATCAGTCATGCAGTTCTCCTGAGGAATTCCCAAGCCCCTTCCACCACTGCCTTGGGTCTGAAAAAGCTCCACCTCCGTGCTATCTATATTAAATCAAGAGATTTAGCTCATAACTTGAAATACTGGAAGTGCATACAAATAACTTCTAACACAGTAAGAAGTAAATTAATCCAGAAACTTCACTGTGAAGACTTTCCCATACATAAAAATTCTGCTTTTATTGCATTACCTAGACAAATTTCTGAAGTAAAGGATGGTTAAGAAAAAGGTTTTAAGTGTCAATACAGAGCAGGTTGGCAACACTTTTTCAAATATAAATGAGTATTTATATACCTTTCTAATATAAACATAGTAACACCAGGAAATCCACACTGCTTGTACTACTGCTTTTTACTTTTGGACGACTCAAGAACTCCTTTAAAAGTTCTCTTAAACTGGAAAACAAGGTGCCTGTTATTGAGAGGGAAACGCAGACAAAGAAGCCAGATAAAAAACCTGCCCTCATGAGCTCAGACAAAACATTTGTGGTCCACACATCCTGAGAATGGACACTTGCAACACTATATTCCATTTCTAAGAATACAAATGCTCTCATGTCAGTGCAGAGAACTCTCCAGATTTAGAATGAGAGAAAAGAGGTATAAGCAGAACTATTTTATCGCCATTTAGCTCTTCCCATAGGTGCCTAAGTTCAAAAATTAGACCTTCAAAGCTTGTCTCTCCCCAGCCACCTTCTTGAAGCTCTTCAGCACATAAAGGTTTTTCAGTAAGCTCCCACGGTTTACCGAGACCTCTGATTTCTGCAGTCATGCTCTAAATCCAGGATTATTTTGCTTTCATAGTCCCTCTCTGCCTTCCCATGGCCTCCAGACACGTTGTATTAAGCCATTATAAATCAAAAGTGAAGGAGGTTTTCTTTTTCCTCTGCCATCATCCCCCATTCCTCTCTGCACCCAGCCCAACAGCACACGGGCAAAACCATCCATCATATCAAAGTGCACATTTGTATTGCTCCTCCTTGAGGGAATTTCAGTTCCCTGCTCACTCTCTGCACACACAGCATGAAAGGGAGGTTGGGCTTGCTTCTGCACTCCTGCTACCCTTTTAAACTGGAACCAGTTCAATATTGACTGTCAGATAACAGAGTAAAGCACTCAAGACTGCCCAAATGAGAAGGTAGGATGCTCAGTGGGAAGGAGGCAGAGACAAATTCCTGGTGTGCCTCAGTGAAGCATCTTAAATGACAAATTGAGGTAAAATGAGAATCAGCACCACTATAAGAGCTTCCTCCATGAATATTTCTTCATAAAGACATATTGCAGAAAGCCTGGATAAATGCATCGTTTGCCTGCTTTGAACTTAGCATTCTCAAGACACCAGCTGCATGTCGTCTATGAAGCATCTTGTAATTCTAAAATTTAATTCGATAATCATTTCTGTCTCCTCTATTAACTCTAATGAAGCAGGCTCATTAATTTTCCAGCAGGTACTGCTTATTTTATCAAGCTGATATGTCAAAGCATAGCAATGTGAGGAGGGCCTTCCCTCCTTCTCCAGGTCTGAAGAAATTCACTCTGAAAGGCAATGTGCACATGCTGGGTTCAGTCCAGAGTCCGAGAACACTGTCAGACTTTGTAAAGGCTTGCAGAGCTCTTACTGCTGGAACTGAAGACAACAGCACTTCCTCTGACACAGGCAAGGACATGAAGGAAGTGCTGTTACTCCTCTTACCCCTGACAGATGCATGAGCACTCAACAGAAAAAAAGGAAGTCACTTCTGATGTCTTGGTACAAGACATGTTTAAATGCTTAGGAGAAGACACCAAATAGGTCTTCATCTCTTACACGTCCAAACTGTCTCCTGGTAGTTAAAAACACATACATAAATTCTGGCATTTCATCTCAGGTAATAAAACTGCCATCAACTGGTCACCCAAATCACAGGAATGTGGAACAGTGGCAAAAAGCTGAAGTGCACCAAAATCCCAACTACTGGCAACATCACTGACAGGAGAGGCTGAATTTCCAGGAAAGAGCAAACAATGGGCTATGGCTGCATGCTGAAACAACAGAAATGTGTAAACCCCTGTAGTAAACCAGATGCTGCCAACAGCTTCAGAGGTTTTTATAGCAAAAAACCCATGCTAACAGGAGTTTTAAGCATATAAAATGGAGACTGAGAGAGCAGCATACTTGAATTGGAAAGGCAAAAGAATCATCATGCTTCCTATAACTAGTTATGATTTCTCATTATACAAATGTGCCTTGAAGAGTCACATTACCGCAGGGTTATTACACCCAGTAACTACTGACCCCTGGGTCACAAATTAAAATCAACCAGATCTACAACTCTATTTAAATTATAATACACCTCTCATTTCATGGAGGAATCTCATCATGAAGATCATAATTGCAAATTGCCCACCACACACATTAGGCAGAAGTTGGATTTATTTTAAATTAAAAAGTAGCATTTCTTATACCCCACCAGCATACTATCAGGGTCATTAAAACATTTTGGAAAGCTCTAGTTTTAGTTTGCCTTCTCTGTGGTAGAAAAATAAGTTACTTATTTGAATTAACATTCTTGACACATTATGTTAACTCTTTTCTGGCTTGTCTTTTCTCAGGTTATCAGAAACACTTAAATTTATCCTTCTGCCATAGAATATCAGAAGAAATTTAAGACCGTGTTACAGACGGATTTGAAAAAAAAAAATTTTGATCAGGTTAGGCTTCATTAAAGTTTATGCCGCAAGGAAAGGAACATATACATCCAAACAGGTTCATAAATTCATAAGAAAGATATTAATGGCACTGACCAAATGTAAACTATTTGATAAGGTGAAGCGTTGTCAAGACAGGTAGAACTTTTCCACGAGACTTGCCAATAACACAGAATATTTCAGAGAACAAAATACTGCAGTTGGAAGGGACCCACAACAATCATCTAGTCCAACTGCAATATATATCACCTGTAATTTTTATCCCAAAAGTGCTTAAAATGCTTGACTTCATGCACAAGAATCACTTAATCCACTGAAATACAGCAGCTAAATTAATTAGGGCTAGGATTGAAGAATAGGGATAAAAATTTGAGAGAACGTTGTCATTGTTTAGAGTCTATAACATTTGTTAAAGGACACAAAAACTAACTATGGAAGAGCATTTGAAAAAAAAACAACAGGAAAATAAGCACTAAAAATTAGATATGAAACTGAAGCAATATACTCTGGACTTCAGCTTCAAAACACCGGAAGTGAATCAGTGCCTAACAACTTCTGTGGATTATGTTTCATTTTTAGCAATCCAGTGAGACATTTTAGTAACAATGCATGTAAACAGAGCAGAGCAAAAACTTATTTTTGAACGTTCAAATTTCTAGGAAATTTTTTTCCATCTCTGTTTGGCCAAAACTGAAAAACATCTACGTGACACAGTAGTTTGACCCCTCAGAGTGTGCAGGGTGTGATCAATTTGTCTAATGCCATGTTAACAGCTTTTTTTTTTAGATTAGTGCCAAAGTGTCAAGGAAACATCATATCCTTGTCTAAGTTCTTATGGTGTAAAATGAGGGTGAGGTACAAAAAAATTCAACATAAATCATAAATATTGAAACATCAGCCAAGTTCAATGACGTGGGTGAAATTCTGTTCTCAAAGTACCAAATAATTCTGAACCAATGCTAATGGAGAAGGAACCATCAGGAACTGTTAGCTCAATCCCTTTCTGGACAGGGAATTTTTTGTGAATTGCCCCTGTGTTGCCTTGGACAAAGGTAGAGAATAGATTTTTCACTTTGAGCAGTCAGCCTTTAAAGTGAAGAGCTACCAAGAGGAACAGAAACCCCCTCCTATCAAACCCCTTTCCACACAGCAAACAGCATTGTCCAGAATTTCAGTGCAGCAGCCCTTTGCCAGCAAAGCACAGGTTAAAGGCTCACTGCAGAACAGCATTAGTGGAAAGCAGAACCAGGCAGGGCTGATGAATAAGGAGCAGCACTGGAAAATAAAGAGGGACACAGATCATGATGGACAGCTGACATACACGCACGAGAATCCCTGTCAGGATTAGTACAGCTTAAAAAAGGTGTTTGAAAGGATGAAGTACACGTTTCTAGAAATTTTTGTCACTTATAATGTGGGGTCAAGATGGTGAAAAAGTGCACAGGAGTGAGTTTGGGGAAAAAGTACCTAGGCAGAATCCAACCTATGGGTAAATGACAACTGGAAAAGTGGAAAGGGAAGCAAGGACCTCCAAAGGTCGAGTTAAAATGTTAGATGTGAAAGAAAATTGGGAGCCTGCAGAGGAATAAAAAGCAAAGTTAAAAATGATCAGAACCACCAGCAGTACACAATCTTTTGGCAGTATTCTCAAATCATACAGGAATTTGTTACAAAAATTGGGACATTAAGCTTTGAAAGTCTGTTCAGGGAGCAATAGAGCAGAGCGACACATTAAAGATGCTTTGGAGAAAGAATCTGTAATGGTTAGAGGCACCTGAAAAGACTAAGGTAAAGCAACTCAAGAAAAGCGGATAATGGAATCACAGACAGAGCATGAGAGAAGGAAGGCAGTGACACTGTCCCTCAGAGAAAAGGGCAGAGACACAGTAACCTGTCCTAGTCATTCTGAGCTGGATCCAATGGCAAAGGGATGGGCAGTGGGGCAGACAGATCGAGATGTTGGATCAGAGACAAAACAATTCTGAAAGAGAGCTGTATCTAAGGGGTGTTCACACGAAGGAAATTATGTGCACACGTTCACAGCAATTCTTTAAGGTTTTCCTAGAGCTAGGATTCCAACTCGGTTCACAGGCAGCAACACCTGCCTGCAAAACATCACATTTTGAGAGACTGAAATGACCTGAGTTTCCTTTTCAGATGGCTCATACACCTCATATACGTCTCTGGCTACGGCAGCACCAAGGAAGGAAGGACATGGACATCTAATTTCTAGGCCCTCTGCATAAAATACACTCCCCAGAGCTACAGCCCACAATGGCTCCAGCTCTTTTTCTTGTTCTGATTTGGTAAACACCAAATACTTTGCAGACTGTAGTAGTTTCACCTAAAAGACAACATTTTGCACAAGTTTTGAAAGCTTTCTATTGACCTCAGAAGCTGGTGTTCTCACATGGACGTCAAACCAGCACAACCAACCTTCACTCAGCAAGTTCAAGATTCTCAAGGATATATTTTCAAGAACTCAAACCATCCTGATAACCACAGTGCTGATTATGGTGATCTGTTTTCTTGTTTAATTTCCTGTACTCTGAAACCTTTCCACAAACCTTGCCTGCACATCTGAACCTGTTTGGGTTTTAACCCTGAAGACCTGTGATGATTTTAGGCAAAGCTTGCAGCCAGCAGAATGTTCTCCTCAAGCCTATTTCCAAATATATAACATTTATATCACTGCTCTACAGAAGCACCAGAAAACCACACACTGTCCTCGTACCAAGGCACGACACCACACATGCAGAAACTACCCTAAGTCACAGCAATAATATTTCCTTTGAGTATTTTCCAGTGTCAAAGCTTAAAAAAACACAGAGCAAATCACAACATGTAGCCTGTTTGTCCCTAAGAACAGCCATAAATTCTTTTTCACCAGACTTTGTTCCTATCTCAGCTGGAAGCATCCCTTTCCCTTTTTATTTTCCTCTGGTTTTATCACTGGATGACAACAGGATTACAGAAGGCTCTGATCTCTGCTAAAGTATCAGGCAGACAAGCACTCGAAGTCTACAGGTGAAACATAATTCTTACAGTGCTTGAGGTTGGGTTGATGGTTGGTTTTTTTCCTTTGGGGGTTGCTGGGTTTTGGGGTGGGTTTTTTTTAATTGTTTCATTTTTGCTTTTTTAAAAAATCCAGTTCTTCACATTCACATGTTTGAGGTAGTGAATTTCAGGAAATTTCAGCGAGCTGTTTGAATTTTTCCATAGTTATTTAGTCAGGTAAGTAAGCACTCAAATGCAGGTTTCAGCAAGGCAAATGCTTTAGCTGAACACACAGACAAGATTTCCTAAGTGTGTTTCCTGTGCAAATATTCAATGTAAGGAAGCCCACACAGACCTGCCAGGCTTTATCCACACTGAATGACTGAAGGTGGAACCTTCAAGAGTACAAGATAATACCCAGAATTATTCTATTTTGCTACATATTTGCTTTTCATAATTTCCATTGTTGAACCAGCTAGACTGCTAACCTAGAGAAATACCTTGTTTGGCTGGATATACCCAAATATTTGTGTTTCTGGTTTTATGCAGCAGTGTTTTCCAGTTTACAACCAATAGAGCAGGCAGCTGACTGGAAAGGCTCAATTAGTACAAATGTTATGGTCAAAGATTATCAATAAAGCCAATGCTTCAGAGTTCTGCAGATTTCTGTTGTTTGCATCAATATTCACTGTGCAGCACAAAGTTCACACTAAGAACAACTGAGAAAACTCAGATATTAGATACTTTGCTGTTTATAACCTAGTCTAATGATTTAAATGGAACTTTAACTGTATTCATGATGAAATGTCTTGTCAGTAACAACCAGGGCATCAAATTCAGTTTTATTTTCTCTAGAGGAGTGGCAGTGAGCTGTTTCAATTATAGTGAAATTGTTTTGTCAGCACACTGTTTAGAAGAGCAATAGGGCTGTGCTGTACAAAAATACAGATGCTGCTTACTATGACTTACTAAAAAAGAGAAATTCCATAACCTACTAATCTCTTCAGAGTGCTCAGTACTATAAATATGTCAAAAGCCCTGAAATCTCCATATTAAAGTATTTGAGAAGGTAGAATGTGAGTAGAAGACATTCACTTGGATCAAATTACTATGAAGAGCCTTTGGAGCTACTTTTTACAATGTCATTCAATGAAAAGCTAATAGAGATTTTTATCTTTCCATGATTACTAGATCATTACATTTAATAAATGTAATGGTGTTTAACCCTATTGTAAATGAAATGTACTTTTCCAATAGCCTGAGTCATCTTTTGCCTTCAACCTCCTCTTCAGAACACCACTTGCTTTGGACTGACCATTAAGTTGTGATTTCGTCTATAAATAATTGAGAGGAAAAAAAGCTCTGTTCCCAGTCAAAAAATAAGCAAGTTTTTACACTGAAAAAAACGCAAACCTATCCTGTAATGCTCCCTAATCTATAAATAATTAGATCTCAAGTGCTTTCTAAAGGTCAGTGATATTATCTTTTCCCTCCTGAGAGACAAACCAAGGCTGTAGCAGAGCAATGTGGCTTCTCCAGTCAGTGGCAGACAAAAACAAAACCAGGTCTCCAGAGGTGCAATGGACTGCTCTACTTGCAACCTTCTCACACACCAGATGTACCTCACGTGTGTCTGTGGCTTTAGAGAGATTAAAGGAGTCAGCTTTGACTCACGTAACTTTCAGATTAAATGGAGCATGTGAATTAAATGGAATACCTAAAACATTTTGAACACGTAATATGAAGCAGTGATTTTAAACTCTTAGAGATGGAAAAATGGCAGGTGAATTTTTGTGCTCACCGTTAGGCACAGACTCAGCTGAGGAAATTAAGCTTGTAATTGAACAATGCACAATGATGCATACTCTTAAACAGCTCTTGAAAACATTTGATTTCATTTAAGTCAACACTCTTTATTCCTCCTGGTTTTTGCTTGTTTTGAATATTCAGAAGCACACCACCTTTCCAGTTCCCTGCACTTACCCTGACCCTCTCAAATCTGACTAGAAATGTCACTTAAAGCATAAGCAGGCCAGGTCCTCAGAGCATTCAGTTTTCACTCACTGCTTGAATTTAAAACCAGCTTTCTCATTTGCAAATTTTTAATTAGATTAGCACTTTTTTTCATTTGGACACAGAACTCTTAATGAATTAGCTTGGTTACAGCTTCCTCTATAAATTTAACAATTACATCAGGGTGGTTGGAACTGGATGATCTTTAAGGTTCCAATACTCATCAAGTCCATTTCCATCACGACTATCACATTGCACTTTCTCTCCCCAAATTGTCACCTGAAGTGACACAAGGGGGTCTAAAACACATTTAGCTATGGCTTGGAGATCTTTGAACTCCTGAGACAGTTTAAAAGAAGCAAGCCCCAGGGCAAATATGGATCATCTAAGGAAAATATGGTCTGAAATCAGCTGCCAAAAAATATGACAGAATTCCAGCAGAAATATGTGTATTTCAAGTATTTCATAAAGTTGCAAAAAAAAAAAAAATTCCAGGAGGTCATCTGCAGAAAATGTTGTTATATTAGTACCAGAATAGCAGAATGTGCCGATTGAAACTAATTCTTTTTTTACAAAAAGGAAAATTCAAAATGCAGAACTCAGACTGTTTTTACTATCTCATTTTAAGCTTTCCTTTTTCTCATTTCAAATTCCCTTGTTCCATTTATCTTTAATCCTCTTGTATGCATTGATATGAATTATTCAATTGCAGTGAAAAAAAATGTTTTCCAAAGTTCATTTGATTATTTCAGCCTTTCCTTGAAATATTTTGAGACTTGGATTTTTCACTATACTTCAGACTGAAAACACTAAATTGCTTGAAAATTTCCCTGTTATTTTTCCAGCCCATGAAATAAGAGAATTATCACTGGGGAAAAAGCAAGGATATTCCCTCAACCTGCAAAAAATTAAAGAAACAGCGTAGAAACAAACCATTTCAAAATAAAACCTATAGCATGATGAAAGCACCAGATTAGGAAGCTATAGCCCTCCCATGAGGTCATGAAGTTAAAATAGAAGCCAACAACATTTTGTGTTCATGTGTGATCTTCAATATCTAATGGCCCCTCATGTTGGGTCAGGTTAGGAGGTTCACCCAAAAAGCACTGCTGGATAAAATACTGTGAGGAGCTCTGCTATAGGGTTTGACCTCACATAGCTGAAGGGCAGATGCCAGTGAAGCACTGTCATCACCTGAGGTGAAAATTCACCTCATTTCCTTAACAAACCAACCTGATCTACATCTTTTTTTTTTTACCTGGAGCTGTGTAAGAATGTCAAGACCTGACCTACTCTGAACCTGCCTGCTGAGGGACAGAGTGCCATTTTTTCTTACTGCAACTTTCATCTCTGAGATGAGGAAACAACCACTAGGGATGTCAGTTTTATGGCATGTCCTGGAATGATTTGAGACAGGAAGCTCCTTTTCTAAAATGAAAAGGCAGTTTTCTACTGAGTGTCCGAGGCCAGCTACAGGAAAAGGGTTATTAGCACAATAAAAATCATGGATGGTTAACAACCATATTCCAAAGTCAGAAACAGCATCCGCATTTATGAGCTATAAATGTTCTTGGAGTCAAAGGAAACCCAGCACCCTTTGACTCTGTCCCTATCACTCCACCTTTTCTCCTGGGAAAATATGTAATAGAAATAAAATGCATAAATGGGTATGGAAAGGCTGCAGTTGCCCTTTCTTTTTGTGTAGGGTTTGCAGATGGGTATCTACATCACAGAAAAGCGTCATCTTTAATCATTATCAGCCAGTACAACTGCCACCATATTCCAGCAATTTCACACACCCCAAAGTCCGTCCATTCACCCCAAGAAAAGTTCTTGACAGAAACACCCAGCTCATGCTAAGAAAATTGGCGTATGCAGGCTCACTTCTCTGGAAGTTTAGCTCAAGCTGATTTAGGGCCACCTGGATATCCTGTCAGATCCCTCGCTGATGAGAATTGCCGAATTAAGCTCTTCCCTTCAATTGTCACGAGTGCCTTATTTCATCTGCAGCCTTGATTGCCCCCTTAAAGTACACCAGGGAAGTACTTGCTATGCACATCAAGCAGCAAGATGGAAGAGTGCAAAGCACAGATCGAGGGTGATTATCCAAAAATCAGACTGCTGAGAAATGAAGCACAATATCAGTTAAAGTGTCACTAAAACAGAGTTATGAGTATAGTCAGGTAAAATACTTGATAATTGCTTATAATTTTCAGTGTTTGGAAAACAATTTCCTGGCCAGATGTTTTCACATTGTATTAGATGTTTCACTCCCTGTCAAGAGTTGTACATTTTCCCTAGTTTATGATTCGAGGTGTTAATCATATTCAGTCTTTCAGGATGATTACCTGGTAACATTAACATACAAATGTACAGTGATTATCTCTGCTTTTCAGAATTCTTTGCATTTTGCACAAGGAAAACAAATAATAAAAGAAATAAATCAGTCTCCTTCAACTTGCATGATGCCTATTACAAAATGAAATTACTATGAATTCAAAGCCTATGAAAATCAGGTATTAATCAACTTCAAAGTACAGAAAACTTTCACCTAAGCTTGAAAGTAGCAGCACAGAGTTAGAATCTTTCAATAGGCTGGAGCTGACAGGCATTACTGTCTCATAAAACAAACACATTCCTTACCTCTAGGAATCATACAGTGATTTCATATCCTATTGATAAGACATACCAAGTGCTGAGTAGCTGCAGCCATTTCTGTCTGAGGAATATACACCAATTTACAGTACAAAGTCATAAAAAATTAAGACACTATTTCAGAGTGTGGAGGAAAATACTATCAAATCTCCAGGCTTCTATCGTGAAACAGTAAAAATTATGTAGTAAAATTGGGTCATGTTCAACACCACCTGAATCAAAAAAAAAAAAATAAAGGTTATTTACACAGGAATTTGATAAAGGCAGGATGATGGGAATACATCTCCAGTTTCCACTGATTTCCCTGATGTTCCATGAAGTACCTAAATTTGTTCCTGGTGGATTAATACAGTCATTTTTCTATGTCTGAATTCATTATGTCCTGCTGCTTAAAGGAAACAGGGACCATCACAGCAACAGTTCTGCGTAGAGTCATTGCTAGACACATTTATGCAAGATTTGCATTTCGAACCCTTGTCTTGTTAAGATTTCTTACTGAGTTCATAAAATAAACTTTAATGTCCATAGTACCTTGTCCTGTAACTATGAGATATCCAAATGGCTCATGACAGGTATTCAGAAGGATAGAACAAAAGTCTCCTTCACTCCCAGCAGGAATCGGTGGTGAATACAAGGGACCACAACCTGGGCAGGAACACCAGATCTAGATTTACACACACCCCCACTAATGTGGCCTAATGCCTTGGCTAATTCCTGCTGCTATGCTCTGCCCATTGCCCTTGCTTCTGTTTTTCTGTTGGGCCTTTCATGTTACAGCATCAAGGCAGAGTGATTTAAAATAAAATAAATCCGATTAATCTTTCAATCACTTCAGTTCATTTTTATTTCTTTATCCTTTGCTCTCATAGTTGATACTGCCCCGGTCCTTTTGACCCCTCCACAGTTCTGGCACTGAAAGATATTATTTTCAAAGAATATGGGAGAAAAAGCCAGAGGGAAACATCAATGCATCCACATTTCCCTTTGTTTTTCTTCACTAAACTCATACATATTTGTACTGCAGACCAACAAACAGCTTCTCTTATCAGGCAGGAGCCAGGATCACCTATTTCAGAGTTTTTCAGTATTATAAAAACACCTGGATTCAAAACCAGAACTGATAAACCATCAAAGGCAGCAAATGAAGGGAAATGTTTCTCTAGGTTCATAAGAAAAAATATAAATGGGGAAGTTTGTATCAAATCCATTATAAATGAGTTGCAGCATTTTGCCAGTAATTTATTAGTCCTGATTTCACTATGATGACAGTGCATCTACTCCTGCTCATTTCAGTGCTATTATACAGTTTGCTTCTTCACACTGAATGCTATCTTTTCTTTGCAAGCAATGCCAACTCGACTGCCAAGCCAGACTTCAAGCTCCAATGGCACTGATGACTCCAAGATTTTCAGGGTGAGGTGCCAACAGTGTCATCTCCAAGTTCCAGAAAACCAAACCTGTGCCTACATCACTCTCCTATTCTCCGGTTCCAAGCTGCTTCTCACAAGTTTAGGTAAATTCCTGGTACTTTTGGCCATTTGCTGGTAATTTGCATGAAAACAGGATGTCACTTTAAATTTTGCACCTCAGAGCCTCATTAAACATAGAATATGCTACTGAAAGAAATCCCATAAAGACAGTAAGAGCCAAAAGAATGAATCCTGCATTTTATTCAAGCCACAGGCAAAAGGATTACAAACTTCATGATGTGAAATGATGTCTGCACTGAGTAGGAATGACAATTAAGAGCTGGGCAAGGGATTTAGATCCAACAGGCACAGTGATGACTGTCTAATGTCTTCAAGCCTACATTCTCAATACACTTCTGCATTTAATATTAATTTTACTTTTCTCTATAGTGATTCCATAATTTATCTATATACATTTGATTTTATTTTTCTTCAATTTTTTTGAAGTCTAGCTAAAAAATAAAACCTATGCAGAAATTAAACCAAGCTTTGCCCCCAGTGACTCACCAAAATCCCTCAACCATTTAAGAAAACCTGCTCAAAAGCTTATCAGTCCACAGCATGTTCTTGCCTTGACATATGGGCTTTTAAACTCTCTCTGGTGCACACCAGTGTGGTCTACTGAGTTATTACCTTACAGGCTACATTTTCAAAGAAGGAGACTAACTTTTGCTTGGCCATAAGGCTTGGAGATTGACAAGGGGAAAAAAAACCACACAATGCTTTAAGGGCACAAGCCCCCATCCACTCCCTTTCACAAACCTTGTTTACTCTTCCTGTGTGAGTTATTAGAGGTAAATCAGCATCCAAGGAAAAGACTGAAAGATTTTTTTTTTCTTATAAAGGTACCTCAAAAGAAGAACCAGCGGCCCAGCACGTATTCCTCATTTTCCACCTCATGATCTGAATTATGTATCTTTTATTCCCTATGACTTTTCTTGAGTTCTAAGAGCGATTTTATGTAGTAAAATTGGAGGCAAACAACCTTTAACTAGCTCAGTTTTAAAGAAATAATTACTTCAGCACAGAATTTGACTTAGAATTTCAAGCAGATGAATCTGTATTTACACAAGTTGTTTTTCAAGGTATTTTTCTGTTAAAACTTTACCAATTATTTAGAAACAACGAAGCAAAGTGAGTGTTATTTCTGGAAAATTAGCCATCTTTCAACACTAGCTAAGAGAAAGTCCCAACAAATGTAACTGTTTGAGGAGTAATTAATACACTTGATGTCTATTTTTATTGTAGGACTACATGATTAATGAGCTGTCATAGTCTTAAGGCATTCTCTGGCATGTTTCTGTAAGCTTGTTCAGATAATAAGCCTTAAGAGATGAATGAAGCATGTCCTGCCAGATCTGCTGGGATGATTTCCTTGTACGATAACTGGGGGACATGAAGTATCTCAGCTATTCCAAAAAAAAATCTGTCTGCTCATTAATCAAGTCCTGTCTCACGCTGTGTGAGTGCCGTGACGAAGAAGAGAAGCACATGACAATAATGCACACACAGGGTCAAACAATCCGGAGTCTTCAGTTGTGTGGGCTTCCCCCAGTGAAGGAAAGGTGTACACAGTATGTTGTCAGCCCTGAGAGAACTGGTCCACAGCACACAGTGTGCAATAGACATCACATCACAGATAAACTCAGAGAAAGCAAACAAAACTTACCTTAATCTGACCAAGCAATTTCCAGGATCGCTGGGAGCAGGACTTCTGTCAGGACACAACACAGCTCTCCAATCGTTGTCCTTTCAGGTGGACTTACCTCAGAAAGAGTAGGTGCAGACAGGACATTGTGGCATCACTGCTCCAGGACTTCCTGGAAAAGGGATTGCTCTGAGGAGTAAGTTTTCCTCTGTAAAGCAGATGGTCAGCTGGTTACTCTTGGCAGGTTTTTCTATAGAGACAGAGAAAGTCAAGAGGTCGTTAGAAAGTATTTTTAAAAGAGAGGTATTCTACAGTGAACGCAGCATACTTTTAAAGCCTCTTTGCCTAATTTGTGGGTGGTGGTGTAGCATTCTGGCAGGTTTTTTTGTTTGTCTTTCCTCAAAAAAATAACCTGAACTATGACTTCCCTGACTCTGAGATATTACATCTAAGGCCACAGGGACAGAAGGCACTGCCCACTAGTCTTTCCTATCTCTTAAGTTATTTGGCAAATTCCTGAAATGCGTCTGCTGATAATAGGAAATTATTTGGATGGCTTTAAACAAGTGTGGAGCTAGACACACTGAGAGCTAAAAATTGTATCCTGATGGTCCCTCTGTAGCTACTGACTGAAGTAGAAACACTGTAGCAGAGAAGCCATCCCAGCATCTATAATAATAGCTTCTGGGTTATTCACCACTCACACCAGCAACAAATGCAAAATTACCAATTAGAAGTGAAGCCCTATCACCTCCTCCTGGGTTTCTTTTCCGTGCTGTCATGAGCAGAGTTTTAGACTGGCTGAACAAAAAGGATAGTTTGCAATACAAGCTGTAAAATTTCACATCACTGTCATATCGAATGAATTTAGAGAGAAGCATCTCTGGACTGCAGAGTATTGCATGAAAGTTGCCAGGAAACAAAGTATTCCTCCTTTTTTCTCTTATGTTTCTCTAAGCTGATTTTCCTTTCCCTGTTCCTATTCATCAGGTGCAATGGCTTGTCCATCTTATTTCGTACTACAGTATTTTGACAGACTAAAGGTTTTCAATAGTCAGATGGTAATCAGGTTTACTAGTTTTCAATTGCAAAAGAAAATAACTCCCAGAACAGCCAGCATTTCTTATAACTTGTCTTTTTTATGCTTGGCAAATAAAAGAAACAGAACAAAAAGAAAGACCAAAACTAGATTAAGATAATTTTCACAGTTTGTTCCAGCAGAGCAACAGCAAGTCATGATGCTTTCTCTGAGTTCCTAAATACCTAGAAGACAGGATTTGGGTTTTATGATTTGTTGTTGTTGTTCAGGGGTTTTTTAAAACAAGAATTAAAATCTGAAGGATTCATTTGAACAAAGAGGTTTTCAAAACAGAAACAGTTATTGAAAGGTTAGCTGCAGAGAATCCTGATAAAGATCAGGGAAACTGGATGCAATGATTACAGCTCATCTCTTCACTGAAATCTAGGCCAGAAAGAGAAAAATGGAATCTTCTAATTAGACTGCTATTTTTGCAACAAAACCATCCTGTGTTGGTGCTTATTAAACAGCAAGGTCTGTCCACACCAATTGAATGAAATAAATTTCTAATACCTGAAGAAATAAAAAGAGGACAAGGGAAATCTCTTCCTATTAACTTTTCAGCTAATTGGCAGGGATAAGCTTTACCAGAAACATTTTTGCAGTAACAGGTATGGCTTAGTACATAATTTATTATGATGCAAGGGAATGCACACCTAAGTTTACAACGAGAATTAAGTCCAATATTATCGGATAATTAATGTGACATTGACAAAGCAGCTTGCTGTATGCATGTGTGCATACATTACTTGGCAAGCCTGAAATATATTTGTCCTTTCCCGATAACCAGCTGTGCAATAAATCACAGAAGCATTTTTGTGTAATTCTGCAAGCTAGAACTTAAGGACTGACAGCATTAAATCAGGTAATTTCTAGCTCCCAGGATCCATGCAATTTTTCTGAACTGGCCATGGCCCCTACTGGAATTTCACCATGGTAGGCACCTAGGCCTAAACACAGCAAAACATGGCACCATACAGGCTACCACAAAGAAAATTGCCTCTATCCAGCCCAAAGCAGTACAACCCCACACACACGTGATGGCAACACCTACCAAACAAGGTGATTTCAGTTCTGCAACCTGAATAGACAGCAAAGACCTCTCAGAACAAGAGAGAGAGTTTAAAGAAAATCAACCTCTCATTTACTCGAGAATTTTGGCTGAATTCTTCTACACTAATCCTCTCACACCTACCTGAAATGACAGATTTTGGGGGACTTTTTCATGGGGGAGAAATAATGCTCTGCAGCCTGCAAAAGAAAACATGAAAACAAATACATGAAAACATTGCTTTCTTTTTGGAATTTGCACATGACTTTTCAGTAGGCTGCCTTTCAGCATCAAATTCTTTGTCAGACTGAAAAAGTAGTGAGGTGCCAGAGTCCTAGGAAGTTTTTTAAAAAGTAAAACCAACAAAATAAACCAAAACATCTGCCAGAAAACAAAACAAACTGTATCATTTCAAGAGGGTAAAATAACGTGACTCTGTCTGGGGTGGACACTATGAGAGCCCTGTTTCTGTCACTCCTCAGAGCAGGGTTAATCAGGACTTGTCACCAGAATCACTTCTCAATCAGTACTAATGTGCTACGTGCAACACAGACCATTATTATGAGGAGCATAAACAAGAGCTGGAGAATATCAGAGAGCTCCTGTGTCAAGCTGCCTGGAAGGGTCATGTGTTGTTTTGCTTTGAGCACGCTCATACAAACTCTGCTCCTAAGAAAGTAAAAGTTTGAGAGCGCTTGTGGTTGCCGTGCTCCGCTCAGGTTCAGCTCTGCCGTACACAAACACACACTATGCAGAAGGTAAAACCGAGTTTATCACATGCTGCACCTCCTTGAACCACCCCAGAAAAACCACTGACACCACAAGTTTAGTTTCTGGTGCCATGTGCCCGAGCACAGGAAGCCCAGGGCTCGGGGCCAAACAGGAAGCGGTGCCTTGTAGCACGCGTGGAGCCGCGCGGCTCCGCAGAGCCCCAGCGCCGCGGGTAATTAAGGAGCTGGCAGTAATTGAAAATAGCCCTGCTTCTCCCACGGTAAGTACCCTGCATTACTGCCTGATGTATGGTGGCTACTGACAGATGACAGAATAATTTGTCTTTTATTCAACTCCAGCGCTGAATTATTGGAAGTCGGAGTTGTCTGTGGCCTAGAGGGAGACATTGTGCCGGAGTTTCATTTGCTGTTATTGAAGGCAAGAGGTTTATAAAAATTAATGAAATACAGCCAGCAAAGAGACTGCAGAGGGTCTCAATCTCAGCAGCAGCACGCAGATGCCTCCTGCTATTACACAGGGCAGCAAAAAGGCACCAGTCTTTCCAAGCTATGATACCATAGAAAATACTTAACATTTTCACTGGAATTGCTATTCTTCTATCATTTGACTAACTGCTAGAACTGTTACTTTTCCTGTCATTTCTTTAATATTTTAAGTCATGCACAGCAATCTTATAGAACAGACACTGAAATGAAGACAGCAGTCCAATGCTATTAAATATTTTCATGCCTTAAGAGACTGTCTCAAGCAGTCCACAACTACAATTAGCACACTTCAAAATCTGCAATGAAAGATGTGTCCTGCACCAGCCAGTTGTTAGGGAGATGGTCTTTACCTAATGAACAAGTTGCATATGGACTCTGACAACAAAAAGTGCAAATAATTTCCAAAAAACTTTCTGACAGTTAAAAATTGAATCCTATATAAGGCATACAAACTCATATAATCCTAGTGTAAGATGAAAAGCACTTTGACAGAAAAAAAAATGAACATTGCTTTAGAGCCATCACCAAAGGACTTAGCACCTGTTTACATGGTTTGGTTGTGTGGGTTTAAAATAAATCTCACTAATACTTTGGGAAAAATCATGATGCTATTTGCTTTCTGGGATATAAAAAGAGATTAAAATGTCAGGAAAAGCATCAAGTTTTCTAAGATGCACTATTTACTGATAATGGCTAAATAACTTTCTCTCATTACAAAGGAAAATGATTCTGTAGCAAAACATCCATGGATATCCAGTCTGATGGACTCTATCTTTAAAGCAGCAATGCTTTTCCACTAGAATAACTTGAGGGAAAGAATTGCTCACACTTTTCTCTTTTAAATGAAACAAAGGCAAAAACATTGACCTTGAATGCCACTTTTATTACAGCAGCTCCTTCAGCTCTGTCATAAAGCTCCAAGGTTACCAGTGCTCTGGAACCCAATTACACTGTACATCACCACCAGCACTATTCTGGCTGCTGAACCATTTTCTGAGCTGGGCAGGGAAACATCAGGCAGGCTCCAAAAGAGTTTCTCAGTGCCTTTCCTATAAAAACTAGAAGCCCGTCTCTATAATGTCAAAGCTGCAGCCTGCACAACTGAGCAGTGACTCAGGGATGATCCTTCCCTACAGTGCACAAGACTTTTTTTTTTTCACCTGAACTCTCTCTCCATAAATCTTCACGCTCTGCCTCTTCTACAAGTACCACAGCAGAGCTCCTGCTCTTCCATCCCCTGCAGCTGATTTTCTAGTGAAGTGGAATGGTGCAGTAACTCTTGTTCTGCTTTTGATCATCTCAGTGAGAGAGGCAAATGAAGAAACAGAAAAAAATAATGAAAATACAGGGACAGGTGTGTAGGAGGCCAAAGGGGACAAGAGAAGAATAACTGCTCAAAAAACCTCAGAGAGGTGAGAGGAAGGGAGAGCGAGCGTGTCGGAGGGAGGGGAAGGAAATGGTTGAGCAGCACTGCAGGTAAAGCTTTCCTGTTGCTTTTGATTTCTGCTATGAGCAAAGCCTCTCTCCAGTTACAAAATCAGCTTTTTCAAACTACTACAGAATAAAGCCCTACCCACATCACCCCCTGAACTTCTCATTCATCCCTGGGTGAGCTCTTAATTCTACTGCAGCCAAGTACTGCTGTAAGCACCCTCCAGTCAAAACCCCTTATTCATATACATATATAAAAACATAAAAACAGTCGCATACTTTCAAATGTATTTACAGGTTCCTTCAGTATTTCTTCAGCATTAATAGCAGTGAGATAGCAAGCATTATGGGTTTTAACTTGAAGGCTGCTGTATGTCTGAGTAGGCACACTCTTACCTTTAACAAATTGGAGGCTGTTCCTCACCTGATAACATTAGGCCTTAAGCCAGGATGAAAAGTTTCTTTGCTAAGAAATTCCAAGGCAAACAAGCTTTATATAACTTACAAGACTTGCAAAAAATTAACAGTATATTCAGAGCAGAGAGAAGTAAAATTTTTTCTACTGAAAACTGACGTAGCAACAAATAAAATTTGAAGAATAACTCTGACGTTCTATCAACTGTTTTATTTCATAGTTACACTGTACTGCAGATTCATTTAGTACATACCAGCTACTCTTTGCTCTGTGGAAATGTAATCCTATTCCCTCTAAGTAAAACAGATTTTTTTCCCAAGAATAAGCAGGATTGCGCCCTTGCAATCACATCCCCAAGAGTTACCAATACACATTAAGCACTCTTTATAGAAGTGGTTTTATCAGTAATGTCATTTCATAGAAGACTAAATGCTATATAAATCCCTGGAAATTATTGTGTTAAACATTTTAATACTCTCTATACTCCATTTTCACTATACTGAAGAATGCTGCATGCATATTTGCCCAAAGTTTTCTGCCTGAAGATGCTCACTAGTTCTGCACTGGTGGAGAAACATGCTCAGGTTTCTGAAAAAAAAGTCTCTCCTTAAAGCATTTTCTTTTTCATTCTTTTTCATTCTTTGACATACCTTCTCTATAAACCACCTGCTTTTATGCTGCTCTCTAATCTTGTTCAAGCATTTGAACATGTTGATTTGAGGGGAAGTATAGGGGTTTCTTTGTTTCTTTGATCAGTTTGTTGTATTTTTTTAGAAAATTTGTTTAGTGATTTGGGGGTTTTTTGGTGTGTTTTTCTTTATTTATTTGGTTTTTCTTCTACTATCCCAGATTTGGATTATTTATTCCAAATTATCTACGTTCTCTTTTCTCACGTTTTCCCCTTTTTTTCTATCCATGGAACCAGACTGTCTTCACATTTTCCACATGCCACAATAGAAGCTCCGAAATCATAGGAGACTCACGTGGAGGCTTTTGTACAATTGTACCGAATTTTGTTTGCCCTGAAGAACACTTTGTTAAAAATTCTGAAGGTTAGAATGTGCTCAAAGCTGATGTGATGTTCAACTTTGTTTTTCTGCTAAGCCAAGCACAAAAACATTGAAATGCTTTTCAGATTATTGAGAAAATTGATAGTCTTCAACAAGCAAGACTCACCTTTCAGAACCTCATCATGAAAAAAGCTCTACAGGATTCCTACCCCTTTAACTTTATTTCAAAAGCAGGAAAAACAAGTTTCTGTAGCAGAAACACAGAACACAGCTTTTCTGTTCTTCTAAAAATGACATAAGAAAACATAATATGCACACAAATTTGAATACATGTCATCAACCACACAACATACACTGAACCAACAGCAGCTTCTCAGCCGTGCACAAGGGATAAGGTTATCCCTATGTTCCTCATTTAATCTCAGTCCAAACACTATGCTGATGTGTAACTGTGGATATCAATAGGAAAACCAGACGAAACCTCACAGGAAAGACAGCAAAACAGGCAATAAAAAAATAACAATAATAAAAAAAGTTTTTAGTTAATGACCCCAGCCTTTAGGACTGCCAAGCAGTTTGTCCATTTCCACCTCTACCCTGTGCCTGAAGGAGCCGTTTAAGGGGAATGTTTGGTGTACCATCCCTGTACACAAGGATGGGAGTGCAGGGTTTCAGCTGGAGCACTCACTGCTCCCTGTGGCTAATGCTGACTGACACTTCTCAGTGCTTGCTGTTGATGATAGTTTTGCAAAAGCTAAACTGGTTGGAGTGTAATAGTCCATGCTCGACAAGCGCCTCAGGCCAGTATTTCAGCTGGAAGTTCCTGCTAGAACAGCCTGTCATTTTCAAGAAACATTATATTTTTCTCTTCACCTTCTTTGCCTTTCTCCCCACCCTGGAAGACTTTGTTTCATCCATACTGAAATACAGCTATTTTTATTCAGCTATCATCAGATTTCCATACAAATGCTCAAGGCACTGGCGTTTGATGGTGTATGCTAAAGGTCATCCAGCTACACATTCAAATAGTTTTTATGCCTATAAGCATTCGCCTATATACAGAAAAGCTGAGTGGGTTTTTTTTTTTGTTCGATTAGAAGTTTTAACTCTACTGTCACTGATTTCCCAAAGCACTAAGCTTTTTAAAAAAATTCACATGCACTAAACATACAACATCTCGAGGTTAATCAACATTATTTGCAATTGATGGAAATGAGAGGGAGATCTTACAGAAAAGGACTTCTGCATGATCAATAAAATCAAGCAGAGCTGCATTTACATTGCACAGGTAACATACTAATTGATAGTTCCCACCTAGATTCGTGTCAATGTTTCAGATGAACATCCATGTGACTTGACAAGTCCTGGAAAAAGTCAGCTGTGGATGCAGCCTGTGTAATGCTGCAGAGCAATGGATGCTCACAGCTGTTTCTCTTTCCTCTCATTTCTTTCTTCTGTCTCCCTTTCCCTGCCCTCACACCTCCACTCATTTCACCCTTCCACACTGTATCCAAGTACAGAAACAGCCACACCTGATAATTAAGAACATGGTGACTCCACACAGCCTCAGTGCCTCTCTGCCCATTTCTGCAAGATGGAGGAACTTCAGGGTCCCTGAATGTAAATAAGTTGAGATTTACATCAAATCAAACAGCCAGCAACACTCTTTTCTTGCTGGACTTCTGTTCAGCCTGTGTACAAGTTCCCTCACTGCACTGGCTTTTTGATTCTTCCACACCTACTGTCTGAAGCAGACACTGGCTTTGTGAAAGAAGGCTTTTCTGCAGTCCACACACACATTAATTATGAGAAAGATTTCTGATTTTCATTATGTTTTCTCAGAGAAACTGAATGAAGAGTACCTGAAGAATTTCATTAAAACACTGACACAAGGGAAAAAAACAACTGACATTTCATATTCAACCAAAAAATGTGCTAGATTTCTTTTTTGTGGCATACAAAGAGAAATTACAAAATAGTTTGGGATGGAAGGGACCTTTAAGACCATCTAGTCTGCCCTCTGCCATGGGCAGGGACACCTTCCACTAGACCAGATTGCTTCAAGCTCCATCCAGCTTGGCCCACAAAGGATGGGGGCAGCCACAGCTTCTCAGAGCAAAAAACTGGGGAACACTGATACAACTGCAAAGTAGTCCACACACATATGTAGAAAAGACATGAAGAAAACTCTCCCCCCTTAAACTTTCCATTAAGTGCTACACCTAGTTTAATTTAAAGCGAGTCTTCCACACTATAATGGACATTAAATTTTCAGCTACTGTAGCTTTTAGACTCCTTGTCACAGGAGGGAATTCTCATGACAGACATTCTGTGTGGCGTTGCATGCATTTAGGTTTTTACATTCAGCCATTGACAAACACCAGTGTAGGACTTCCTGAAGTGGAGGTACATCCCTGCACAATAGAAACCATTGTCATTTTGGCAATTAAGAAAAGACTTTAGCTTCAGCCTTGTTTAAGAGGGGAAATACTCAAAATTACATGACATGCCTTTCCCTGTTAGGGGTGTTGTTTAGGAAATGTGTCAGTTCCCATCAGTGGAGTATTTCTGCTGCAGACTGCTTGGACCATCTCCTTTCACCAGGAGAGAGAAAGGAAAGGGTCAGCAGCAGACAGAAGTTTCTTTCAGCAGCTTTCCCAGGCAGGGAGTTGGAGCATTTTATCACCACCCATGATTGGTCGGGTTCAGTCGATACTTTGTACTCTGGCTCTCAAAACTGTATCCAAAAGGGAGAAATGTGCTTTCTTTAGCTAAAGGTTCATTTTGCTATGTCAAACGCTTGTCCCCAAGCCTTGTCCCCACTGTGCACAGATCTGAGACTGAGCACAAAGTGGGGTTTGCAACATGATCTGACCATAGGGAAGCCAAGCTGCTTTCAGAGAGACCCTCAGATTTGGGAGGCTGTGAGCCCGAGCAGCCAAAATCTTAAAGGGTCCTCCCCAACATCTTCTGAACCGATTGACAAGTCTGACTTTAAAAGTCCCCGACATGTATTTACAAAGCCAGTAATAAGCCTTTATGCGATGTGAAATGGCATTACAAAACCCAGGGCCCAAACATTTCAAGGCCCCAAGACAGAGGCTGGTTGGCATAAAAGAAAATTTCTTGTACAAAAAGCTTTAGAAGCTTTAAAAGCTTGCTGTAAATTTTTGCATTCCTTCCTTTCCCCCACCTTACACACTCCAGTGACTCAGCCCCTGCAGTTACCTTGTACTTTATCAACAACTTATTTCAGAAAGAAAAACAGTTTCACAGCCATCACACAAAATACTATGTCTTCCTGCTACCAACACCGAAGTTTTGTCTATGCTTCTACATTGCCCTTTCTCCTCATTTTTTGTAGTTAAAGCATCAGACCTAATCCTTACCCCTTTTACTTGAGGCAACACGAAAATTAAGGTATTTCTAAGCAGATATTTGCCAGTTTACAGAAGACACAGAACCTCCCAAAGAACTTACAAGTATTTGCCTCAATTAGAAATAGTTCTGTACCTACGAGTAAGGACTAGGCAAAAATATAACTCAGATAAGAAAAATGCAATGTGGTAGGTTTATGCCGAAAAAACAAACATGGATTTTATACAGAGTAACCTTGAAGTCAGCTGAAAAAGTAACTAAGCCCAAAAGCTGCTTCAGAATTATCTAAAAGAATGGTAAGAGCTTAAAAGCGATATAGCTAAAATGTCAATATTTATTTTACATAGTAAGCCACTCTCAAGAACATTTTGGTTTTTAGCTTAAGAACGAAAGGCTCTCTAAGAAAAGACATCCATACAACCGTGCAGGTTTACCTGATAAGAACCGAGAAAACAGTAATAAAGAAGCCAGGATAAGGGAATTCATAATTAGCCCTCTGCCCTGCCAGCTGGAAAGGGCAGCCTGAGTGAATACATGGGCCTGCTTTTATTTTAGGTTCATCTGAAACACCTGGTTAGCACTCAAAGGCATTTCATCTCTTGCCTTAACAGCAGCCCAAACATTTCAGCATTGAAGCTGAAGATGGCAAACTTCGACATATATAGTAGAATTTACATAGTACTACAGGCTTCAAATAAATCAAGACATAAATAATGCTTTCTGTCACTGTTTTCAAATATACTTAACACATATAGTAACACATAACACATATACTTCAGGGAGCACAGATGTTTTGGAAGAGAGATGTCAGACTGCCCCATGGCTGGAAGACACACCAGAAGCCTGTGTTAACTGGGCAGTGGAAGGAGAACCAACCAGGCTGCTGAAACGTGTGAATGGCATCCTGTCAATAGATTTTACATCTCATACACACATAGCCACATTTCTGACATTGTTATTCTGCTGTTAAGACATGTTCAAGTGGGAAAGGGGGAACCAAAGTTTTAGCACGAAGGAAAAAAAACCCACTTTAGCCTCCAGGGAAGGAGACAGCACCACATCAGCACAGACAGCCCCAAGAGACCCTGAGGTCCTGTCCCCACCGCCCTGAGAGCCGCTGCACTGTGCTACCACAAGGCTGTATCCACTAGAGCCCCCCGGGAGAGGCCCCCGAGCCCTCAGCGCTGAGCCATCATGGCCGCCGCACAGCAACCCTCCTCCCCCGAACACTGACAAAACTCACCTACAAGGCTAATCAAACACACGTACCTTCAGAACTGAAAAAAATCCCATCCATCCTTGTCTCTCCTCTGATCCGTTCCCCTTCCCCGGTCCGGGAGACCCCCGTCCTTCGACGGTGCCGGCACCAACCAGCTCCGCCTCACCGCTCGGTCCCGCGGCCATCGCACCTCGCCCCGCCCTCCGCCTCGCTCACGCCGCCTGATTGAAAGGCCAGCGTTCGTTGAGATCTGGCGAAGCCAATCGGGGTATTGTGATATTTGTCTGCCCCAAGCCGCCTTGTGTCCATCTCTTACCTTGGAGGCTCCTACAAGTTAATAATACGAATTTACACAGCTCTCCCCGCTGGCCCCAGCCCTCACGCGCCCTCACGAGGGACCGGCCTTTTCCCTCCCTCAGGCGCCCGCGCGCGGGAACCGCCGCTCCCCCTCAGGCGCCCTCAGGCCGGGGGCTCCTCCTCAGCCGCTCCCGCCCCGCTCCCGGCCCGGCGGTCCCGGCTCTCCTCCCCTCAAGGGTAGAGGTAGGCAAATCAGTGAGAGAAGTTGTGGAAAGGAGAGCGATTAAAGATCAGAGGCAACAGCGGTGACCGGAGATGGAGGCGGGGAAGCTGCGTCCCTGACCCCTCGCTTTCGGCTGTAGCCAAATCGTACCTGCACAGCCTGTACCTGGTGTGGAGCTGCACAACCCTGGCCAGCTGCTTGTTCAGGTTTTTTTTCCAAAAAAACGGTCTCTGTGACTTACCTGGTTTGGTGGGCAGGCTGCCACTAGGTCTTCGAGATCTTAGTTGTAGATCACAGGCAATATCACCAGACTGTTTTATTAAATCCCATCTATATATTTAAAATCCTATTGCCTGGACTTATAACATGTGGTCATTAGTAATAACAATATTCTCAATCTTACTACCTGTAACCTCACCCATATAACCTGGAAATATGAGTGATCTCTAATTAAAGTCTGGTAAGCGGCAGCTGATTGCAAAAAAATTGATAACACACTCAAAAATCCAAAAAGTCTTCATGCAGCAAAAGGGCTCATAGCTTCAGCAGAGAAAGTTTGGGGAATTTAGAAGGGTTTCGCACCAGTTCTAAACTTGGTATGTTTTATACTCAGTATTTTGCAGCTCTTTGCACATTGAGGAAGAGCAAAATTATTACCAGTTTCCAAAAGTTCCACCTTGGAAATCGGTAGTGGAAAGACTAAACAGGATCAAATAGGCCAAAACAAACCTGAGAGACATGTGTTATGTAAAGATTAGAAAAATTAGGCCCAGTTCTGAAGGAAAGCTTTACCAAACCTTCAATTGATGCTTTTCATGGCAATTACCAGCATAGTTTTTGTGAACATCTTGAAGATTAGCTTCCCTCAAAAGGCCCATCCCATTTCTTTGGCAATAAAGCTGATGGGATTAAGAATAAATCCATTACTGTGAATAATGCATCATATGATGAGTTATATTGGTTGAGTCTGAGTAACCTCTCTGTCAGAGGTAAATTTAGCGCAGGAAATACTGCCTACCCACTTTGCAGAATCCAGTTCAGTCGCATTAAGCTTAATGTGTTACAGCAGAAGACATCAGGCATGGCAAAACACCGTACAGGAGATTGCAGGTTATGAATGTTTCACAGAAGTCAAGTTAATTGTAGCATTAAGAATCAGCTTTTTGTTGGTGCACTGTACCACAGTCAGACTTCAGCCTGCGCAGCCCTGGGTGTTCAGACGTGCAAGGAAGCACTCCATTAGTCAGCTCCCAGTAGGCTTCTGCCTTATCCCTGTGTTACAGAATTTTTAACAGCCTATTTCTAAGCACAGCTTTCTCCCAGCCTTCAGAGCATCGCAGTTTGCAAGCAAAGCAGGAGTTTAGGGGTTAACAATAATCGGAGGGAAAAGTTCACCCATTGTAGTTGTTAAATGTGGACTTGCTTCACTTTAATCACCCATTAGTGTTGAAACCTTATTTGTGTGCCTCTATATAATTTATAATATATAGCTCTGTACTTATTGCCTATATTTAAAAGTGCTTAAAGTATATGCATTTATAATTCATAATATATAATGATATAATCAAGTTTTAGCTTCTGAAACGAACAGTTCATTTACATTTTTACCCCGTATCTAATGAATTTGGAAATTCAGGCTATAGATTAGCCTGATCCACTTTGACTCAGATTATTTATGGAATGAGTAGATGGCAGCGTGTATCCCCTGTGATGTGAAGTGCAAGGAAGGATCTAGCACACCTCGAAGTGATTTTGTTTAATTCATGCAAGTCCATAGGTCTCAGGAATTGGTTTAAGGTTTTCTTCATCTAATTTTATGTAGCTTCTTCCCGTTTTATTGTGTTACTGTGCTCAAGGGGCCACAGCCATGGGAAAAGTGGTTCTGTTCTGTTCATGGCATTTCAGGCTTAAGGCCAAATGGAGGTACACAGGTGTAAATAAAGAGCAGATTTGGTTCCCAACGCCCCTTGTGCATGACTTGAAGCTTAACTCGTAAGAGAAAGAAAAAAGTGGACTGAGTTCCCACCTTATTTTTAACTCCCCTAATAACTACTCTGTTGTTTAATTACATTTATGTAATTGCAGAACCCAGGAAAAGACTTAAATTTAGTCCATATGACTGGAGTTAGTGCTTTTAAATTTAGATCACTGACTCGTTAAATACGTCCTGTAGTGGTATGGCCAGGAACTGACTTACTGTTAATCTGTTTGACATTATAATTATTCCTGTCACTGGGTTTACAGCTTCTCCTTTGAACAGGGCACTTGAGAACGATCCCTGCTCAGAGACCTTTCTGCTAAAGAGGGCTATGATTTAGAAGGTCTATGGCAGTATTGCTGATATATGATGTAGCAGTTAAGGTCTGACAATGTATGTACTGGAAGCCACTGGCTCATTTTCAGCAGCTCAAGTATACCAAGGTGTAAGTCTGTGCTAAACACACATTATGATCCTTTCTCATGGATGGGCAGAGTAGCAAATGTCCGATTATTTTTCCCACATGGAGAAAAGGATATCAAGAGAAACAGGCTTTTTTAGGTTTTGCCTCGCAACTATGTTTGACTTTCCAGTTTCAGAGAACTGATCCTGTTTTTACTGAGAAGGGGAGGTTTAAGAGCAATCATTCTACGCCTCCATGCAACTTATCCTTGTGCCAGGTTCTGGTTCCACTAAGGAAGGAAAATATTCTTGTATTTTAGAATTTGCTCATTAACCAGAATTATGAGATAGCAGACTCTGAACTTGAGCTATAGAGGAAGCAGAAATGGCTTTGACAACACCCACTGCAGCAATTTTGCTCTGTGGGTATTAACTTAGACAACATGAAAAAAAAATGCTTAAAAGTTCAGAGCTAAACTTTTCTTGCCAAAAGAAGTAATTTAACTGTGAGAGCAATTCATCGCATTTTCAAAACTGGCTCCTGGTCAGCACAGTGGAAAAACACCATCAATGTGTAAAGGATGCAGTCTGATTTTCTAAATGTAAACTCCTCCAGTCGCTGTTGAGGAGGTACCTGGGCTGCCTGGCATGAAAGCACATGAACTGGTTGTAATGCAAGACATCTTCATCCTCATGCAAACTGTTAATATTTAATTTAGGCATGCCCAGTGAGCAAATACATAAGTGTATTAATTCTTTTGCAGTCTCCTGATGTATACAGGAGCTCTGTGATTTGATTTGAATTGATTTTGCTGCTAACTCTGGTGACCTCCAATAAAAAATTGTTGCATTCGCCACAAAGTGATTTATGATGGCAGAACTCTCTATTATATAAATACTTTCCAATGCATTAGTCAGAAATCCACTATCTTACTTCATTAAACCAACAAATACAATCAATTCTTATCTGATTTACAGTTTTTATGCATGGAAAAATGATTCTACCTTTATGCCAAATGGAGTTGAAATGTAGATCATGTAATACGAAATGTCTCTGCCTCAGTGTGTAAGTGCCACTAATCAAAATCAGAGCCTGCGTTCAGGATTTAAGCTCTGATCACTCTCTGGCTCGCACATTACAGGAGCGAAATGCATATGCATGTTTTGATAAACAGTGCTGAGCATTAGCACTGTGCCTTTTTGTAGCTAAACACCCACCTAGTTTTAATCACAATGGGAAATGAAAGGCATGGCTTGAATATGAGCACAGAACGAATGACATTAGGAGACAAAGTGTTTACTAGCAATACATTAGTTACGTGCCTCTCCTCTCAAAACATCCCCCAGTACTTTAGTATCTGTCTTGTGCACGCTGAGATGTGTATCTTAAAAATATTATACACAGGAATCAGTTCAGTCAGACTTGAAATGCAGATCCAGGACTTGCTTCTTATACGTATGGAAGCAGAATAACACATTTTCAGAAGTAATGTGTCTTTTAATTTAAAAGGATGGATGTACTACTGAATCTATGGCTCCTTATTACAACACAGAGTCAATAAAAAGAGCTCTCATCCAACTGTTCTGCAGTCCATCGATAATTCTGCCAGAACCACTGAACACTACATTGCCCACAGAGTCCCTCTGTCCCAGTTATTTGCATCATAATTTTGAAGTAAAACTAGTTGGGGTGAGGTATTTGGTCATTTTTCCCACACTGACTCTAGCCCCTTGTATTTAGAGTGTGGGGAACAAGGAAGGTTTTAAAAACCTCAAGCAGAGAATGAAAATAATTCAACATTTTCTGTGCCTGAGTGATTTAGTTACTGAGGTACTGCAAAGAGATGAGTAGGAGAGGGAGAGTTCTGTGAGGTGTCCTCTTCCTTTGGCAGATGTGCTTTACAAAGAGCTGGGTGAAACCATCTCAGCCCTCTGGAGATGACCTCCAGGCTCACCAAGGGAAGGGGGCACTTTATTGAGGAGTAGCTTCAACACAACAAAACTCACCGTCTCCTCTACTTCTGAGAGCTCCCAGTGAGTGTGCACTGGGCAGCCTGATTTCAGGGGGCTTCTCTCGTGTGTTGGCTGTGCTGAATTCCTCCAGCAGGCAGCCAAAAGCAGCGCTTGGCTCCTGCTCACATCGCTGTGAGACACAGCACGGGCACAGCTCTGCTGTAACCTTGCACTGTCTAGAAACCCGAGACAACCTGCATGGGCTCTGAATGCTAATGCCAGGGCCCGCTACCCAAACGCAAGGCACGCTGGAGCCTAAGCCCTTTTTAAGATTCTATGCAAAGATGAATGATTAATAGCAAATCCAAGTCGTGCTCGAGATTCTGCTGATGCACACCCCTCCCACTCTCCCATACTGATGGAGGAAAGGGTCCTGCATTTCTGTAACATCAACTGCACCTCTGCAAAGACACATTTCAGCTGCGTGTGGAAATGTGTGTAAGTCCAGGAGAGTGAGCAGCTGCTGCCTGCACACACACCTGCTCCAGGCTCAGCAGGAATCACCTGTGTGACTTTCAGCAACAAAAAACCATTCAGCCACCAACATCTGCACTAAAGGAACAGCTCACACACTGATCCATTGCTAGCATTCCTGTTTTTTGTGGGCACAGGTTGAGCAGCAGTGGGAGACTTATCAACACACTTAGCATTATGTAATATCCTAGACAAGTTATTTTTGAGCATTTAGGACCCAATACTTCCAGTTCCACAGTAGGCTTTTTTCTGTAAGGAATGGCAGGAGCCTGGATAGATACCTGGAATGTCATGGGACACACACAGAAGAATGAATCTGTCACTCTTTGAGCCCCTCAAGCTACGGCAGTAACTCTGCTAGCTGTGAGGAAAAAACAGCCACCCCTCTCTCTGAAGCAAAACATCTGATCTTGATCATAAAGTCTGTGCCCTACATCACTGATAGAAAAAAAAATAGAAAATCCAGGAAACACTTGATAGCTGGGAGGGAACAGAACCACAACTCTTTGTGGCATTTAAGAATAGTGGCTTCAGTTTCTGTTTTCTCTATGACGCATGAACAAGAAGGAAAGGATAAAAACCACTGGTATCAAAGGATTTTTCCTGTCAGAAAGGGTGTATTATTGTCCTTACTAAAGGAATTCAAAGTGGGTTTGATTCATCTAGACAGTTCAATGATCTCTATATCTGTCATATCTATGGACTTTTTCCAGCTGATACATTTGTTGTCAGCAGGTAAAATGTTGGTGTATCATCCAGGAGTTCCTAAACATGAGAGTGCTGTTTCTGGAATCAGAGATTCTTTTATGCATGTTAGAAGAGGCTGGGTTTCCACTAGTTCCAAGGTACCTACGCAATTCCACTGCAATATACTATGAAACCATCTTCATAAAGCTAGAATCAAGAAAGACATGAGATGAATACATAGGCAGAGCCTGACTTCCTAAACCAAAGTCCATTTAAGGAGATATTTCTCCTAGGCAAAGAGATTACTCAGCCTGATGCAGTGTCAGAGCACTTTCCTGTAAGACTGCATTATTTTTATGTTAACTTCATGCACAACTGAGTGCATAATTCATAGGTCAAAACTATTTGTTTCATATTTTCTTATGATTCCTGTGTCCTTTTGCCCCCCATTACTCCATGGCACCACAGATTCTGCCTTCTGAAATGTCACACAGTATGTGCTGGGGTGGGATGGAGATCAGTGACACACTCTTGATTACGAGGTACCTGAGGATTGGTTCAGGTATAAGTGTGGCTTTTTAAGGGCTGACATTTGGAGAAAGGTCAAAACAGAAACTTACTTCTAATTTGGCATCCCCAATTTTGCAATTGAGTCCTATTGCTGAATGGTAAAAATGAAAAGCAATGACATAAATAGCCCCCAAGGCTCTTTAAGCCGAGGCTGACCAGCTGTTTCAAACATAGCTGTTCATGGGCAGAGGGTAATGAAAAAAGAGGAGAGTTTTATAACTGCCACAAAAAAGCCTTGACTGTTGTTCATCTGGCTTTATTTTCCACTGGTGGAAATCTGTACTTGGGAGTAACAAGTAGTGCCTGGGCTAAGTACATGACACTTGGCTGCCTGTGTAATGGCACTGATGGAGGGGAGTTACCCAGACTGGGGTTACATAAACCCCGTTTGGACAGAGTGCTTTTCTGGCTCTGCATGTGCTCCAAAATGGGACTTGGAATAAATAAATGTTTGGAAGATCTTCTTGGTTATGAAAAAAATAAGACTTTGCATGTGTTTTCAATAAGATGAAGGTTTATTTCTTGCCCATCTCCCCACTGAGAGCCCACTTGTAGGGATGTCTGCCCCTGCCTAATCTTTCCAGGGTGGGAAAGCCACTTAGCATATACTTAAAATACCTTAGCAAAATACTGAAAACAAAAAAAAAAAAAAGAAAAAAAGAAAAAAAGGTATTAAATAAGTTTGATGTCAGTTGCAAAACCCCAAGTATTCGTTGTGTGACTAGGAGAGAAGCTTACATTAGCAGGTATAGTACTCTTACAAAGAAATGGCATTTTGAAATTACAATCCATGTGCTTTCTTCAAAGCAAATAGCCAAGGGCACAAAGAAAACACCACAATGAATAATGAACCTCCTGTTAGTGCAGTGTGCCTTACGTTTAGATGTTTGGCTAAAAGGATGAAAAAATCACCTCCTTTGGTGGAGCTTTTTTAGCACAGTGCCAAACAAGTCAGACAGAAGAAACTTCTTGGTGGCTTAATAGTAGGCAAGCCTTACTTAAATGATATTTTGCTATGTGAAATGCATGTTTCTAGCTATTATCTGTAGATATTTCTTTCAAATGTGTTTTCTCTACAAATGATTTTGTCTTCAGGATGATGTGAGACTATATCTATGAGTTTCAGGCTTATCACATGAAATTAAGCACCAGAATGCTCAGTAATTAGAGACCTCACCCTGGAAAATGGGTAATGACAGAGTCCTTGAAATCAATGAAGGTTAAAGCTGCCTGTTTATAACAACACTTATATAAACCCAAGATAAGATGTTGATTAGGATATTATATCAGCCACATAACAATTATATTTAATGCTGTTGGGAGAGTTTATTTTGAGCATTGCATGACCTCACAGATTTATCCAGCAAATAACCCCCCTACTTCCAAGCCAAAGACAACAAATATTGTGCTTTGTTCAAACTCATCCCATGTCCATGCACTTCTCACAGATAATCATTAAGGGTCATAAAGTACATGTGAGGTTTTCCTGAAAAGAAATGTCTGCAGAAAATCAAGTCCAATGTATTTTTCCCAATAGGAATGTGCAAATGAGCCATATGTCAGCCAAAGCTCAGACAAGTTTCCATTAAAATAGCTACAAATTGTATTTAGGTCAGGTTTGGATCTAATAATTGTTAAAACAAATAGATGTGTTCTCCTCTTGTCCTGCCTGCCTGAGAGGCTGCCTAGCAGGTGGCACATGTCCCAGCCCTGGAAACATTCAGGGTTGGACAGAGTTCTGAGCACCCTGACCTAGCTGAAGCTGTCCCTGTTCAGTGCAGGGGAGCTGCACTAGGTGGCCTTTGATGGTCCCTTCCAACCCAAACCATTCTGTGATTCTGTGACCTTCCCAAGGGACTTACATGGATAAACAGAAACTAGTCTTGATCTTTTTCTCGTGAATTCTCATTATTAAGAGATTACAGCTTTTGGAAATCTGTTGGTTTAAGTTTTGCTTTTAACTGAAGTTTTATAAATATGTTATGATTTTGCTTTCATATAAGAATTTTTATCTCACAGGCAATAAGGTTCTCCAAAATGATCTAGACAACCTCATATTTACCCCTGAGCAAGAGTGTTCACACAAGCAGTACCTAATGCAAGGTAAGCCCACACTCTAATTTCTCTGTGTTCCTGCAGTTAAACCTTAAATACACCTTTAAAATGTTAGGAAAGATCAGACATCCGTAACATTTGATGCATGCTATTTATAGTGAGTTAAAGATTTCAGGGGAGGTGGGGTTGGTTTAGTACTCTTCAGGACTTAGAAGCATTTGGGTATTTGCAACAACGTGTACTTTGTTTTCCTGGTCAAGAACACAAAAATAAAATTATGAGAGGGGAGAAAAAAAATATCTGACCTTCTCTAAACACTGCAATTTTTGTCACCTGAAATCAGATCTACCTTCCATTACATCCACACAGCGCTGTCAGCATGTACATGACTAGAAAGATGAGCTCTAAAACCTTCTGAAAAGTTGAAGTCCACAGGTTTGCAGTAGATCTTCCTTTGTGCTCTTTTGTCTTTAAATTTGCTCTCATAAAGAGTCCATGGACTGTAGAATTTGATGTATTATTTCTCACCTCTGGCTGCATTCAACTTTTAAAGTCGAGGCCCTGATCTAATTTTAGCAGTTGTGAATCGTTTCTTCGACTGAAAAGAAAATCACCAGAGAATTGTATTGTATTGCCCTATCTCTTAATGAACAAAGATAGTCCTGCTCTAAAAAGTTCCAGATTTAAAAAGACCAAGGTTTTGAGTTTAAATAGTCCATATTGGCCAGTCAAAGACTTCTTTCTAGCAATGTCAATAATCTTAAATGCTGCAGATCTATAAATTATGGAACCTGTTAGATGAGAACTTACTGTAGACTAATTGTCATTGAAAGTACTAGAGGATAATACTTTCCAGCTCAGCATAACTCTGTTATTATGCCTGGTTTATGATTTTTAAGCCAAGGCTCATCTGAGATTCTAAAGTGAATGAACCTCAACACTTGCAGCTAGACAAGAGGGGAAACATTCTACAGTGTGCCTTGTTTCTATGCCAGAGACTAAATAACCAAGGCTTTCTTTCTCAAACATCCCATGTGGAAGGTTATATTGTTTAAATAACAGCTTTAGACCCAGACAGATAAAATAAGACACATCTGTTATTTTTTTCCTCTTAGCCTTAGTATCTGGGTAATAATAAGATTCATTCTTTCGACTGAGTCCAAGCAGCAGGCTTGTTCCTTGTGATTTTTCTGCTTTTGTTGGAAGGTAAGTTAGCAGCATCAATTGTATTAGTGTTTCTGTCAACACCCACACTAAATATGTTTCTTTATGGGAGACATCACATTCCAGCCTACTCTGGACATCTAAATTTATATCTTTCATCACATCCATATTGAAATCCAGCTACCACCTGGATTCCTGTTGGGTGCACTTACTGAAATGTTCAGAGTATTTCTGTTCCAAATATCAAATTAAAAATTAACTGAAGTTTATATTTAGGCAGAACAGCCAGTGAACTACAGACACTTTCTCTTTTGCCTCTATCTTTCTGCTTTTTTGTAGTGTCAGAGCAAATTCCCATAATCCAAATCAAACTTTGGTACATGCTGTGATTTTCTGCTGTTACTTTAAGCTGCATTTATTTTCCCTTATTTTACAAGTTTAGAATGCCTTAGTGGCACTGCAGCCTTTTGCACTCTTTTCCATGTCCTGTGAAATTTAGAAATGGATATGTGAATTTCAACAGGGTTTTCTCTGGGATTTTCCTGTTGTATTGACTGGAGAGCTTAGGACAACTATATCAGCTGAGGGCTAAATTCCCTGATGTCCGTGCAGTCTCTGGTCTGCCTTACAGCCTTATTGTAGGGGGAAACACACTGGTTTTATGAGCTTCTAGTAAGACTGAACTCAATAACCACACTTCCAGAAATGCAGATTTTTTTTTTTTTTCTCTCCCAAGTATATCACATGCTTCAAAATGATTCTTTTTTCTAATTTTACTCAGAAGATCTCACAGGTTGCATTTTTCTAATTTTCCATTATTACAGCTAGAACACAAACATCACAACACTTAAGTTCAAGGGGCATTTTCATATGGGTAGGGCACTTTCTTCTGGCAGATAATCACAGTTTCTACTGAAACAACCTTATCTAATCCCTGAAAAAATACTCTGTGCCTTCCTTTAAAGTACAGCCATATTTATGGATCTACAAGCAACAGGAACCATTATAGCTAAATTGCATTAACCCCTGCATAACATGTTAATTTGGCACTGAGATCAATAGCTTCAGTGAAGTGCACCTTGGCAAAAATAATCAGAGACATGAAGCAATGAGGGATTTACTTTATCATTCTCCAAGTGAGTAAAACCAGTAAATAACTTGGAGTCTTAAAAGTGTACTTGCATTTGAGTTTTGCGAGCTCCATATTTTAGCCACAGTTCTTGCTTTGGCTTTGTGTCTTTTTTTAAAGAACACTGTGGGATCAGATTTCATCTTTGTCTACAGGTAACCAGTTATGTTCTGACCCTGCTCTTTAGACTTTAGGAAGCAAATATGTACCATACAACCCCCTACAGCCATCTGGGGTCTATTCTTTGCATTTCACAATAGGCCATTACTACTTCTCTTCTATTTCATTGCAGATGCCATTTATTCTTCAACTCAAAGCAAGTTCTCTCATTCATCTGATATAGCCACAATTGTTAACCATAGCTGTATAAAAACTCCAAAACCAGCTCCAAAAGGAAAATATTGCTGCATATAGTTTTGTTTGCTGATTCGTTCTAGTTTTTTGTAAGACAAGACACTCTTTGGTTCAGGCCAGGGAAAGCCATGACAGGATTGAAACTAAGGTGTAAATTCTATAAGTGTGTCAAAATCCTAGCTGAACTCAAAATTTAGCTCATGCTTAGCTTTAAACATTTAAGTAGACTTGTTGTGCTGAACTGAGGTCTAAAGCTCCCTACTTATAATGGACAACATAATTTAACTTTAAACTCGGGATCACTGTGAATGAGCTAATGCAGAAATCAATGGTAAAACCTAATGGAAAGTGAGAAGATTTGAAGTTTCACTTTTTCTTTTGTTTCCTTTGAACAGAATTATGCCCTTTTAGTGCTGTTTTTCCTCAGTCCTCCCCACCTCCTAGGGCATACTTATAAATGCACATTTAAGAACGCTAATTAAGAACATACTCACAGCAAGAACAGGAGAAGGGTGGACACGGAAAAAGGGTTCAAGCACCAGAGAGCAAATTAATACCCATAAAAAAGAAACAAAAACAGGAGAGAGAAAAGAAGATAGTTTGCTATGTGCCAGTAAATAAGCTAAAAATTACATTCCCAGATGGATACCAATAGCCTTTTCTGTCAGCACTGCACCAGTATTACTGTCACATGATTGAACATTATATATATTTCTTGAAGTTTAGAAGACTTTATGTAAGCATCTAGCAAAATAATTAAGCAGCCGCTCCGAGCTTCACCCATAAAAGTGCTGTTGTATCTGGTTTTGCAGAATAATAGGGTATAAAAGCATCCATGGAAATGCCCATTACCTGCTAAATGGATGTGTGCAGCCCTAAGTGTGGATACAAATTCTCCAGGAGCAGCTTTTCAGCTGTCATTTCAGGTGATGTTTGATAACAGCACAGTGTGGCTGGGCAGAAGCACAAATTGCCTTGAGAAGGCTGAACAGATGTGGGACACTGACTACAATTTTCCTTTTGTTAAGGTCAAGGACCAAAATTTCTAGTGTATAAATAATTATTGTAGGTAGCCAAACCATCTTAATCACTGTCAACAACATAGCTACTGCTCAGAAATTCTGATGAAAAAAGTAGTCTTTCAATTGTCTTGAAGAACAGTTGCTGTGAAATTTTACTCATGTACAAAGTATTTGTAGTCAGGTATGTTGATTTGGCACCATGGGATCAGACTGCTGGATCATGTGGTTATTAACATTTGGTTAATGGAAACGTAAAAATGTGACGAAAGCACAACCCCATTTGATTTCAAGTCTTTTTTGAACAAGCCTGCCTGAAAGTATGACATGTCATATTTTAGACACCCATGTAATCCAAGGCATTTTATCTCAGTCTTTGTTTCACATGAGATTTGGAGGTGGAAAGTGGCATTTTGTTATAAGTGCCTGGCAAAATACCTACAAGCAAAGAAAAATATATAACATAGAAAGAGTGACTCCTTGCTCATACTCCAAAAAGTCAGTAACAGGCACTGTAAAGATGTTATTGTTACTTGAAATGCTTTTGTAGTCTCCTAAACAATTCTATAGTGACGGTCAAAAATTTGTTAGCTATAACAAGATGAAATGGAAGGTCAAAAATTAGTGAATTATCTATAGTAGATTATGAGTATGACCAAGGTAATTTTTATCTACTTTTAGGGACCTATTTAGAAGAGACTAATTATGAGAGGCACTGCCACCAGAAGACACAGGAGCAAAAGAACAGCATGATGTAAAAGGTGTAAAAATGTGTCCAAGAAAACACTGAGGGTTTGGATTAGCATTTGCCTAATTGCTAGAGCTGTGAGCTGTCAAGAACCCCTTCCACCTGGCTCTCTGTGTCTAAAGTTGCTTTAAAATACTGGTAAAATAACAGCACTGGCTGAGTTGGAGCTGTGTCCTCAGCTGGAATTAAAGCTGGAGGTCCTCCTACAGTGAAGGAGTTTTACTTTAGCCCCAATTTCTCCGGGAAAAATGGATGAGGAAATTGCCTTTAGGGCAAGGACACCTATAGGCTGAGCAGAGTAACAGACCTTGCTGCATCCTATTGCAGCTAACTGATCCAGGAATAAGCTTCCTAAAGAATGCCAAGCCAAACAAAAGAGACCCTGACAATGAAAACACAACCCTCCTTACTGACACTCGGCACCTTCCCCATGCTGTGGTAAGTTCTAGCTCATTTTGCAGGAACTGAGACTGTCTGCAGCAAGTGATGGCTTTGAGTCCCACAAGTTTTGATGTTGTGGAGGCCTTTCCAAAGTGCTGAGTGTTCATTTCCTGAAAACCAGCTACATTGAAAATGCTCCAAGCTGAGGAGCCAAAACCACAACTGTCTTAAAACTTCAGGTTTGTCACGGGGAATGCCAAACACAAAGCTTTTCCAATCTTTACAAGGTTGGGGTTTTTTTTTCCAGTTATATTGTATGCTAAGCCTGGCTTTGGAGAGCCTGTAGAACATAGAAACTAGCTAAAAAACAAACCCTGATTTACTCCATGTGTAAGCTGTGCTAAGTCACACACTGAGAAAACGCAGCATGGCTCTCTAGTATTTCCAGGCTCTTTGCAGGAGACACCAAGGAGCTCAATTTAAAGTTAGATATTTAATATTCTGCCTTATTTGTTGGATAAAATGTTTAATTTCTTGGCTTCAGATTATTCATGAGCAACCAACATTCGACATAAAGAACATTTTGATGGAACATTTGGTGCTCTCAATATAGGTTGCTTCTATATTGTATGCAAGTTCTTAGAAAATGAGAGCCCTGATGCTTGCATTCACAATTCCAAATTTAATTGCTGTTACTGTTCTGCAATTGTTGCTTTAAAGGCTCTGGTTTGACTAATGCTCATAATCCCACAAGATGAACTAACACAGTTGGTTCAAATACAAAACAACTTGGTGATGGAGGCTGAGGGACATAAAACTCTCTCCATCCATTTTCATGACAGGTTTCTGCAACAGAAGTCCAAGGGTCACATGCACCAGGGCTGGCACAGGAAATCACATCCCACAGCTCCAAGGACAGCCTCATCTCACTTGCAGTGTACTCCCTGCACCTTCCTGGTTACTCTGTATCCCCCTTGTGAGCACGTTTCCATCAGACAGGGAAGGTACCCAACTGATGTGTTCTTTTTCACTGGAAACTGCTTTGTCTCATGGCTGGGACAGCAGCAGCTTCTCTGCTTAACAGTTTTTCAACACTCTTTCCACCATTTTTCCATCTACCTTCCCCCCAGTTTTGACATTTCCAGTATGAGCAGGACACCTGTTAGCTACTAGAAGAGTGAAATGTCATTAAATAATTTTGCTGGATGGCAGTCAACCACGCTTCTCTGACCTGTCACTCTTGAAACATGCAAGTAAAGTAGAATAATTTGGAATCAGAATCCTTTATTTTTATATTCTTTTTCACCCGCTCTCTCCATTGTGCTTTATTTATAGGTGAAAGGCTAATTTAGTCTCAAGAGTGTTCTGTGTCCACCCCAACTATTTCATTTCAATAAATAACCTTGCTGTGAATACATTTTAATTAGTGATTTCATACTTGGAACTGTGCAATTGTAATACAGTAGGTGTGAGGACCTATTGAAATAGTATAAAAAAGGTATAATTAGTTTCAAAAGCTCCGTTGGAATAATGCAGGTAAAAAATTCTCCTGCTGGCATCCGTTTTCTGTGTCCAATGTATCATTAGCACTTCACATTCTCTCTGTGTTTGTGAAAGGGTAGACTACAGGTTGTGCAGGATGCTCTCACAGTGCTGGAGATTTTTCATTCTTTGTTTGCTGTTCCTTGCTGAGATCATTGTAATGAAGACAAGATTTTTATTTCATTTGACAATTTCGGTCTAATTGACTGAAAGATATTACAAAGAAAAATGGGAACAAAACCCAGAGATTCAGAAGGCTTTTCCTGACTCTACGGGCCTGGCCTAGGATTCTTTCATGCAATATGGAATAAGTCAAGTAGGGCCTAAGAATAAAAAATCAAAACCTTGTCATACGTGTTACTGCTGAAGGCAGGCTGACAAAGAAGGGCTTTGAGGAGTGAGCAGAAGAACAATCTTAAAAGAAGCATAAGCTCATTTCAGATCTGAATTTGAACTTGCAAACAAGATGCTAGGCTAGAGGAACTTGGTATAAAATTAAGGGGTGTGACAATGTATAGGATGGATTAAATCGGGCATTGGTTACCTTTGCTAGGATGCAGCCCAGTTAATTTGGCCATTGCTCTCAGGACACACACTGTGGCACAGAACAAAAAGAGCGATACAGGCCAACTGGATTTTTAAAGTAGGCTGCATTTGATGTACAAGCTCCCTTGAAGGCCCTTTTTGTCTGTTATGCAAAATTATCATGTTTAAGAAAACTGCCAGAACTTCACTGGCATGTCAGTGAAAACAAGAAAGTTGTTCTTAAAATGTAGGCAATTTACACCTACTTAGAGTGACTATAGTTAAGGAACACGTACATATAAGCTGTCATATCTGCTCCCTTCAAGTCCCTCGTCACGTCGCTGTGGACATTTTGGCAAGATTCCTGACCTGCACACAGTCTGAGGGAGTGGGCTGCCTTCAGCTGTCGTGTGTGCTGGCATCTGAGCCAGCTTTGCCAGCCCCGGGAAGAGCAGCCCGGCAGCAGGGCACGTGGGGAAGAGCAGCAAGGTCTCAGCAGCACTCAGTCCCTCTGCAGAGAAGGGGCAACGGGGTGTTCCCAGGCTGCTCCTCAGTTCTGGGAAAACTACAATGCTGGTTATTCCCACCCTATATTGGGTTTTTGACTTTAAATCTCAGAATTAAGAGAGGAAGTAGCTGCAAAACTTGGATCCAGTCCGTGTCTAAGCTCAGCCCTCTCTCTGACACAGACACCAAAGGCTCAATGGGCTCTGGAGCATGATGGCATTTCCAAGGGGGAAATTTGCTGCCTACAGCCACGTTTGCGGCTGCTGCTCTGCAGAGGGAGCGCGGCAGTCCTTAGCTCTGCTATCACTTCCCATGGGCTTGGAAGTGGCAGCTGCCACTTAATGGACTGTGGTAGCATCATGTAAAATGCAGCTGACTCTACTCATGTTTTAGTCGGTGGCATAGCTGCTTTGTCAGAGATTTTGTGTTCACAGCTCTGCCCAAGTACCTCACAATAGTCAATGGGGAGAGAAAAGCTGATGGTCTCAAAACCAAAATCATAGGAAAAGCAGTGAAATGGGAGAGTTGATACTCCATTTGAAACTTTATTAGTTTAGAAAATGAGACTTTTAAAACCTTGTAAAATTAACAGATTGCAAAAGCAATTCACTGAACCTGCCACGCCTTTGAATATGTATTTCACTGAAAAGGCTGACAGCGTCTCTACTTTTCCTCTTGCAATGCAGACCTGGCCTCTCCGTTATTCATCCCTCATTTGTGTTCAGTTGTTTCACAATTTCTCCTGACTAGCTCTTAAATTCCTCAAATCTCCAACACCAGGTGAGAGGAGCAGGGCTGACAGAGAGAAGGAGCTTGCTCGTATGTGGCCTCCTCAGCACAGCACAGCAGCATCCCTCCCTGTGGCAGCAGACTGCTGCTAATTAATTACCTGTACATGGCTCTAGGCAGGAAGGTGCTGTCATCAAGAGCACCAAACAAATAGTAGTCCTGTTTCCAGAGAAACCTCAGGGTAAATTACATACACGTGTCATGAGATCACCTGCCTGAATTCATCAATATTAAGGGCTTTGGAAGAGGAGGAGGAGGTTGAAAGATGGGGACTGGGAGTTCAGAAAGCAATTGGGTCACCTGAAATGCAGCAGCCCTCAAACCTGGGGTCAAAAACAGGGGAAAAGGCAAAAACTAAAAAAGAGTTCCAAGTGTGAATGTTTAGTCAGTGATGCAAGAAATTAAGACTGAGGTGTATTTGCCTATGCTTTTCTACAGAATGCTTGGGAAGAAGTCAGAGAAACCTGCATAAACTTGAAAAGAACCTGGAGTAAAGTAACTCAATAGTCAAGAGTTTAAGAACTAGAGAGGGGTGGATGGAGAGATAAGATACGAAGGTCACTATGCAAGGACCTTGCAAACTCTGTGTTGTGTGCATCCTTGACTATCTGAGTTTTAAAAGGGAAGAAAAGCACACTGAAGTTGCCAAGTGGGATAGAGTCTGGTCTGTTTTATACAGATAAAAGCCTCCAAAATGTTGTGTATCGCTGAGGAAATCAAAGCACAAAAGCAAGTTCTGGGAAAAATAAAGACTGAAATCAAGAAATTAAAAAAAGCCCAAAACATTTATCCCCACCTGCTGCCTTGCGGTTGGTGGAAATTGAACATCTTGGATGCATCTGTCTGCATTGGACAAACAATTGCTGTTTACCATCCTAGGGGAAAGCCAGGAAAGCATGGGGAGATCATAATCCTCAGAGCATACTCCTCTTTTTCATAAAGTGTACTCAACGAAGCTACAATCACTTACAACACCTGATGAGATGCCTCCCCTGGTGACTAAAGCTCAGCTTTTCCCAGATGTGGCAGTCTTAAAAAGAGAAGAGCAAGGAAATTGTCCACTCCATTTATATTGCTGAAATCTGAGTTAGAACAGGTACTTCAAGCTGTTCAAGAAAAGGCAGGGATGCATCACATGTCTTCCACCTCCCTCTCTGCTGCATTGGGCTCACTGTGCATATTAGTGGGAAAAGAGAGGCTGAGTTCTGTTCCTGCCTGATGTTCCAGGGTTCCAGCGAGGAGCACATACCCAAGACTGCACACAGAGCACATACCCAAGTCTCACAGAGGTATATATATAGTCCTATATAACAGCTACCCCCTTCCCCTTGTACTTTATGAATGGAAGAATTAGATGTTGGCCCTGTGTGGTTGAACAGAGGGAAAACAGACTGGTGAGACACTCTGTATTAGCACTATACTTTTTGGGTCTCCAAATTAGGATGCAAAAGAAGAATGCAGTCTCTGCCTTAGCCAAATGTAAAGGGAACATTTTTGCATATTTTTGATATGTGATCTTATCAGCAGACAGCTTTTTCTTTTCAGTAAAATAAATCCTTGTAATTCCACAGTACAGAAATCTGACAGTAGAGAAAGTAATCTTCATGATGGCTAAAAGTCTTTGCCCAGCACATATTGCAGCTTACGATAATTATTTATTACTGGTGTTACCATTACTGAGCCTTTAATGCACTTGTGGCCAGTGGGCAGAAAATGAGCAATCCCTGGTGACAACAGCAAGAATGCACTTCTTCACATGGCAAGTAACTTTTTAAAGTTCCTGTCAGGCTGTAATATTTTCCCCTCCGTGCAAGGGTATTAAAATAAAAACTTTGGATATATAAATCAGAGTAGGGTGAGTTCACTCCTGTGCCAAGAGGGAGCCGAATGAATCCTGTGGATGTTAAAGCTGAGAGGGGCCTCCTAGATCATCTTGTTGTGCCTCCCTTTCCCTGGCGATTAACAGCTGCTGCTGTCACAGGAGCAGAATCTTAAACAGCACAAGGATGGGGATGGAATGCCAGCCTCTCCCCTCTGGCTGCTCATTAGTGCATTAACATTTTCTATGAAGTACTTACTACAGCTTTATTTTTCCATACCTCTCTCTTTCCTCATGTACCTTATCAAATACTCGTATCATTGCCTCTACAGTCACGGTGAACTTTCTCTACCTAGGTTATTGTAAGACTGACCTTCCCTCTAAAATGCCTTTTTGTCCTAAAGCATAAAAAAATTTTTCTTTTTTCTGGTTTCAGTCCATTACATCTTTTAAATACTCAGTAATTCCTTACCATCTTTATTGTCACTACAGTGAAGGTATTTATAGACAAGTACATCCCTCCCTTACTGCATCAGTATGGAGGCACGGAAGTGACAGCCTTATGATAAATAGGCAGACTGAGGAACCACGCGGGAGCCTTTCAGAGCCATAAAGAGGAATTATCAATCCCAAGCGCAAGCATGTGTGTACACACACAGGTGTGCAAAGGCGGAAGGAGAGAGAGAAGGGATTTGCTGCATGACTAATATTCCTCCTTGAGGAATGATTCTTCTAAGGTGCTTTCAGAGCAGTGAGATGGATCTCGGTATGCAATTTTATATATTTCCACTTCATAGAAACACTCACTCTGGAGGTGAAATAAGTCATATGAGGTGATCCCATCCACCTCTTTGCCATTAGGCACTGCATAATAATGCCTCATGTTTTCTGCATTTGGCTGCCCAAACCTTAAACAATAGGCCCTCCTTGCTTGCCTGCATTAGGACCTGAGGTTTAGCTATGCCATGTTCCTTACCCGGCTGAACCAGGACCAGAGACTTGCTAGTGGTCAGCAGGGGCTTCAACCCCTTTCCCTCTAAGTCTTCTCCAGCTGCAGCACCCAAGTCACCCACCACCATTTCCCTTATGTGGAATTCATCATCCACACGTGACTCTCCTTCCTCCTGGTTTAATGGTACCCATATTTTCCCTAAAAGGGCTATTGCAAATGTGATCATGAAAGAGACCTACCGTGACAATTGCATGCTCATAGCTCACTGCATTTTCTGGTTTTCCAAAGGGTGCTCTCTCTTTGCCATATTTCTTCTCTCAGCAATATACTTATTATAGCTTTTGAATATCTTTAGACCATTTGCCTGGTATTACCTTTCTGCCTCCTGAACACCAGAGTACTCGCCTAGCACTCTTGTGATGGATCATCTGAATGCAGTGAATAATTTCCCATGATACAAATATTATTTTTTACTAAATATTTTTACTTTTACTAAGAGTTTGATCAATTTCCAGGTATATTAAAGAGTATAACAGCTATTGCTATTATCAGTAGCTGCAACTTGCATATATGCTGAAAGAAATACTGTTAATGCCAGGAGTATAAGCTTAGTAAAAGACAAAACTTAATAAAAAGTTTTGGAAAAACAAAAAACGTCTACTAGGTTGGGAAGAAAAGGCTAGCTGAATCCTCAGAGTAACCAATTTAAATATTGCTAAAAATAAAGTTTTATCCACTATAAAATATAAAAACTTTACAGGATGGTCTCACATTGGATTTCAATTTAGTTCAGGCCTGTCATTTTCAAAAAGACCTCTTTTGCTATAGTTCAAAGCTCCATAAAGTAGGTCCAGAGATGGTAGCATAGCAACCACAAGAAAGTAAGTTTAAACACTGAGAAAATGAGCTTTTAGCTTTCTAATAGCAGAGCTTTCATATTCATATCTTCTTGCTGGCTTTGAAACACCTGTTTCTCTTTCAGCTGACTTTGCTTCATTCTACCACTACAGAAAGCTGCATGGCATTACTGAACTACAATTAAATGAACCTGTTTTATGTGAATATTCTTTGGTCATGGACAAACAGAAAACTGGATTGTGAATGGTGAGGAATTAATTTAGTTTTTAAACTAAACTAGCATTTCCTTGAAACAGAAGAAGGGTGGTTTTTTGTATGAAGCAGAATTGGTTCCCACAATGGGCACAAGAATAAACCTACTTTTTCCTGCTGACTCAAGAAAACCAAATAAATCCAAACATTCACCACTGTGATTTTTAAAATCAGTTTTGAGGGCATATATGCCCTGTCTGCACAATAATGTGAACTCTGTCAGAACAGCTGAAGGACCAAGGGTTCAGTGTTTTGGCATTTTGGTGACTTTGCCTGTTCACCTCAACTGAGTTTGAGGCTGTGACTTGTCTTGGATTTGCATCTTTGTTTTAAAAGATCTTGGTGCCTGGAGAAGTGGATGTGAAATGCTGATTTAAATTGCATCTCCAGCTGGTAACATCTGCATGCCCTTGTAGCCACATAGCAGGAAAAGCAGTGGATAATAATCAGTGAACACTTTCGAACTTTTAAACTCTTATTTTGAATCTTTGTTAGTCTTGAAGCCTTTTGCCTTCTCCATTGTGTTTTTAACAAGGGTAATTTTCCCTGCTGATCTATTAACTGCAACAGACACATAAGGTCTCATAGGAGGTATATAACACCAGGCACACCCTCCAGCTTTGATTTATCCTGAAACGAAATGATTTCTACCCCACTGGAATCTCACTGTCCCCACACTGCAGTTAATGACAAGGGATCTTCAGCTGGTGTATTTTCACCTCCTGAGTAGTCAGCCTCACAGACATACACTAGAAGACCTCGAAACCTCTAATAGACAAAATTAGTTCCAAATACACCCCTGCAGATTTTGCAGTTGTGTGTGATCCTCGTTAACGTGGGAACGCGACAGACAGAAGAGACGTGTCCAGGGAATCTGGATCCCTGTTAGTCCTGTTTGGGAGCCTATGCAAGGTAAAGGTTGGGATGAAAAGGCAGGAAATGACTGAGCAGGCCTGGTTGTTAATGTGATGGCTTTGCTTGTGAGTGACCTGGAGGGCTTCCAGCCCGGCGCTGTGTGAGAGGCTGAAGAGCTGACAGCTTGCTGCACTCACCCCCGCAATTTCCCCACCACCTGCAGGGCGCCAGCTGGGGCCGAGGGTGCTCAGGGCCCCCCGGGGCACCCACACACCCACAGCACTGTGCCAGCAGAGCACCAGGACAGGTGGCTTGCTTGTGGCAGGGCCACGAGGCAGGATGAGAGCTTCTGGAGTGCCCTCAAACAAGCTTGCACCTCCAGGCTTGAGCAGAATGAAAATAATTCCCTACTCTTACACCATACATGCAAAGATTAACTTCATCTCCACTTGTTCCATACCCAGTTTTCCACAAAAAGTCAAAATAGGAAGTTCTTGAAGAGAACCCCACCACTGAGAAGCAGCAAGCTGCTACCACTTAGAAATAAAACCTCAAAACTTATAACTTCAATCTTTTGCATGACTAAACTTGTAGGACGCACTTCACTGTGTAGCTTTCCATTTCTAACCAAAATTTTAAGTTTTCCTCTTCCAACAATAATTCTGTTGGCAGCATTTCAATAGTTCTGGAAGTAGTGTTATAATTCTTCTCGCCCACCTGTGCAAAGCCTTGAAAATTATGGAGCTTTACAATGAACCTAAAATTCTTACATCCAGGTTAGAGGGGGATTATCCAAACCCCAGAGGTTATGCAAATTGGCTGTAGTTATGCAGAGCAGAGCTCTGAAGAACATACTAATGTCCTTACTCCACACCTCGTTCCTGCTTGATGGAAGATAGATCCACTGCCATAATCAGTCCTCTTATTTATGACTTAGATCATTTGTCAGTACATGCTACTGACACATCTTCATTTTCCATAAACGTTTTGCATTGGAATGTCATTGCCAATGATTTATTAGCAGCAAGATAACAGCAATACAACGAACAGCTGTGTTGGATAATTATTGATTATTGGAAAATGTGTTATTAAAAATGTCAAGTGTTCATGTCATTCTAGAAAGCCTCAAATAAATTTATCAGAGTTCCTTTCTAACTTTTCTTTTGGATCTCATGTATGTATTCTTGTATTTACCAGCATAGAGAGGTGTTGGGAAGTGTTTATTTTCCCTACCGTGTTTATAGAAGCTGGAAATGTTTAATTGTTTAACCAGTGTTAAACAATAAGTCTGTTGAGAACATACAAATAATCAAATCCAAGAAATGGTCGTGGAGAAACACTCCACTGTGTGCTCCACGTTAAATAAGGATCATATAGATTGATGGATACAAATGCAATGAGGTGTCATTAACTCACTTTTAAATAACCACTGAATGTGCAAATTAATGAGACGCGAACTCCACAGAAGTGCAGAAAAACCCACTCTGCCAAATATCACATTAGTTAAGAGCTGAAAATTGTCATTTACAGAGCACAGACCCTAACATTAACTGTGAGTTTCCTGTAATTCTTCTCTTTCATTGAAGCTACCTATTTTGGGACCCTGCCTAGTACAGCCAGCCACAACCTGCTCTTTCCCACTCTCTCCAGGCTCCTGAAGTAGTGGAGAGCAGAAAATGAGACATATGGCTCCAGAGAGGAGGCACTGGCTGCCAGCACAGACTTCCACATCAGCAACAGGAGAGCCCCTAGGGATACATCTGGACTCCCAGGAGGGGACCTGGCTTCAGGTATGAAACCTGGATAGAAAATTTAATTCAGAGTTAAAAAAAAAAAAAAAAAAAAAAAAACCAAAATCCACTCATACACCAAAATATTTGACAGCCCATATTCAAGTCCTGGACAAAGGGGGTTTTTTCCCTACTCCTTATTGTATCTCTGGTTTCTGTTCCTGTTGATTACTTTTCATTACTATTCCATGAAGAATTCCAAGATGCCAGGAACAAGAAACTGCTGTAAGCCTCCTTGGATCACTTCTGTTGGGAAACACTCAGTGAAATAAGTAGTGCCATGGATTTAAGCCTCACTCACTGAGCTCCAAGGCTGAGTACAACATGTACAGTGGGGCTTGTCATTAGTGCCACTACTGGAATAGAGATTTTTAAAAAAAAGAATTTAACCATCTCTGTACTTCCTCAACTTAGGCAAGATACTGTAGGAGAGATTTCAGGCAGCAAATAAGTATAAGAGGGAAATTTAGGATATGCACTTACTTTAAAGGGGCATGGATCTTTCAGTGTTCCAACTAGCCAGGAGCTTGAGAGGGATGGAAGTCAGAGCCTTGTGCTGACAGCACAACAAAACCAGAAAAGCACAAAAGTAAAGGAAAGCATTATGATAACTTTGCCCATGTGTCCCACAGGAAAGAAACACGGGATACAATAAGAAATGCAGAGGATCTCATGGGCCCCAGACATACCTCTACAAACCCTGTTTCTAGGACAGACAACACAAACTTGGGTCCTTTTTCATAGGGATTTGTTCAAGCAGCTGTACTAAAGGAGGGCACTTGCTGGGACTTGGTTACTGAACAGAACATTGTAAGCTAAAAATGCGACCTTTTTTTCCCCCACAACCTACAATTAGGTAATCTACAAAATTAATTTCCTTCACATTTAACGAGGCTCTGTTATGTGGTTTGGCTTGCATTATTATGTGTATTAGTCACAGCCTGACTGAAGGGAAATGCACCATCAAATTTACTGTAACAGCAATTTTCCTTAAGGTATATCAACAGAGATGAATTGGCAGACCCCTAATACAGGGCTTAAAACTATCTTTTATACAATATTGCCCTCTATGGGAGCCCAAGATGTAACAGATTTGAAATACACATGCTACTGCTCTTTGGTCCTATTAATTTTTTTTAGTATAGTATCTACTTTCCTAAAACACTTCTCTTTAACATAAAAGCTTTATGCCACCAGGAAAAATCAACCTACTATCCTCTCATCATTTCATTTATTTCTTTCAAGCCTACACTTCACATTGTAACAATTGTATCTGTTGCTGGTGTTTTGCTTTTACGTGCTAATTTCAGTTCACAGAGCCCCTGCTCCAAGTGTGTCAGCATTTCTGTCATGCTTGAAAACAACAAATAAACAAAACTCAAACCAAAGTGCACCCAACCCAGTAGCCACATCACGGGTATGAATAGGCAAACAACATTTGGAATATTATTTCTAAAGTGTCCAAAAGTCTTCAGAGAGCAAAGATGCAACTCCAAAATAACATTACAGATATTTTCAAATGTAACCTGCTGAACATTAGTGCCGTAAGTAAAGTAGGAACGAGCATGATGAACAAGTACAATGCTTAAGTATCAAGTTCTCATGCAGTTGGAGTGCTCTCTTGATTACTCCATCCATGTTTTTCTTTGATAATTTTGATTAGGTCACCTTTGTTTTCTTCCCAGGAGAAAAATATATTTTAAAAAGAACCCTCAGTCCAAAGATGATTGGAGAGCAATGATCACTGGGCATTGTTCACACTGAACTGTATTGCATATTCAAAACAAAAAACCCACCCATTCTTTCTGCTGCCATCCTGGTATTTTAAGGTTGGTGCTGAAAATCCACAAGCAATTCCTACCTCAAGAAAAGGGAATCAATAGCAGTTGGACATTAAAAGCATTTCTTCAGCTTATTAACTCTGTTCTAGCAGATGTTGCAGAGAGATTTCACATCTCTAAAGACGACCAGTTCAAAGTAAACACAATATCATTACCTTGATTTCCTCTGTCAGACTACAGCATTTTCAAGTCTTTAGCCTCCGTTTTGCTGAACCCAGGTCTGTGTGCGTTTTTTTAAATTTTATTTTGAAGCACAGCCCAGTCACATCAGTCTAAAAATAGACCTTAGGGCGTACTTCCATTTCCCATTTCAGGATTTCCCACCTTACTGGAGCATTAGCATGAGGCCTCCTCCTATAGCACCAAATAAAGCAGAAAACAAATGATAACAGGATGACCTAAACTTTTTTTAATATTTCTAGGAGGTGAAACAGGGTCCAACAAGATCCATTCATTACGGTAATTCTAGAATATCAGTTTGGGAGTGCTTCAGTAACGGATTTTTCACTTTCAGGGTTTTTTAAGTTTTAAATTATGGTATATAAAAAGCTCTGCTTGTGAGAGCTAACCCAGAAAAAAGTCATCCTTAGAATGCAATAGAAGCTTGATATCCAGATCGCAAGGAGAGAAGAGTAAAAAGAGAAAGATAAATGTTCTTTGTAGTTCCTCCTTTGAAACTACCATTCCTGGTTTCACCTTTTATTCAGAAGTGGATTAGAGTATTAAAAGAGCCTCTGTAGACATGTTAAAGGGGACTCCCACTGGAGCTCTGGTCTAATTAAGCTACTTTATGAATCATTCCAGTTTGACTAAGTCAAAATTCCTTTTAAAACAACAATCAGTTAATACATTAAACCAAGAGTTCAAGCTTCTTTGTTTTTAATAATCAAAGAAAAAACTCCTGGGTTGGAGATTTGTAAGCTATCACTTCATTTTATGGATGATACCCTTTATGATAATTCCTTTGCCAGCAGCTGGTCTGCATTGCTCTTTATTAGAAGCCCCCTTTCCTCTGCACATCTCAGCAGCCCTGCTACAGCTCAGACATGCAGAATGCTGGTGTTACACACAGATAACTGTTCCAACTTATGGAAATCATCAGTCAGCATTTTGGTGGTGGCTTGGCTGGAGATGATCAGGAGCTCATAAATGGGTCTGCTAAAGTTCATGCAGGGAATAGCAGAGCACTGGCCAGTCCTGTAAGGAGTCCCTGCAGGTGCTGTAAAGCAGGGCTGTACAAAATGTGTCACCATTTCAGTCAGTGCCGTGCCCAGCCTGAACTCGGCCTGGGAGCCAATGCACAACAGGGTGACAACGCTTCTGTCTGCAGTACTGGGGACCAGAGAAACCCTGGGATGGTCTCTGATGCAGCACAACCTCTGTGAGTCACACAGGAGAAAGAACTACAGCAAATGATTCTCTGTGCTTTCACAGAAAGGGGAAATGGGGGCACAACCAAAGTTCCTGGATCTGGTTTGTGACAATGTGCAATGCAGTGGGGGCAGCAGCCAGTTTTCTGGGTGAGGCAGTCAAATCAATGGAATCTGTACCTGCTTTTAGTCTTGTTTTTGCAAGGGTTTACAAAGCTACAGTGACTTGCTTGTCAGCAGGGAAGTCACAAGTAGAATCATCATGAAAGACGACCAAAGGGGACACAGCTCTTATACATTGTAGCATGTTACAGGTGCAAACAACAAACCATAAAGGGGCTGAGCAGAGATTAAACCTGCTCTGCGGCTTCAGTCTCCTGCTACATTGAAGTTTGGACTGGGATAAAGCTCTTCTCTCTCTAAGCTCCAGTCCTACCCCCTTTTACTTCCCAGGAGCTGTCTGCTACTTCAGGCCAAAGCAGAACCTGGGAAGTTTTCCATAAGGAAAACTGTGGGTCAGAGCCCAAAAGGCTTTATGGATACACAAAGACATCCTTCTCTCTCTTGCACATCCTGAACCCTTGTCTCAGCGTCACACAGGAAGTGGTGACAAAGATCAGCCATGGATTAAGCACAAACTAATTTTTTGCTTTGATGATATCTCAGTAAGAGTACTTAAAAGACTGCAGTTTATATTTTCATAGTTGAGTAAGCACTTAAGACATAAAACAGTAATGTAATTAGAGATACGTGGAGCAGCTCTAATGCTAGATGTAAATGAATGTATATTGGTTTAACAGATATTTCCACATTAGTTTGTATCAGCACACTCTCTGAAACTAATACATCCAAAGCCTTACAGGAACAAAGCCACACTAGGATATCAAAGTTATCTTACAAAGGAATAAAAGTGTAAGATAAAGGTCATTACAGAACTGGTATGCACTGATTTGCCTTTATCATCTGTATAGTGTGTCTAGACATAAAGAAGGGATAATAGAAGCTGAAAAAGAGACTGTATAGCTGGAGAAAGTCAGCAGTCAGAGAACCTAGCTCATTTTTACTTTTTTTAATTTAATTTTACTTTAGGACTGAGCAGCATTTTTGCTGTTGATGTTGTTGCAAATCAGCACTTCACGCTTAAGTGGACCACTAGCAGCAGGTTCTCCCCTGACATCTGGGTAATAAGAATAACCCATGACAAGGCAGGCACTGCCAGTGGCAGACATGAATGCCTTAGCTGAGTTCTGATGCATGAAACTCAGCTCCAAGTGTATTTATATTTCATCCCTCCATTTCTGATTCTGTAAAACCTCTAACGCATTTTGAGCCAGAGCCAAAATCTTCAGATGAAAAACCCTAACAACCTATTGAGACATCAAGAAAACAAAATAGACTTTTCTTAATGAAATATATGAATACTCAAAGAAACCCAAACCACATTCTGGTATGCCTTTATGTTTCTTGCACTTTTGATGTGAATATAATTAAGTTCTGTATATCTCAAATTGCTGCTGGAGAATTAAGACTAACCTATACCTCTTATAAGTTGTCATAGTTCCTCTGAAATCAATGGATGTTTTGACAATTTACACCATCTGAGGAACTGCTCTGTGTGTCTAATAAGACACTGCTGTTTAATTACAGGGAGGGTCCACAGCTCAAGGAAAAGCTGGTTCTTCCAGGAATAGTCATTTTTTGTTCTTTTAAACTCATTATGAACTTCAGTGTCAAAAGCCATCTTTCTTTCAGTAAAGACCATAAATGTGTCTCTAGCTGAAAGAAATGGTTCTATGTATTGCAGTCAGTTTTGAAGCATGGCCTTGGTGCTGCAAAGGGATTTTTGAGAGGAAAAGTAGGGAGTGCCTATTCCAGTGCCATCAGAGCACTGAAATAACAGGTGGGGAGACTGGGGGCAGCCACACACAACAGAAGCTCAACATAAGAGCAACAGAACATCGATCCAGATATTCGAGTGAAAATTTTCAGAGAGTCTAGAAGAGGGAACCAGGGAGATACCATGTATTTAGACACTAATTTCTGAAGGGATTTGCTTCTGCTCTGCATCACATTTAAGAACATGGTTTAGTGGTAGGTTTGGCAGTGCTGGGTTAATAGTGGGACTCCATAATCTTTAAGGTCTTAGCCTAAATGGTTCTAGGATCCTATGTTTCCAACCACAGAACTGCAGGAATTGGGTTTTCCACATCTGGTGATGTGAAGATGAATACTTTAAAAATGTGTACAGACATTGTAGTGATAGGTGTGTAAGCTGCAAGAAAATTTGGACAGAACACAGCAACACTTACTTTCACAAAACCAACAAAGCAACAACAAGAAACAACCACCTAAACAAACCCCACCAAAACCCAAAAACACCAACCACCATCAAAGCCACAGTTCTAAAACCAGAAATGTTTCAGAAAGGTAATAGTAGTTTTGGGCAAAGTCATGGTAAGTTTCATCTATGGGTTTTGAGCTACCAAAATAAGTAGAATAAGCTGTTGTGATTGCCTACCTATAAAGAGAGGAAATAAACCACATGAGGATTAACAGGTACAGAATTTTCACCAGCTAATGCAAAATCTGTGCTGCAGGTCAAGAGCCAGAAAAATCCTGTGGCAAGGATTTCAGCATAAGTGTGCTGCCTCTTTAATACACTATTGCATTACTAGAATTTATCTTCTTTTCTTGTTTCTCTCCATCCATACTTAATTTCTGTTTCTTGCTATCCTGTTTTCTTTCTTGTCTATTTTTCCCTAAAGCAGAGCTTCAGAATTATATCATGATCAGAAGGACATTCTAGGTAACTCGAGTGCATTTGTGACCGAGCTGGAAGAGTTCAATTCTCTCTACTACCCCAAGGAGAGGGAAGTGAAAATTCAAACTGTACTCTTTTTTCCCAAGGGTTGGTGTGCTCTTTCTGTTACACAGAGTTGGAGCAGTTCTGCCAACTGATTCCCACACATTTCTCATGAGGGCAGACCCTGGCACAGTCACTCTCCTGATCCTGCACTTAAAATGAATCACCAGCAGAGCAAACAGCTACGGAGGCAGCGTGAATCCACAGCCCTGCTCCTTCATGTTGAATTCATCCAGCGTGGTAGGGCTTAAGCCAAGGATTTCAGTTCAAAGAGTGACTTTAGCAGCTGAATTAAAACACGCTCTCAACACTTTGTGCAGCCACTTGGCCGCTGGCCCACCCGGGAACATCTGCGGCGCTGCCTTCCAAGGGGCAGGGCGCTGCTCCCACCACATCTGGAGCAGCACAGCTGTCCTGCAGCCAAACCCTCCCGCTCACAGACACCTCTCCAGTGCTCCAAGTGCCGCCAGGAGCCAAGGATAGGAGTACAAAGAGCAACAAACAACTGGACTTTTTCTTTTCACACCATCAGATTAGCAATAGGAAGCTCCGGCAGTTTTTGGACAAGCTAGACCAGACGTTTTCCTTGTGTTGGGAAGAGACTCTCTAACTCCATTTGGCTATTTTAGTTTATAGCCTGACTGAAGCTCTGATGTTCACACAGGATGCAAGGAGGCACCTGCTCACTTGCATTGGGATCCCCACACCCTACATTCACAAGAGTCTTTGGAAAATAAATCCCAAATCCAGAGCCGGCCATAGGTGCAAGGCATTTTTAAAAGATCTCCCAGCAAGTGCTTTGTAATTAGAAATTGCAGGAAATTACTCAGACATACTTTGAATTTTCATTTTCCATCAGTTTCTAATTTAGCCAGAAGGAATCAATTCGTCCCCAGTTAGGAATCTCTACCATCTTTGAAACTTGGATATTCACACAGAGGAAATAGCTCTTCACGTAGAAGGTCCCAGCTGAAGGATTTAAATGGTGAACTGCATGGAACACCATTTATTTACACTGTTTTGGAAACACGAAAGGTTGAGCTGACCCTCCTATGATTCAAATCTGAGTTTACAGCGTCATTCATCATCTCAGAATGGGTTTGTTCCAGTCTCCTTGAACAAAACTATTTTCTCCTCACATTTGCTGCACAGAATTGGCTGAATTTCAATTCCAAGGTGTATTGTACAAAGAATGGTTTGGGAGTGAAAGATGTCAAGCTGGCAAAAATTGAAAATTAGATTGGAATAAAATCTAATTCTTTTAATATAGAAAGTGTTTAGTTTTGCCTCTGTAATATAATTTAAAGTCACATAGCAATCATGTTTCTTGGCTATGGAGGTAGGTTTTGTCTCTAGCTGGATGAAATAAAGGATTTTAATAAGAAATTATGCAACAAATAAGTGGAACTTGTGTCACATACAGCAAGAAAGTACTTGTCACCTCTGAGCACCGAATATTTGCTGGTGCCAGGGAGATCATTTGTAACAAACTTGCTGGGTGACCCCTGCTTGATTTTGGTCATGCACTAAAACCCACCTTTTATTGTACCAGGGGATCTTATCAGTGACCTAACAAGAGTAGGAACCAAAAAGTCTTCCAGCGCTGTGATTTTGCTGAGCCTCCTTTAGCATCTGGAAATGGTGAGGGGTGATGGGGGGCACTGGGGGCAACAAGCATCCTCTTGTCAGAAAAATGATTCTTTCAACTTTTCCCTTCTCCTAGGCTTTCCGCTGCAGACTCCAGGCGTAAAATCAGGAGCTGGAAGTGGCACTTCCCTCCCGCATTTTGGGCGGGCAGGAGGGGAGGTGGTCCAGCCGCACAATGACAGATTATGCAAATCCTGGTGGAGCATCGAATCAATCAGGGCGGTGGGAGAGGAATGCGGCTCATCTCCGAATTAGCCTCCGCCGTGGCGTCCTCGCGAAGCGTCCCCCCCTCGGCCGGAATGACATCAGAGCCGCTCCGAGTCCTTGAAAGTCTGCGGGCTGATTAGCGGGAGGAATCGGCCGCTTCTGCCAATCACAGCCCCGCCGAGCCGCCTCGCTACTCCTGGAGATCCGCGGGAGACGGAGGCTCACTCCGGCACACGGCAGCGCGGCGCGGCGCCGGCGGCAGGACCGCGAGCAGCTGCTCTTTGGGTGATTCAATAGTTCCCGCAGCCTTTCTGCTGGAGCTTGGCGGCTCCCCGGCGTAATCCCCGTGTCCAAGAAGGACGCTGCATTCGGAACGGTGTGCTGAGCAGAGGTTTGAATCATTCCAGCTGGCTGCTCGCTCTGAAAAGGACAGGCTGGGTATAAATGAGATGTGACTGTGCCGGTAGAGTTCAGTGACTGGGGCTGGAGCAAGAGGAGCCTTCCTGGGATGCCGCTCAGACAGCTGCTGGCAATTGAAAACTCTCCCTAGTTTACCTGGAGCCCTGTGAAGAGCTTTGAATAGCAGATGTCTCTTTGCTGCACGCTAGGAAGAGAAATCCTTCTCTAGGTAAGCTATTGTTCAGCTTCTGAACCTCTGCTTGTGGGTATACATTCATACAACCACCTAGACAGTGCCTGTACTCAGGGCAGGTGTAAATATCTACAGCGTGTGTCAAATGATCTGCCTGGAACCTATGCATAGTAAGCACTTCCGAAAGCTGCCTAGAGCCTGGCATTCCAAGGATTATTGGGAAGTTTGAGATAGTCTTTGCCACGTTTGCATGCAAGTGCCCCTGATACAAAGGGATGCACACCCTCTGAGGGAAACAGCTGCCTGCCTAAATATATGAAACACCACAGAAGGTAGAGCATGGGAAGTTATGTGAGGGGGAAAAGAGGATACAGTTGCTTCTTTAGCCTACTCCACATCCTTTGCTTTTATTTGCTACCATCTAGCAAAGTTCAGCAGAACTACTGTACTAAAATGACATGGTGGAAGCTTTCCATGGAGATACATTAAATATGCACTATTTAAAGTAAGAGTAATTTTACTGTGAGGAAGCTAAAACCTACAGATCTGCTCTCTTCCAGCAGTTTGATAGCAAACAACATCTGTCAGCAACATTTTTTTTTAAACAGCTTGATCATTTTTAGAGTGGAAGCAAGGGTTGTTAGAGTTACTAAGAGGTAAACTGAAGAAATCAGTGTGTGCTCTTCAGATCCTACAGAGCCAGTCCAGCAGCAGCCCCACATTTTTATCCTACAGCTGGCACACAGGCTCCAAGTCACTGCTGCTGGGAATGAACACTCACAGGAAAATGCTTAGAGGTGAAGAAGTCTCTTCCTGCAAGCACTGTTGTAACCACACATACCCACAAAACCCTACACTCATGAAGTTCTCTTTTCCCCAGGGAATTTACAGGTCATTTTTTACTAACTTCTGCAGCTCTCATTCACATTGCTTGAAGCCTCCCTCCTTCCCTCCATGTGAATAAATGCTGCAGGATCTGCCCTATCCCCTGTAGCAGGTTACTCTACCTTTCCTAGTTTTGAATGTTACCAGAGAGCAAGATGAAAAGACAAGTAACTCATTTTCACCCCATTTCTTGAGTAGTATTAATCATGATCCTCCTGCCATAAATGTTCAGCCTGTGGAAGGACAGCAGCATCTCCTTGTTCCTAAAGTTTCAATAGCTAGCAACGTTTCCAGGTGCTCCCCTGCCTTGCCCCATCCTGTCTGTACACTTTCCCCATGCACATTTTCCCCTCCACCCAGCTGCACTGTCTGACTTGCTTTCGGAAATGCTGCTCTAAAGGAGGAGCTGGGGGTGGGGTGTGAACTGCCAAGTCGCATTTAACTAAGAAAATTCTTGGCTTCGAGTTTTCTCCTGAATCTTATCAATTCAGATAATATGATCTGCTCAATTGGGTTAGATGTTCCTAATGACAGTGCTCTGCACAGAAGTTTTAGACTGTCTATTAGGTTTTGTGCCATTTTCCCAGAACATGGCCATTTTTTTTTGATTCATAATAGATGCCTAATGTCTGAAAGCCTCAGAATTGAAAGCAGGAGTATCTTAATGTCTTGTTGACACCACTCTCTTCTGTGAGGCTGGAGAAGTGCTCCTCTAACTTGCATTTTATCAGAGTACATCAAATTTCAAGGGTTACAGTTAAGCAGAGAGCAGGATGCTTCAGTGACTGACCACTTGCACACACACACACACACATATATATACCCCCACATATAAATCCTGTTCAGCCTGAACACCCTGTTAGCTCACACTATCAAGTTCTGGAAGTCCTATTAAACCTTATGGGTGTTAAGAGGTTCTGATATCTGTTCTATCACTCTTTGTAATGGCCATGATCAGACTTAGCACCATGCAGGAATCATGAGCTGCTCTAGAGTTCAACTATCATATTCAGTATGAGTGGGATAAAAATATGCTAATAGTAAAGATGGGGGTTTTTTAAGGTTTGCAGTACAGGAATTATCCCAGCAGTATAATGAGATACTTCAAGGAAAATGTGGCCATATATTGCAAACCCATGGCAATACTGAGCACAGAAAATGCTGATGAGTTACTATTAGTTGTGACTACGAGCTTTCAGTTAGATAAACAAAAAATTGCATTTAACTATATGTCCCCAGAAAAAGATTCCTCATTTTTCTGCAAGCAGTAAAGGCAAGCACACCATGAACTTTAAAAAGAACCAACATTCTGTTCCAAATCATTCTAATTTAGCCCACAAACAATTTTGCTTTGATTGCCTCTATGACCATAGGGCTGGCTGAGCTTCAGCTGCATGTAAACACTGCTGTTTGCTTCCATCAAGTATTTGACTTGCAAAGCTTCCATGATCATAGAATCTAAGAATGGTTTGGATTGCGAGGGACCTTAAAAAGTATCTAACTCCAGCCCTCTTTCTGCAGCTTCATAGGTGCGTCCAAGAAACTGCTTTCCATACCAGCAAAATTGGCTTTTCTGAGCAAAGCAACCCCTGGGCTAAGAGCAGCAAAGCATTGCAAGCTAGGGCCCGGATGGCTGAAGGAAACTTGGAATTGTGCAGAAAGCCGCACTTTGCCCAGCCTGGGGAGTCATTTCAGGAACAGGGCACTGAGCTTAAGGTGAGCCAAGGGCTCTCCACACTTTCCAAGGTGAGGGCAGCCTGGGTTGAAACCATTTGCAAGTGTTAAAGAGTACAGTGTAAGGTGGCAATTTATCAGATCCCTTGTTCTCAGGCCTGGGATGCAGCTGAGGACCACTGGAGCAGGTTGAGGGGCTGGACTCTCAGGGAGAAGGAGGGTCTCTCTGTTGGAAATTGGGTGGAGTGTCAGAGAGTCCTGTCTCCCATTTTGAGATAGGCTGAAGAATGCACATCTCACAGCAACAAGTCTCTTTCTCCTATTGAGATGTTAAAGCAATGACCCTCACAAGGGTAAGCCACCCAGAAGAGTGCTAGACAGAAATTCAGAGTCAATTCTCCATCTATGTCAACATTTAAATTAGAAAAATTGAGCTATTAAAAGAACCGCGTGCTGGAAGAAAATGAAAATCATGCACGTCAATCCCAAACATTTATTACAACTACTGTCAGGAATAATTACAATGGAATCAGAATTCCTTCTGAAACTAACAGTTGCTATAGGAAAATAATAATATTTTACCTAAACAGCAATGCCACTGGAATTACATGGTAACAGCACACCAGTGTAGAAACCATGTCAGTATTTGATGAGGAAAACACATTGGCACCAGAAGTCATGGATGGCCATTGAAACTCAATTCTGAAAGGAACAGAGATGTATTTAAACCTATTTCCTTCCCTCTGGCTACAGAAGGTGTCACAACTGCTCTCCCCAAGTGGAGGCAGAGGGAGCAAATGAATGCTCCCTCCTCTGCTGCAAGGGTGGGTTTACAGAGCCAGATTAAATACAGAAGTAGAAGCCAAGGCAGGGTGGGCTTCCTTTGTGAGGGAGGAAGCAAAAATGAAGGGATTCCCTCTTCTTCCTTGGAAGCTGCTGAAATAAGAACTGTCCTTGGCTTGCTTAGCCTGGCCAAGGCAGATCAAGCTGATGCCCCCACAGCTATAGACTGTTACTAATGGCTGGGTTTTCATCTCCCATATGTAAATATCATTACCAGACACAAACAGCAGAGAGAATAATGTAGACGGGCTCTTCCCTGAGCAGAGCTCTGCATGAAACCTCCCCTCCTGAAGGACTATCCACAGCTACTTATTCCAGCCCACACTCTGCCAGGCTCCACTGAAAGGATTGCATTTAGCTTTTAGTGTATAAATAAGTGTTCTGATAAATAATTAATAGTAGCTGCTGGCCGTAAAAGAGGCGGCTGTTTGGAAAGTTAAAACAGTCTGTCTTGAAATATGCACCCACCTCTGTGTTCTACTTTCAGGGGATGCTTTAGCCAACATCTTGTCCTTTTGCCTGGGACCATATTGTGCAAGGAGGAGGCCAGAGCTCCAATTCCAGACCCTCAGGGCATTCTTGAATTTATTCTCTCTCACTGGGATATAGATCAGCCCCTAAACCCCCAGAGGGGAGGGCAGGTGGTCAGTGACTCACAGAGAAGTTTTTGGAAAGGAGAGGAAAGTGCAGTGTTCTAGGCTTCTGGGTAAGATACAGAAATTAGACTTATCGATCACATTTGATTTTAAAGCTCTCATGATTTCTTGGGTTTTTTTAATTTAAACCAAGAAAAGCAGCGCCCTCCACCTTGATATTTTGCGGGACTACCTGCACTCTACCCACCTGAACAGCTGGTATAACTACAGGACATTTTTATTCATTACTACCCTCTAGAACTGTATTTGGGTGGCAATTTTAAATGGCTTCACTATTCTACCCCCATACCGTCCCACTGTTAAGGGTGAAACTGTGCATCAGAATCCTGATGAATTAATCACCTGCAGAAGGGCATGGTACTATTATTTGTACCTGAAAAATCACAATTAAAGAGAATTTGGTGATATGCAATGTCCACACGGCAAGCAAAGTGAGCCAGGCATGCCTCAAAACACCTGACAGACTCCCATCAGACTAACTCTCCATCAGCTTTGGAGCAAGCTCCATGTGCCTGCATCAATCATTCTGCATACTCAGATTTTTAACTGAAGGACCTCCTAAAAGGCTTTCTCCTCCATGGAAAAAAATATTTGTGTTCAGGCAGAAAATTAAGTCTCTATGTATATGTTATCTAAAACTGAGCTTAATGGATTACAACATATTGTGTCAAATGATGAGACATAATTTTGTAAGCCCCTTCCATAACCCAGAAAGCCAGGCTGGATTTTCTCTGCCACAATACACCCTGGAGGTTCTTACTGAAAACCAAGTAGAGTTATGCACTCAGCCCCCAGGAGAGGACAGGAATATAAAGGCAATTCCAGCCTGATTCAGGGGCACTATGTTCAGAAAGACTGACAACCATCTGGGTTTTTTTTATTCCACACTCTCCCCCTTCAACAATAAGTTAATGCCTCAGTAGTTCAATAAACAGAGATTTTTCACGAAAGCAAGAGGTTAATCAAAGCCTCTCTATTCCATCACAGAGCTCTAATGGTATTAGTTCTAGTTCCAGTCTCTGAGCTCAGCGTGACTCAACAAAAAAATCCCTTGAATTCCCAAGTAGGACCCTCATCCTACTAGTGGCATTTCCAAATTGAACTTTATCTAGACAAAACAAAGAACAGATCTTTCGAAAGGAAACATTTGTTTATATTTTGAACCAAGAGCAAAACAGTATCTATAGGTCACAGATGACACACCAGAAATCTCTGAAGAGATCTTTCATTTGGCTGACACAGTGGCTTCTCTCGGAGAAACCCCATAAAACAGTGGCAGGAATAAACACAAAGGAATTTAACCAGGGTACAAAGAATAAGAAGAAAAAGGAAGCAAGCACAGCAAACACATTTGCCTGCACATGAAAGTATGAATTTTGCACTGGCTTTCCCAAAAGCACACTTTGCAATATCCATGCTATACACATCTGAACCAAACATGAATCACCTTAGAACATTTTACAGCTAATGCCCAGGTAAAGGTAGAAAAGACTAATATTCCCTCAACAAAGACAGGAAAAATGAAATGCTGAAAAAAGCAATGGCCTCCAGAGGGCCAAACATGATGGTGGCAGAGGCAGAAATCAAAGGTTCTACTCCCTGCCTTATCTTCTCACCATAAAGCATTTTTCCTCTTGATAGGCAAACTGCATCCCTCCGGTCATTTCAAGGTAAGAATTGGCATTTGTGTTAATAATCTTGCATAAAACTTCCTCTGTCTTGTCTGCAATACTTAACTACATTAAAGTGAAAGTCTCTTGGATATTGTAATATTTTTGTTCCATGACCAAATTTCTCTGTCTAGATTAGGTTTACTGACAGCAGTAATATGTGCAGCCATAAGTGGTCCCCACAAAAAGCTCACCTTGCCTGTAAAGAACTGGTACTAAGACTCAAAATTTTCTTGAAGGACTGCCTAGAACCTAGTCCGGAACTAAGACTAGGAAGAGACAGGAGAGATATTATAAACTTAACTTCCTGCTCCCAAACTGCCATGCAATCAAAGCAGTGATAAATGCAAGTATTTATGGGTGAGGTGCAAGTGACTGAATTTTCCCCTTTAGAAGCTGTTTGCAAGTCCAAGAAGCACACACACACAAAAAAGAGGAGGCACACACGGAGGATCACCCTGGCTCCATTCACTCTCCTTGCAAGCCATTACTTGCCAAGCCCTGCCAGATTGTCACCAGCACTGGTGCCTTGGATGATGCTCCGGCCCACACATCTGCTCTGACCAGAAATTGATGGGACTAAACTCTGTCTATTCTCCCTCTTTTTCTACCAAATCCTCTCAATCATAACAAAACCCTTCAGCCAGTGAGGACAAAGATGGGGAAAGGCGACTCCAGCAGAAATTACTTAAAGAATAAATAAAGGGAAGCCGTTATAATGAGAATTAATGTATACAGAGCTTGGAAGCTCTCTCTGACTGGCTGGAACGGGGCTTGAGCAAACTCAGAAAAAACCTCTGTTTAAATTTCATGTGGCAAACGTGCTGGACTAAAGATTTAAGTACAAAGTCTTTGTTATCTGGGTTTAAATAGACTTCCTTTGCAGTAGCAATAGATCATTACTATGTGACAGCAGTAGTCCCTCTGAAATAAGTTAGTGGCCTCCTTTTAATTCCTAGCACAGATGTGACCACATCTGACTTGCTCACAAATAGTCCCTGTGACAGGATAGAGACACCACAAAACATGTTATTCTGTGCAATATATTGGCATTGGTATAAGAGTGGACACGTTTTAATTATCTCACATGGTGGCAAACAGTTTTAGCTCCCAGAAAAGCAATAGGACAACAGAAAGCGTGGGAAACAATTAACTACTTAAAAAAAAAAAAAAGGCATAGAGACCAAATAGTTTAGCTCCTAACAGGCTATTCCAGAGTCTGGGACTACATCTCTTTTTTTTGTGTAAGAAACCTCCAAGAAGTAAAGTTTTAATAATCATCCACTAAATCTGTAATACTTGGTAAATTTTCAAAATCAATACAGAAAATCTGCAGTTATTTGGTTGCTAATAGAACTATAAAAATGGCTTTTAGCAATTTTTTTAAAATGGCTTAGCTTATCTATCCAATCAAACAACATGTACAGAGTTTGGCTACTGCATTGATTGACTTTAAGGAGTCCTAGTTAGGCAGCCATTCTATTGCACAAATGTTGTCTCTCAGCTGAGTTCACAACACAAATCATTCCATTGGAACTGGATAGCTAATTGACAGCCTCATGAAAGTGGAAAACAGTACCAGAATAGATGGACTGTAATAAAACATCTGATACAGCATCTCACAAAAGTTTTATTTGAAGAGTTAAATGAATTCAAATTGGCTTCCATTGAAGCATTAAACTATGAATTGAAAAGTGATGAAGAGCCATTAACCAAGCGAGAGCAGGAGATTTGTTGCATCAAGTCAGGGGGAATGTTTTGTAGGCTGCCTCAGAACACCGTGTAAAGCCTGCTTTTATTCCCCACCTTCACTCACAAGGACTGGGGCACTGACAGCAAGGTAATTTCACCTGCACTCTCCATTAATCCCACCAGGAAAGCAAAGCAAGGACTCAGTCCTGCAGGCACGCACGTCTCTGATGGCAGGCCCAGCTCCCTGCCATGACATTTTGGCTCTGTCATCATGGCCTTGGCAGTAAGCTGCTGACCTTCAGATCATCTCTCAACACCTTCTTTTCAGCCTTTTACTTTCCTACACGTGTCATGAGGGTTATAAACATCTGCTGAAGGGCATTATGCAAGAGCAAGGGGCTGTTGCTTCCAGCTCAGCCATGGGTCCCCAAGTGACCTTGGGAAAGTCAGGCTTGTACCCATTAATGCTATTTAGCTTTTTGAATTTTTGGTGAGTCACTGGTGAAAAGCGACGGATCTTAATACCATCACTCGTGCTAGATGGACACATTTATTAGAAACTGCATTGAGAAGGTACTTCTAAAATTATCATTAAATTATTTTAAGTCTGGCCACAGAGTTAAGGTGTTTTGCCTGGTGACATCAAAATATTATGTGTATTGTGATAATTTTGGTATCACCACACAACATCTGGAGCTGCTCAGAGAGTGAGTGTGGTCATTAACACCTACCTGTTGTGGTGGTGATTAGAGCCACTCTGTCAAGAAACAAGAAATACATACATAGGTTCTGTCTTCATGCATGGTTTTCCTGAGACTATACCTAAATTACTGATTTCTAGGAGCTTCCACGCCTGACACTCCAGAGAAACCACCAGTCAGCAATTTCTGAGGAAATATTACAACTACTCATTATGTTCAGAAGTACTGACGCATTAGAGACCCATAAATTGTGCCATTTGGGGGAAGCCTCACTGAAACATCCCAGATGGATATTTATGGGATTTTCTGGGTGGTCCAAATGACCGTGTGACTGTTGGAAGTTAATGGATCAGAAGGAGGAAGCATTGAGGCTGAACATCAGGCAACACTCAACCAGAAGTGTGGTCTGGTTAAGTCTTAAAACACATTTCTGCTAGGAGCTAAGCAACATGAAGCGTCACGTGTGGGCTGGGGAACCAAAGGATGTGCATGTTCGTAGGTGTACACTTGTGTGAGAATATTCCTGCGTGTAAAATTCATCTCCAAATCACCCTCCAGCCACTGCTCCACCAGGGAGCCTTTTTACCACTTTCTGAAATCATCTGGAAAAGCTTAAAGCCAAAGAGAAATAGAAGTCAGGAGGGTCAAACAGCTCCTTTCCAAGTATTGTTTCACGCTAAAATCACACCAGCTTTCATCAGATGCACAAGTTGAGGTATTTCAAACTCTTTGCTTTATATTCATTGATTATCGACCTCACCCTCTGGCATCATTTAGCTTTCTGAAATCACACAAGATTACATGCGCATTATAGACTCGATCAAATGGCTGAAAATACTGAAAAATTGAGGGTTTAACTTACACATAATTATTCATTGAAGAGAAACGAAAGAGGTGAAAGTGCTGAGCAGCCTCTCCACTCAGAAATTATAAAATAGAAGTCAGAAGGTCTGCAACAGCTTTTATCAGCTGAGAAGCTGGCCTTATCCTAGGAAAAAAGAGTTTTCTAATACCTTGTGATGAGCTATGAGAAGCTGGTACCAACATCCCTCTCAAGCAAAGCCACATTTACAAACACAAAACACATTGCAGCTTTGTTAAGTTTGAAAAAGAAAAAACCAGTTACTTTCAAAGAGGATTTAAGTTTTGTGAGCTCAGTCAAAAAATCTCCTGGAAACTTTTCTGAGAGAGAGAAAAGAAAAATGCTCTTTTTTCCTTCTGCAGTGAATAGAAAGGCTGAATTTTTGCTAATGGTCACCAGGAGTCATTCATCACTCAAATCAGTTTGCTTGTTTCTGTAATGAATGAGGAGTCACATGCAAGGAGCAGCGAGGCAGGTATCATGATTCATTGGGCTGCTAGTAAATGACAGGACTCATACAAGCTTAGAAAGGAAGGAAAGGAGGAAAGGCTTTACATTAGGTTTTTAGCCTAAAGGGAAGTCTTATATATAGACAATAAAGACATTCTGACTTCTGATTTATGCTGGAATAAGGAAGGGAAAGCTCTGGCCTGCCTCCAGGTGAATTACTCCCAGCAGTGCACTCTGGTGCAGGCAGGAGATTAGGAATGGCCACACTGCTGAGGAACAACGAGGGTCCTGCTCCTCTGCTCGGCACTGTCACACTGACACGCTCTGAACCCGCTGCACATGTGCAGTCCATTAGCTCCATCCTCCGGGTGCACGAACACAGCTGATGGCTTAATATCAATACTTCTCTGAGCTCCTGAAGTAGCTCAGAGATGCTCTGCCTAGCTATGATCAGAGGCAAGAGGAGCTCCCCCGGCCCACACACCAAGGCTGCTGCTCAGGCAGCAAGCCCTGGGGGAAGCTGTGCCCGTGGGAGCTGACACCCGCGGGAATCAGCTTTAATTCCTGATGCCCAGTTAACACATGGCGTTAATAAGGGACTGTTTCTCTTCGCTGTCGTGCTATCGGTTTTAAATAGTCGAGTCCTAATCTCCCAATCAATCATCTTCAAAATCAGCACGCTTTAGTCATCAATCAAATGCATTTTTGCAGGCAAGCAGGAAGTGTTATTTAGCAAGGAGGCAGCAATTTTTAAACCTCCATTTTTCTTCAGCTGCCTGAATTAAAGAAAAATTAGAGTCCCTACAGATGTCTCTGACATCACAACAGAGCTGTACTGCACAGTTCTGCTCTTCCTGGGGAAAGGCCCCACATTGAAGAAATCAGCTGGATGGGCAAGATCTACTGAAGGACCAACTCTGGAAGGAAGGAACCTTGATTCCCTGACCAAATGTGTCCAGCTTTGGGCCTTACCCCCCTGAAGAGTCAGTGAATGCTCAGCAGTGACCACAGGAATGCAGGACCTCAAACACCAGTTTCCAAAATGAAACTCCATTAGTAACACTAATTATGAAATATGGCCTATTTTCATGTTTTTCAAATTAATATAGCACAGGAACTCTCCGAAGATAGTTGAATTTTGGAGCGAATATAAAGCTGTTGAACTTTAAGGGGGAGAGTTTCAAAGGCACAAATGGCACTTAACTTCCGATTATGCCTTGGAAAAAGTCCCACTAATGGCTAATAGAGCTGATTTATTTTCATAACCTTTAATTACTTCACACCATTCTTTTTTTTACTGAACAGTATAATCAGTTCAACAGAGCGGTTCAAACACAATGCGCAGACTAAAAAAGATCTGCTCCAGTGCCAGGTTTCCTTATGCAAGTTTAAATTCTTTATCAATTCTATATATTTAGAAACCTCAATAAGTGGGAATACTTGAATTTGGTTGTAACATCTGCATACAACAGATAGTAGTTACCATTAAATCTGATAATTAGTATTTTATCTGGATGAGATTTTACCAGTGTTATTTGGAGGAAATAATTAGGGATGAAGACCACAGTTTTGTTTTGGCTAGTATAAAGTCAGGGGATTCTCCTATTTTAGTAATAAAAGCTGTAATATTCGTGAAGTTCATTGTTTTGACAGATTGCAATAGCGGTACCCAGGACATCCAGCAAGGCCAAACACTGGGGGAAAACGTGCGATTTTAGGTCTCCTCACGTGCTATTCCCTTGTGCCACAGGTGGAGGCTGAAACACTTGCTAAGCAACCAGGGTGATCTAGCGGCACATTTCTTAGAGCAGAAGTCCTGGCTTTTATTTAATTTTAAACACAGGAGTCTTAATTAAGGTGTTTACGTTCCCTGGGGATTTTCGAAGCCTTCTGGCGGGAGCGTGGCCGCAGGCGGGGCTGCGTGCTGGAGAGCGAGGGGAGAGCAGGTGCTGCCTCGCAAAAGCAAGAAGCGATTGCCCTCTAGTGCCCAAAGCAAGCCGAGGCTACACAGTCCGAGGAAGGGAAGTTGAAGATTTTTTTCCAAGTTACCTGCCTGTCTCGTGCTGAGCGAACAGGCTTTCTGCAATCAGCTGTTTGGCAGGGACACATCACCCAGCCCTGGAGGCTACACCTCCCATGGAGAGCAGGAGTCCTGATCTGATAAACCCTCCGAGTCGGGCTGAGTGACTCATCAATGTCACCCAAACTCCAGCACCGGCTCGCAGAGGATGCTTCACTTGATCCAGTGTTATCATTTCAGGAAATCTTAATTGGAGGTTTAATAAGAAGTGAAATCCCAGCAAGGAGACAACGGCAGAACAAGGGAAGCACCAAAGCGGGGCAAATGCTCTTAAGATTATCAGGATGACTTCAATTTCCTAATGAGAGCTGTGATTTCTTTTATATTTCTTCTCTCGCACATAAGAAATGAGTAAATGCAGAAGAGGCTCCTTGTTTCTGTCCCCACCTCGCTCCCCTCTTGGCCAGTTGTGTGACACAGCAGGGTCACTGATGGAATAGCCCACAATCCAGGGGTATCAATCTCCTAGCCAGCTTCCAGGTGAGGAAGGTAAATCAGATAAGAGCTCGAACCTGGCAGAGCCACAAATGGCCTCAGAAACAGCTCCCTCTCTCTAAATGCTTCTTACAAGCATTTTCCAGTTTTAGGGGCAAAGCTTAAGATGAATGAATAGTTTGCAAAACACGAGTCAGAAGTGTCATCTGAGTTAATGGAAGAGGACACATCAACTGATAAGTATCTGCCTGGAAAAAGCATTTCTTCCCTGCAGTTCCAAAATCATTCATTGTTTACTGTCTCACATTGTTCCAATAGACAAACAATATAAATAATTCAGAAAGATGTTAATTCCTACTTAAGTCCATAGAGCAGCACGGGCTATTTATTTAGCTAGCTTTAACTGCCTCTGAATCATACAGTTTACTGTTACCAATGGCAATTTTTCACGAATTTAGGCAGAACTGCCAGGAATTGCACAAGGGCTTCAGAGCAATGAGGTTTAAGCACCTCGTACTTCATCCATACAGAGACAGACCAGAGGCCCAGTGCTTTAGCCAGAGGTGTCGTGGATCAGCACACGCACTGACTTGCCCACCTAGCACTGAAACAGCTCCCTTGAGGTCCTTTTCCTGCTACATAGCACCTCCCATTGATCCCTGATGGAGGCAGAGCCATGCACAGCTGCAGCCTGCAGTTGTAGCAGCCTGCTGATTCACTTGGAATATCCCCACAGATTCTTCATAGTCCTAAAATGGACCATGATGTACTGATGGCTCCGAGTGCAGAATGGAAACTGGAGAGAAAGCCCTACAAATCTTTCTTCAGCCTCCTGTCCTGTCTTTGACTTTGGTCACATTGGTTTCCCAACCCAACCAAGAATTTATTACCCCTTCAAAATACTTGTGCAGTTCGAATTTGACATGGAATGTGGCCCCATATTTTACAAAGATTCACTTTGTCCTAATTTTGCCCATACAAACTTCCATTGTTCCCACTTGCAATAGAAATGATGCATTTTAGATGAGAAATGCTGATAAGTAGATACACATCCTCAAAAAGTTATGTTCAGACTTCATTTCTGTATGCTAAGAACACGGGGAAGCTGTTTAATGCAGCTTATCTTAATGCACCCAGAAAGCAAGTGACACTGAGTGCTCCTTGAACTACTCAGAAACTTCCCTCTTTACTCAGATTACCAGTATCAATCACCGGCCTTATTAACGTGTGTTTTTAATTGCTGTATGGATTTTGTTTTACTTACTCTTCTTTCACTTCTTGTTACAGATAATGTTAAGAGTCCTCTTCATTGATTATTGGCAGCTGCTGCGTTCTGAGAAAACCTCTTTCAATTTATCTTTCCGGATCCTTTGACTTCCCGCTCCAGCAGCTTTACAACCTCCCTGACAGCTTCATAAATGCACTGCAATGGTCACATGAACATCTTGGAAGGGGAACCTCTGCAACTCCTCATTCCTATGGCACTTTAGGAAGAGCACCTGGAAAAGCAGCGAGTCCAGCAGGAGCTGGAAGCCCTGCAAAAGATGAATCTCATGGGGAAGCTCCGCAGAAGTTTCCGAACACTGGTCATTCTCCTGGCCACCTTCTGCCTGGCAAGTATTGTCATCTCTGCCTATTTCCTCTACACTGGCTACAAGCAGGAAATGGCCCTCGTGGAAACCACTGGGCAAGCAGAGTGCGAGGACCTCAAATTTCTGCCCTACAGGTCTGCGGAGCTGAGAACACCGAGGCCAATTGATCCCTCTAGAACTGATCCCACTGTGCTCCTGTTTGTGGAAAGCCAGTACTCCCAGCTGGGGCAAGACATCATAGCCATCCTCGAGTCCAGCAAGTTTCAGTACCACATGGTCATTGCACCAGCTAAGGGGGACATCCCCCCTCTCACAGACAACGGGAGAGGGAAATACACCATTGTTATATATGAGAATATTTTAAAGTACGTGTCCATGGACTCGTGGAATAGAGAGCTTCTGGAAAAATACTGTGTGGAATACAGTGTTAGCATAATTGGTTTTCATAAAGCCAACGAGAACAGCTCCCCGAGCGTCAGACTGAAAGGGCTGCCCTTACAGCTGTACAACAACGTGGCCCTCAGAGACTGCGTGGTGAACCCTCAGTCGCCCCTGCTGCGCATCACCAAAGCGCCCAGGGTGGAGAAGGGCCCCCTGCCCGGCGAGGACTGGACGGTGTTCCAGTTGAACCATTCCACCTACCAGCCCGTGCTCCTGAGCGAGCTGCAGCCCGCCAGGCCCACCCCCGCCACGCTGCCCAGGGCTGCTCTCTATGCAACCGTCATCCAGGACCTGGGCCTGCACGACGGCATCCAGAGAGTCCTCTTTGGGAACAACCTGACCTTCTGGCTCCACAAGCTCATCTTTCTCGATGCCATCTCCTTCCTGTCGGGAAAGAAGCTCACGCTCTCCTTGGAGAGGTACATTCTGGTTGACATAGACGACATCTTTGTCGGGAAGGAGGGGACGAGGATGAACGTCAACGACGTGAAGGTAAGGCGACAACTGGGGGATACCATCCCCGACACGTGTATGTGCAAATGGGTGTTTAAAAAGAGACAAAGCTTGAAAAAGCTGAAAAACTCCTTTTCCTAGTAAAGGCTGCAAGTGCACAAGTGCAGCCAGCAGATACATAAACCACAACCTGAGATTAAAAGCCATTTTGCCCACATACATACAGAGATGCACTTATGGATGTGTATGTGTAGGGGCATACACATGTATGTTGCACATATATATAAAAAATATCTTTTAGAGGCCTTTTCTGTATTATTTCTCTCCCTGTTCCTGTAAAGGAGACAGAACAATACAAGATGGTTGCCTCTTTAAACCTCACCATCAGTGAATTTAAAAAGAACAAAAAGAGCAAAAAGAAAAAAAGAGTCTGAAGAAGTTACAGCCCCAATGTGACTACTAAGATTTAGCAGGATGATTTTCATTACCAGACTAGCAGGTAAGCATTTAAAGTTACCAGTGACAGGGTGGAAGCACAGCATGCACTTGAGCAAGTGACATAACCATCTGATAGAGTGAAAGCCACAGAGACTACTCACTGGGGGCTCTTCTACACTTATTTTCCTGATCTGTACTATCCAGGGACACCATTAAATTTGTTCAGAGTAATTTTCAAAGATGTGTGCAACTTGGAAAGAATAGACAGAATTCAACAGCATGACAGTTATTTCTTGTCATTTTCCACATGTGGGAATCATAGTCAGAGATTAATTGAATCCCTAAGCATGCAATATCACATTCTCCAGCCTTTATTCCGGAGGGTTTTTCCTGCAAATACCCAGTGCTTTCAAGAACAATAAGCAAGCCTTTTGTTTTTAAAAGCAGATTTCTGTTTAATTTCTAAACCCTTATTTCCGTTTCTACAATTTCTATATTCATTTGCCTCCTCATCCAGACCATTGAGGTATCCAAATACCCAGCAAAAGCAGTAGTCTCACATACAATTGAAACCATTTTGCACATCAGAACACTTGGGGTAATTCTATTAGCCAAACCAGGCGTATGAATGCTCATCAGGGCTGATTCTGAGCACCAGGCACTCCAAATGCCTGGTGCCTTTGAGATCTGAGCACTGTGCACAAGCTCAGTGATCAAGTGCTCTCTCTCTCTGGAAATACATGGCAAAATGCTCTGAGACAGGGCTTGTACACAAGAGGAAATTAACTCAAAAGGCAATCGTGAAACAAGTTTTTCAGCAATAGCTTCCCGCCTGCGCATTTTTGAGAGCATCCTTCTGATGTTGTGTGCTCCACTAAGGAAGCCTGCTACTATTCCACAGCATTTAAAGGGCCCCCACTGCCAGCAGAGGAGTGTCCACACAGAAACACTTGGAGATTCAGAGCAGAGTTCTCACTGGATTCATCTCATTATGCAGGAAAAACCCAAGTCACCTCTATTATCCAGCAGTCTACAGCATTGATAGGCAAACCTTTCCACCTGTGCTTGGCACAGCAGCCATGCTTCCATGCTCATTATGGGAGACACAGCAGAAAACTCCACTTCCAGGGGCTGCAGTAGGAGCTGGATGCTGTTAAAAGCATTCAGCATTATTTTTATGTGCTGCACACATTTATCCATCTGAAAACCAACCAGTCCACACTGCTGAGTATCTAGACAATAACAACAAAAAACATCTGCTAGGATTCAGACCTTTCTAAATTATTATTTTTTTCAAGCATTGCATTTTGAGCCTTCTTTCATTCATTATGTCTGAGCCAGGGTATGAAGGGAAGCTTTCATTCTTCCCACATTTCTCCAGTGCCAAATTAGCAGCCCACTTTCATCCCAAAAACACCAACAGTGCCACTCACAGGACAGATCCCCTCCCCATCTCACACAAGAAATCATGCCACAAACACTAACCATGGGGAGAAATTGTCTGCAGGCACAGGCTCAGAACCAACCTTCCCCTCCAGCTCTCTTTCGGGGACAATAAAAAGTTTATGTCCCTTTTTAGGTGAATGTTTCACACATAAATCCACCCTGCAACTTGAGCACCCATAGATACTTTGTCCTCAACATCATGGATTTCATTTTGAATCAGTTACCCAGCACAGATTTGTTCCACAGGGTATTTCACAAACACTTGCTACACAAATCAGTCCGTTCCTACAGCCTGGACATTCCCAGAATACATTAACTCACAGAACAGAATCCTGCTAATGAGCATAGCACCGAAAGCAGAGTGCACTTTGGTTAGTTTACAGAAAAGGATAATTACAGCCAGTTAGAGAACAATCTCCCGAGTCACTGGGGGAAGGAGGCAATTAAGAACCAGCGGACCTGCCTTCACCCCGTAAGGCAGAGCAGCTCTGCTTGAGAGGTGAAAATAACAACTGCTTAGGAGGCTGGCATTTCAGTGATGGCAAAGCATTGCCCTGCCTTTGGGAGGAGTGGCTGTGGCTGCTCACAGAGGGTTCACTGTGCAGAGATACAGGGACTCTCTGCTAGGCTCTCCAAAGGTGCCATACACACCCAAACCCCTCGGGAATGCTTTAATTCACAGCGAGTCTTCTGATAACAGTACTGGCATCTAACAATAATAAGACAAGTAAACCCATGCCTGTGTAATTACTTCCTGCAACCCAAATGTTTTTATTCCCTCACAAAGCTGTTTCTCAATTAGGTGCTTCAGGGATATATCGAGTTTTATAAAGGGTGGCATCAGCTACAGAAACAGAGATTAGAGAGCAGGGTTCTTATGGGCTCTGTTTTCCAGGGAAGATCTCCTAGTCCCTGGTGTTGAAGGAGTTGTGCAAGGTCGTGTCTGGCTAAGCAATTAACAGGAACTCAGCAGAGTCACAGAAAGCTGTTTTTCCAAGCTTTGTGGAGATCTGTCTTGAGCCTAGCAAGCCTCTGCAAATGAATGTCTCCCTTTCCCGCCTGCCAATATATAATCTCAGTGCTTGATTTTAGAAGGCAAAAGAATTAATCAGTTAATTTGCAGAAACAGTGAATTTGTGTACTTGTAGATTATACTGGTTCCCAGCCACTCAAGTCCAGTATCACTGGCATCAGTGATTTGGCAAAAACCCCCAGAAACATCTTGTTACGCTATGTCTGGGAGTGCCATACAGAATAAATACAAAGCTTTCACCTTTAAAGTTTCCTTTTAACTGAGCACAAAGAGGGCTGCATTACTCAAACAAGGAGTAAGAACTTGCTGAAGTATCTCTATATTTTCTGTTGCCCTAGTATGAGCTAGTACAATATTTACTCACCCAGGAAGAGCTCAACACAGCCACCAGGGCTTTTCCATCACCTTTCACAAATACACCTTCTATTGTTAACTCAAAAGCCCTGCAAGAGCACAGTGCAAGCTAAGGCATTTACTCTTTGATAAATAAAACAAATAAAAGAACCCCTCCAAGCAAAGCAAAAAGCATTAGCCTTTCTACCCTCCTCTTAGCTCTAGAATTTAGACTGGAGCACACGTTCTTCTGGGTGGGCTCAGGAACCACCTGTATCCCTCTCTTCCCCACTCTCTTCGCTGGAGCTAATAAGATTATCAAAGAGAAGTTGCTTGCCCCAGCACCATCATATCCCACAGCCCCTTTCTCTAAAAGCTGTATTTTCCCTTTCTGTAGTCCCTCTAATTGTCACTATGGGGGGGGAGCATCCTTGAGCTTTCTGAGCTACTCTAAAATGCTGGAGCCATGCTTGGGAATGTCCTTTGTTGTGTCACTGCTGGCTGCAGGCCTTCCTTCTCCTGGCAGCCTGTCTGCCTTCCCCTCTGAGCTCCACTTCCTTCAGTGGCAATAAGAATGGCATTAGTGTCTGACACCTCCTCACTGCCACAGTCTGCACTTTGTCTTTGACCTTCGCCATCATTAAAATGCTGGAACACTTAAAGCCTGTGATTTCTGGCTCATTTTAGTGTTTTAAAGCCAAGAATTCATGTTGGAGCTGCATCTTTCCTGGCAATTCCAAATTAAAAAGTACTGGCACAGCAGGAGCTGAGCTCAACCACTCAATCTCTCCAGCATACGATTATCCCTGATTTTGTGTAAGGACAACTGCTTTCAGGTAGAACTACTGGAAATGTCTGGGCCACGTCACCAGGCATGGCAGAATGGTCAGTCCTGAGATAAAACCCTCACCCTGATACCCTTCTGATAATAATAAGACCCTGCCAGGAAAATAACCACACCCATGGCCTGTCCAGGGAGAAGCTGAGCCCAGGAGATGTGCGAGCATAGGAATGCAGAGGAGACAGCCAAGCACCCAGACAGAAGGCTGGGTGGCACTTCTGTCACCTTTTAAAGCACTTGAGAGTGACAGTGAAGAACACAATGAACTGGAGCTCCCACTTTTGGATGGTCTTAAAGTCTTTAGAAATGAATGTAAAGAGCAGCTGAGAGGCATAGCATGAAAACTTTAATCACCTTTTTAAAAATGGGAGTGCCTGCTCCATTCTGCTTCATCAGAGATGACAGTTCATTCAATATTTTCCTTGTTCAGGTCTCTTGAATCACCCAATTCTTTCTGTAATAATTTGAGTGTTGAATACTGCTCAAGTGCCTTGTCAAGACACATCAGACAAAATGTTTCATACTTCTTTTGTTTCAATAGGGCCTGTTCTTTCATTCAGAATTTCAGTACCAATGTAGTTAAAAACCACAATTCCCTTGCCACCAGCAAAACATGTATTCTTCTCCTTGGCAGCCTGATGGATTGACTGTCTATCCAAGTACCCTCCCTGAATTATAATACATTTGGGGTTCTCTCATCTGCCACGTTCCCACTGAAGATTAGGTGGTCTTGACAGCATTTTATACAGTCTCACCAGAAAACAGGTGCTGGTGGCTCAAATTTTCTACCTCTTGAATTTATTAAATAATTATGTCCCAAGCAAGATTTTCCTGAATGTTTGCAAACTCATTTGGTATTCTTCTGTCCCAGAGAGCACGCTGGTTTTTGGTCTGTAGGGTTACATGACTCCGAGGAGTTTAATTTGATATTGTTTGTACATGCACCACAGAATTATCTCAGATGTTTGGTTTTTTCCCCCCAAAGAAAAAAGTTTAATATTCCACAGAGCAGGCAAATAAATTGGTAAAAAAAAAAAAAATCATTCTACCAGATTTTTAACTGGCTTTAAGAACGCAAGCGAACTTAATTTTGAAAATTATTAAAAACGTTGAAATTTTAAAAAACACCACAATACATTTTTAAATACAGAAATGGCGGGTTTTTCAGGGCAAATTCAGAGATTTCTAGTGCTCACACATCCTGTGCCAAGCACCACTGACTTGTGACCCATTCCTCTTCTACACTTGCACTAATTTCCTGGATTTCTACTTATTTCTTGAATCCTTCCTCCAAAATAATTCTGAAGTCATAGGTTGTATCAAACTGAAGTATATTTCCAGGATACAGGTGGTACTCTATTTAATTTAGCTTCACTTAGGGAATCCATAGGAGCCAAAAAACACATCTGCTTTACATCAACCCCTCAAGAGACCTGCATTAACCTGAGCTTTAAAACAACGCATATTAGTTAAAAAGGAGCACTAACAGTTGCTTCCTGCACAGAAAACAACGCTCTGAAATGATGGAATAGCCTTGTAGAAGGGCCAGGCAGTGCAGACTGCAAGAGCAGTCATAATTATTGCCTTAAAAGCACTTGATGCAGCAATAAACACATTACCAGGAACCCATCTATAACGCAGCTCCTTCAGGAGCAGCGTTACTTAAGTGACTTTAAATATGCCTTTGTCATCCAAATGGGAGCAGGAGGAACACTTAGAGCAAAAGCTCAATTTAGCACCGTTGGCATTATTCAAATGATGTGCAAGTGGCAGTGCTCAGGAAAAGGGTGGATACAGGGAGGGATGCACAAACAGGTGAGGAATAGAGAAATTCTCCAAGAGAAAAGGAGAATTTTGAGAGTTAAGTTATTTAGCAATAATGAACTAGGCATGTTCTGTCCAGCTCTGTATCATAATGCAGTATAAAACCAAATATTTGACTGTGTCTGGCTTCAAATCCCTAGATATATCCATCTATCCATGCACCCCTACAGCTTTATAGACATATCCTCACACAATACATATCCTCAGAGTCTTTCTCTTTTCTATGAACATGGCCAAAGATCCCTCCAATTACTGCTTTTACTTCAATGTTCAACACCTCCACCTGTCTTCTTTCCATACAGGCAGAATAATCTAAGGGGTTTTAAGTAAACATTACCAAATCCCAGCTTATCCCAGCGAGAGCTGCACCCCAAACACTGGGTTTGGTGTTAAAAAAAGCTGCCAAATTACCTTTAATTTGAGATGGACACTGTCTGTTAATTATCATCCCTGAAAGTAAACACCACATGCCAGCAGGTGGGACTTCCAAACTGCTAAATCAGCAGCAGCACGTTATGGTACCTCAGAACAGAACAACCCTCCAGCCACACCTCCTGCTCCTAAAAAACTGCCTTAGGTCCCCATCTGGGATGTGCCCATGGCTTCCTGTGAGCTGGGCATCCATCTGCAGGGACAGTGAGGCTTTCCCAAAGGGCTGCCCAATCTTTATAAATGTTTCCTTTTCCTCTGGACATCTACAAAGCCCAAATGCTGTTACAGAGACAGACATCAGAGCAAATGACCTGCTGACTCCATTGTTAACAGGAGTTAGGCATAGCTTGGAACAGTTGGAATGAGGCATGGATGGCTTTCAGCAGAGTTTGTTGGAGAGCAGTGCTCTGCATACCCTCACCAGGCTGAAAATACTTAAATAAAAATGATTTTTGATGGCTATTCATTCATCTCTCAAAAAAAAGTACAAAAGAATTTTTTTTGCCTCATGGGAAATTCTCATATAAGCCTATTTAGTAACTTAAATATGTCATTTCGTGTCAACAAAGCATCTCATGTTAAATACGGTAATTTATAGCTTAAGTAGTCACACCATTTGATAGATAATACCTCGTAAAAGTTAAGAATTTCTCTCCAGAAATGTCAGGGAGAAAACAAAACAATTTTTATTTAATTCCATTAAGAATTTAATCTTCAAAATGCACAAGAAAATTAAAGAATAAGCTATTGACAATTTCCCACAAACCAGTGTATTAGTTAAAACACTCTGGGGCTTTCTGGGCAGTGTTTCTGTTGGTCAGGATTTGATTTACTGCAACACACTGCCTGCACTGGAGTGTTCTGCTCTCCAGCTGCAGCATTTCTCATTGATGAGGGAGCACACAATAAGAAGCTCCTGTATTTCCAGTAGAGGCTGGCACAGAAGGCACCAAGGCAGCCTGGTGTCCTTCCAGCCCGGCAGCTTCTGTAAGGAACAAACTTCCCCTTCTAGAGTCCAAACTTTGCCTTCTTTAGGAAATAAAGCCATGGATTAAGGTTTTTTCCCCCCTTCAGAAGGACAAATTATAAATTCCCTTTACCAAGCCATGACAATTTCTCTAAATATTTGTAAAGCTTACTCTTTTCTGTGTTTTTGTTCTTTCTGCTAATTACCAGCACTCTTTTAGTCTGCTGTACACATTTTTCATCCAGACAGCACCCAAACACAAGTGGGATCTGTGGTGTGATACACGCTCAGCTTCTCTAGCACATGACATCCCTGCTATTTTTAACACTTCTGATTGGAAAACGCTGAATCCCTTCTCTCAGAGTTTAATTTTTTAATTGATGTAGTCATTTAATTGGCATTTTAGCACCTAGTTTTAAAAACCCACCAACTAAATCTCTTAAAACTAATACCCCCTCCTCTATGCTTTCTGACCAAGGTATGGAAAAATTCAGAGGGTAGGATTTTAAGTTTTCCTTCCGTCCTATTTGTTTAGCCATTTATCCTTATACTAAATGGGTGGGAAATCCTTCTGAAATGGCAAAGTGGCAAGGCTGAGGAAAATGAAGTTTATATTCTTGTTACTTGATCAACTTGGATTGCTCCAGTGAAGCAGCTTCCCGTGGCAAAATGTTGATTTATGAAATGCAGAACGCTTCACTGGAATATGATTCAAACAAAATTGTGTTCTGCCAGCTCATCTGCTGTGGCAGACTAAAGGAAAAGGGGGCAGTTTGTAGAATATTAAAAAAAAAATTCCAAAGATCATAATTAAATGTAGCTTTGGAATTGCTGATCTTCCAGAAATTAAAAAATGCAAATAATTCACACTTTGCTGAGACTTCTTTAATATGAGAATATCCCAGGAAATGGATATTTCAGGTTTTTACTGCCTCTTCATTTTACGTAAAAGCCAGAATTATTAATGTAGTTTTTACGTTACATATTAAATCTAAAATACCAACACTGAAGCAATTTCTAAAAGTGGTCTCACTATTACACTTGAACTGCCTGGATTGAATCAGATTGAATTAAAGCCATGGGCTTCAGGACCTGTATGTTTTTCACCCCAAAACATCAGCCCTTCAAGTAAAAAATGGTATAAAAAACGATGGAATTCACATTTTTGACAGGAGACTGTATTTGTCTGCCTTGCCCACACCTCATGAAATATTGGCTCTTAAAGCTGTCAGTGATTCTCGATAGCACAAGTGCTTTTTTGGTGGGGACCCAATTGTTTTACCAGGGCAAATCACGTGGGCAGCAGGGGAAAAGCACCCTGCTGGAGAGCAGGAAAGAGGGAAAGAGGCTCAGGGGATGAGGATCAAAGTGCCCTGTCCATTTTCCACTAATATTTTAATCCCTGAAGTCTACAAACACTGAAGACCTCCACTGTAATAATATTTACTGTAGGTTTTTCAGTAAATTAGCACAAATGTTTGGGAATTAATTGAATATACATGCATAAATAAGCATTTATCTATAGGAATCTATAATTAATAGAGATTAAATACTCTATAATAATATAATTTATGAGGCATAAGTGTGAACTACTGAGGCTATGCTCTGCATGGTCAATAATAATAATAATAACAACAACATTAATAATAATGCATTACATTTTTAAAAAAATAAGGTGGCTGCAGAATGTGAATTCTTTAATAAAAAAAGCTCTGCATGTGTCTTCCTAGTAACATATCCCAAGATTTATGTGCATCATAAACAAATATGTCTGTGGTATTACAAAGGGTAATTCCACTGTATTTGTTATTAGGGAAGGGAATAGGGTTTCCCATATGCTTTCACTGTTATTTCTGCTGTAACTGGGAACAGGCTGCCAGTACATTATCAGCAAATAAAGCTCCCATCCCTGCTGTAAATATTCCAAGGTGAGTGTTAAAGAGCAGAGGGGATTTTGGCCAGAAAACCCATGCCTGTAGATCCCCATGCCTGAAAAAGGCTGGGAAGAGCCCTCTGTAGGATGGCTAAAACTTGCCTTCTAAAAGCCTCCTTAAACTGCTCACACCCAGCACACCATTCCACATACAGAAATATTCTGGGTTTAGTCATTTAGTGGTGCCACAAGCCATGGGGTGTGCTGAACCCCAGCAGAGGAGAAAGGGGGCAAAGAAGGGGGAATGCACAGCCCCCAGAAGAGCTTGAGGAATAAGGAACATCTCCCACAATGGAAAAATACCGCCCAGCTTTTAGCTTTTTCTCATCTTACAGCTGCAAATTATTCTCAGGATTGGGATGTGCATCTTGTCAAACAGTCCTGTTTGGCTAGCAGAGCATTACCCAAGCAAAATCTGTCACAGCAATCCAGTATTTGTGATTTTTAAACAGCTATTCCCATATAAAATAAAATTATGGCATTACCCTTCAGCTGTGAGAGTAATAGAATCTCTCACTTCAGAAATGAGTGGAAATTTAATGTAACAACTATAATTAAAAGCTTGATAGTTTGCTGAACATATTTTTCCCAGTTTAATGATGCTGTGTTACATGAATTCATACTTTACGCTCCGAGTAGCTACAGTTTTCAATGGCAATATTTAGAGAGAAAAGTACTGCCTTTAATGATTAAGATCAAAAGCAACTAGATTTAAAAGTTAACTGCCTCAGTAATGCCACTTTCTGGCTGCCACCAAAATGCATATGAACTGCTCTGAAATAGGAATCCGTTTTAAACAAAGACCAAAACAAACCTTTCCCCCAGCCTTTCTGTGCTTCTTTTGTTTTTTGAGACAGTGCTATGCAGGTATTTAATGGCTCTCTCCCCTGTTCCCAAGTGCTAGAGACCTATTCACCATAAAGGTTCACAGCCACTGTTCTCCTCTATGTGAGAACAGACAAAAGCCAAGAGTTTCAACTCTTATGAGACTTAGGAAAGGATCACAAACATCACAAACACTGATTTTTCACTGGATTATTATTGTCATCAGCCATTATTACTCTTGGAAAACGTACTGCTCCTCTAGGGTCTGGGCTGAACCTTTCACCAAGAACTATTCCCTGTGGAAGCCTCCATACACCACAGAAATGTGTTCTCATACGAATGATAAGTTGGGGAAGGGAATGAGAAATTTCAAAATTATGTTCCCATTCTCTTCCGAGCAGCCAAGAAAACATGTTGTAAAAGACATCAGTAACCACTCTCTGACAAAAAGATGCTTGTTAGAAATGTTCACTTTCTCTTCCACATAATTCACCTCGTGCACTCAGGCACAGCCCAGCATTTGTCCTGTGTAATTTAGAGAATCTGGGATGAGGAGCTGGAGGAGAACACAAGCATTCCTTCCTACCAGGAAATACTGCAGGTGCTCAGGAAATCCAGTACATTCCAACACCAAAAAAGGCTGTTTGTCAGAAGCAGGTTTAGAAGCCCTGGGGATAAGTCTTCCCTGTCAAGAATGATTTAGCAGCATCTAGAAAGGGATGAGCTCCATCAGACTGGAGCAAATTTACCCAAACCCTCTTTTTCTCTCTGGTGGCTGAAATTGCCTCTCAGACTCCAGGTGATGGGGCAGGGGAGCAGCTGCTCTCCGTGCTCCAGGGTCTTTTCCAGAGCCTGGTGAGCCAGGTTATCATCCCCTTCCCTGCTCAGGGAGCTTGGGACCAAGTGGCTTGCTGTGGGCCCTTCCACAAGGTTAAGCTGGCAAAGCCAGGTTGAAGGGCTTCCTGTTATCAGAAGTTCCCTTCCTAGGAAGTCACTGAAAGGGTTCATCACTTTTCCACAATTACATTGGACCACTTGAATTTCTCAAGGGTGCAGGTTTGAGGTTTTTGCCAGTCTCTATTCCAGAATGGTCTGAGGAAGAGCAGTACTTCAGTTTTGCTCCAAGTGTAATTTTCCCACTTTTTGGAAAGGTGTGGTGATCCTTTTGAACCTGAAACATTTCCTTTGACTGTTAAAAAGACTTTTTCTCAATTTGACTTGAAATTACGTAGTTTTATGAAAGAGTAACCTACTGGAACTTCTGAAATGGTTGATTTCAAACACCTCGGCCTCAGTTGGTGATCTGGATTTATTTTATTGGACAACACACTGGCCTTTCATGTTTCTATTCAAGAGAATTGAGTAGAAACCTAACATGGGCATTGCCAGTTTGCTTTGGATCTTCCAGCTTCCTCCTCTGGACAGCTCACTGTGCTCTCCTCATGCTGGGAAGGATAATAAAGCAGTGCTAAGCAGGAGGATTTTCTGGGATGGAGGGATGTTAAACCTGTCCTTGAGGACAATAAAGGTTTTAGCTCCCTCTGCTCTGAACCTGAAGGAGCAGAGGGTGGCAGAAGCACTCTGATCTCTGGTGAAAGAGATGTGGTGTAAAGCAAGAACATTTGCCTTGCAATTCCCTTTTCATTCCGCAGAAACATCCAATTCTAGTTATCAAAACACTGAAGCGAGCTCCCTGGATAATGGAAGACAGCATCACAAAGAAGGAAGAAGGGTCAAAGAAGTTAAGCTCTGCCAGACAAGTATCAAACAACTCAAAATATTAAAAAGCAACCCTTAATCCTAGTGGTTTTTAAAGCACATCCTTACTCATCAAGATTCTGCAAACTGAAGGTTTCACAATAACTGAGGAAAACAGTTCTCCAGACTTCCCTGGTTTCTGATTTTTATGGAGAGGGTAGGCAATGGATGGACTTGCATAGGAAAAAAAAAAAAACAAACATATGGAGGCACTCTCAAAGCCACAAGATAGATCCATCATTGTGCCAGCACGCCCAGTCTGAAACCTGAAGGACAGACCTCTGTTCAGAATATATCACCTGCTCCAATCTCTCCTTTATGATTGAATGTGTGCTGAAAAAAAAAAGCTTAATTCCCCACCACAAAGCATATACATCAGTTAGTTTTTAAGCAGTAAATTTAAAGCAGGAATTTGAGATTGCTGGTTGGTGTTCAGAATTTTGAGATAAATGTCCATGATGAGAACTTTGAGGAAGTTTTATTTTTGTGACAAGTTACCCAAGTGAATGATTTCCAAGGGCAGTAAAGGAACAGAAAACCACACTGATTAAACCTTAGTAGATCCAAATCCATAAATTAAAGAAGATAAATAAGGTAGCCTCCATCAGTCTAGCCTTTAAATAATTTATAGCAACTGAGTACCCACCTGTAACAGGTTGTAGAGCTTTTTTGTAATTCTTTTTTTTGCTCAAGGAAGCAAGTCTGAAACAGCAAGACACAAGCAAAAGAAAGAATATACAACTCAACCAAAATGCAGTTGTTGCTGTTACTTTTACGATATATTTGTGTTGTGCCAAAGAGAGGGAGACTTTGATCCTTTTTTTTTTGGCATGGTCTAAAGGTGACCTGAGCTAACTAATGAGCAGTCTGGGTTTTATGTTGGTGACATGCAGCACAGTGACTGACACCAGCACAGTGTCCTGCAACAGGGTCACAATGGCTCAACATGAATTTCTTATTAACATTCTGTTTTAGACCTTGGTGTGGTGCCTGTGAAGCCTCAAGATGGTTTTGCAGTTCCATACTGATTTTAGGGGTTAATTTTGTGGTTGATCAGAGCTGATGTGAGAGTTCTGCCCCTGCCTTTCTGGCCTCTTTTTTGGTAGCTCCGCAGTGGAATTGGAGACAGAGGAACCCCACCTGCCTCGTGCAGATGTGGATATGGGGAAATACAGCATCTCTTTATGTCATTGTGCTGGCCAGGCTGAACTGCAGCCATAGGGAGCAGAGCCATTGAAATTAGAACAAGCATTCCTGATCATGTTGTTTCAAAAACTGGACCAATAATCCTTGATCTCCCGCTGGCAGATTGCCTTCCCCTGATTCCCCTGCCTGAAGAGCCTTTCTTCAAGAGATTTCTTTTGCTCAAAATGCTTAAGCTTTTGAAAAGTCAGAACTGATAAGAAATAATCTCTAAACCCCTTCACTGCTCTGCTCGAAGTGCCACCAGCTCCTGTCCCTGCTGCATGAACCTGCAGGGAGGGATCCTGCTCAGCCTCAGGCTTGTGCCAACAGCCTCCCCACAGCCCAGGGAATTGCCACCTGTTCTCAGCTTGGGCACGGGCTGACTTTTCCCTTCCAGGATTTGGCAGCAGATTTGGTTAGTGTTCCTAGAAAATCCTTCAGAATCAGTAGTGATTGATACTGGAGACCCTCAGTGCTTTGCCAGAGAGGCTGTAAATGTTCTCAGCAGGTAAGGCTGACACAGAGCAGCAGTCACTGCTGGCAGGTGGCCACTACAGCCATTCCCTGCTCCTGCAGCTCCAGCAGCAGCTCCTGGGGATGCTCCCAACCAGGCCTAATACCTCTGATCTTCCCCAGAATCTTAACTCATCTGTGTGGCCCCAGTTAAAATAAACCCTGCTCTTTATCCATGCTCTTTATTTTCAGTTTATACTTTCTGCCCTGTTAGACTGTCCCCTTGCTCTTCTCATTTGAGCTTTTTGCTGCTAGATGCTCTCACAAGGCCAGGAACTCCTTTTTCCAGGAACAGAGACTGAATAACTGCTATGGATATTTTTATGTATCTGTGCACCCACACATGTGGTTGGTCAAGGTGCTCTCACTGCTGGGGTATCTGTGTCACACTCAGCATCATCTCACTTCTAACACTAAATCAAAAGCCACCTCCTGAGTTCGCAGGGATGTTATTACCACTTAGTCATGAGTGAGTAGTGAATTTGGTTCAATATCACCCCATTCATCTCCTTCAGCTGAAACTGGCTGAACCTGTACTGGGACAGATGTGCTCCTCTGGGTCAAATTAAATGCAGGTAGGCTCCTCACAGTTTTCTGACTTTAGGACACAGTTACAAAACAGCAGCAGAAGTAGATCTGATAAATTGGGTATTCCATTCAAGAAGGAAAAATAATTTCTTTCTATTTGCAATAAATATACTACACAAATATGTGCAAATCATGACTTTTTTCTTGCTTCAAAGAAACCCACCTATCCTGTCAGACCTCACACAAAGGCAGCTAACTCCAGGGAAATGCTGAACAGACTCAAGTAATAGCTCTACAATAAAAAATAGCCCTGCAGACAGAGCTGGCTGTGTTCAGCCCCAGCTGAGAGCTCCCTATTAATTATTTATATGGCACTATGGATTAGCACGGCGCTTCAGAGAAATAAATGCACGAGGAAATGCAGTCCCACCCCTCAGGAAGGCAGGGCCAAAGCTCTGCTCTCCCTGCTGGCTGTGCCCAGTACTCTGTAGGTTGCACTGGGAATGGCACCATTTGTGGGAAGGACTAGAAACTGTCTCTGGGTCTGTGAGGGTTGGCAGTTTCCCTCTGATCCAGGCCCTGGTTAACAGCTATTCCAGCCAGGTTTGGCATAGGGTGAGTGATTTCAAAATCCCATCAAAGATTTGACTAACTGCAACCCCTAAACTCCTTTCAAACTCTAGCCAGTAAGTCAGTAATGCGGATTCTTCCTGATTCTTCACTCTGGTATTGTCTGCTATAAGCACGGGAAGTGGGCTGAAATCCTCACCACAGAATAAATTCCTCACCGAGTTGAGTTTCAACAAGTGCAGATACAGCTGAGTTGATTGTCCCCCTTATGACAGAAATTTATGCTCCAATCTGGAAGCTGAAAATAAGGAACTTGGAACCCTGGTCCTGCAGTGACCCCATCAGCAATGTCAGGCTAGACATCACTTCTTTGCTGACAGCTTCCCTGTCAGTAAAAAGCAGTGGCTAGTTATTTCACACCTTCCTCACAGTCATTACAATGATTATAACTACTTTGTGGTATTCCTATCAATTCCAATTCCACTAGCTTTGAAAATTGCCAAGACCACAGTCGGATTTTTTTTATCCTAGCATAGATTTCAGGGAGGGAGCAAGAGCGGGAAGAGGCAATCAAAAAATCACATCCTGACAGCAGCCGCTTGCAGTGCAAAGAAACATTGCTCAAAGTACCCTTTGCTTTTTTTTTTTCAGCTGGAAGTTTAGAGCAAAACTATCACTTTGTAGTCCTCCAACTTTCCACAGACCACCAGCAAACTGCTGCACAGAACAGCTTGGGAATGAGCCTCAGGGCTATGTAGCTGCACAAGCATTAAGGACAGATGTTAGGGACAAAAATGAATAAATGCATTAAAAGACTTCTTGGTATTAATAACAAGTATGTGCCATAGAAGCCTGAGAAAACTGTCTGGAAGTGAAAAACTATTTCGGTTGGAAGGGATTTCTGAAGGTGATCTAATCTAAGCCCCAGCTCAAAGCAGAGGTAATGTCAAAGTTATATATGTGCAAATATTTGCACGTGTTTTCTATCTACAGTATATATAAATAAGCAGTATTGTGTGTATAGTGAGCATATACATATTTTATACACGCACACATGGAACAGCAGAAACCTGCAGCAGTGGAATCACTATCCAGCACTAGGATCTGCTCCCAAATGAATAATGACTTTGAGTAATGGCAAGTGAGCCCGTTTTTGACAAGATTCTCAGTCATATCCCTCAGAAGGTGATGGGACAGTGTAACCTTGGCCACGTACCCCTGGGATGCTGGGCACTGGCACATCCTCCCGTGCCAGAAGCGCTTCCTCAAACGAGTCTGTGCAAGTAAAATAACTCAAGATGACAGCAAATTACAGATACACTGCAAAGCAGGAATATCTAGCTTCCCCTCCTTCCCTTGATCTCCTTCCAGACTGAGTGAAGAGCTTACATCCTTTCTCACCTGCCCCCCACACTGTGCATCCTCACCGACAGGCTCTGCAGTAACTTGGGATGGTGTTTCCTTGGGCAGCTCTCCCTCATGGAATGCCCCAGAGGCTGGGTGCTCTGGGCACCACAACCACACAGATCCTGCCACAGAGACAGAAGCCTCCAACATCTGGAGGTTTTGCTGCTTCCCAAAACTTACATTCCCAGCATTGCCTCTGGAAGGTGACGTGTATGAGCAGGAGCCCTCATGAAATGCCAGGCTTTCTGCTCCACACTGGGGTGGTGTTAAGTCCTGCAAATCCTGTGTCCCTCCTCGCTTTCCCTGATGCTCTCAGTTTCTGGGAATGTCCCTGAGATTCCTGCGAGCATCAGGAATTTGGTTGTGCCTTGCAGAAATGTTTAGAGGCGTTGTAAAGACATTTTGACAGCTGCGGTTTTCAAGCTAAACAATGTCTGTGTTTCAGAGACTGTTAGGATTTTCCTCCAAAACCAGATTTTAAGTTTTCACCAGCTGATCTCACAGACATCCGTCCTTTCTTTCCCAAGAACCTTTCCTGTCTCTAATGCTATTACCTGCTGTGCGAGCAGTATGAAAAGCACATGAAATACATATATATATATATGTTGGTTAATAGAATGCTAGAAAAAAGACAAGGATCTGGGTATTAATTCCCATAATTAATCCTTTTTTGGTTTAAGTGAAATTTCAGGGATGACTGGTCCCTGTCTGTACACTTGCACACACATGCCCCCACAGCTGCCTGTGCCATCTGTGTCCCTACAAACAGCCCCAATACTGACCCCAAATATTTGCCTCAATAAGAAATACAAGATTCCGTTGTGTCGGCTCGATCCATCTGGCATCTGTCCCCTTCACCCCAAACACCATTGCACATGCAAGGAAGGGCTCATGCTTTAGCAGCTCTATTGATCCACACAGACATTTGGGTGAGGAGGAAAGCCTCTTTAATTACTTTGGCTGACTTTCAGGTTCTGTTTTGCCTTAACAATGTCTTCAGAAATCCAGTACCGCGTTTTAGGGTTGTTATCGCTTAACTTGGATTTGGAGTTTTGCTCCCCAGAGAGACACCTTCTACCTCTGCCTGGCCAGCCCATGCTTGGCATCAAAATCAGCAAAAGTCATTCATTTGCCTTCTCTAAGGATTTGATAACCTCTACACTTCCCTTAGCCAGAGGTGTTTTGACCTTTAATTAAAAGGAAAATTTGTTGTCTTCCACTCAGAAGGCAGCAAATAATGAACTCATTAAAATGAGGTTACTGTTCAGGCCTTAGAGCAACAAGAGCCAAAGTCTCATTAGCAGCTAACAATCCAGAACACAGCACATAAATAAACCTAATATGGCAGAGCAAAATGCCTTGGTGCATTAAATTTGAGCAGAATCAAATGTTTACAGTCAATGATGTCTGGGGCATGAAGTTTTAATGTACTTAATGAAGGAAAGCAAATTGCTTCCTATTAGGCATGAAATGTTCCTGCAGAAATCGCCCCAAAAAGTTTATTATGGAAATGAAGGACAGAGTTATAATTAACAAGGACATAGCAGGAAAATATCACTTCTTCCTAATAGATTCACCAATTATGAAGAATAAAGACACGGCAACTTCAAATCTACAAAAGGTAATTATATGGATTAATGTAAAAGGCTGCTGAATGCAATATAATGAAGAAACTGTATCTTGTGGGTGTCAGAGAGACGCCTCACTGACAAAGCAAAGAATCAATTAATAAAGTTAAATCCGTGAGTTTTGAGAGATTCCAGGCAATTAAGGGTTTGTATTTGAAAGAACAGCTTAGATTACCTAAAAAAAAACACCCCAGTTTTTGCTTAGTCTGGCACAGAAACACGTCTGTTTGCCCACGTGCAGTGTGCTCCGTGGTTCTTTCCTTGCAAAGTGATAATTATTCGGTATGATCTATTTAACTGTCCAAAAATAAACACCTATGGGGGTTCAACAGGGAATGCTGGTTGTATTTCCACAGGCATGCAATGGGGACAGGGATGGGATGAGGACCACTGAGCCCTCAGGGAAGGGGGGATCCCTGTGGAGCTGGGGACAGCAGGCAGGACCAGGCAGAGTGGGGATAGCGGTGTGGCACCTGGCCTTGCAAAGAGAGCAGCTTGCCAGCTGTTCAAATTCAATAGCCCTTCTCCATCCTGCAGAACCTTCAGAACAAAATAAAGTAAACACCTTCTGCCTCACGTGGAGCCTGTGCAAATCCCAGGAAGGTTTGTGGCACTGGGTGCCAGGGATGTGCAGCCTCTCCACCCTTTCCTTAAAGACAGGGAAGGCAGACCCGAATCACCTGAAAAGTTTTTTCATATTAAGGGTGTGGAAGACATTACTGCCCTTCCCCTAAACAGACAAGCTGTGACAAAATAAGTTAGGACTGGCTTAGCTGACAAGATCTTCTTAGTGTTAAAAAGAGGCGAGGTCATGACAACAAAATTTAGCTGCATATTATATAAATTAATATGCATATATGGAGATTGAAATGGCAAAAAAAAGACTTTAGGACCAAGCCAAATCCAGTTTGAGTGACAGATTTGCCCTTTAGACAGAGGAAAATGCTTGACACACTGCAGGTTCCAGGATTTACATCTTAATCCTCGCTCTGTGGTTTTAATGAGACCTCTCTGGGCTGGAAGGCTCCTGCCTGTCCTGCAGTTCTGTCATCTTATTGAGCTGTGAGGGGAGCAGGAGAGAGGAGCCCAGGTGATGAAATGATGTTTGTTTCGTGCTCCTTCTTGTACTATATGTTAAGCGATGATAATTTCTCAAGATGTTCTTCCCTCAAAGGAAAATTAAATTGATTTTGTTCAGCCCATCAGTCTTTCTCAACATATCTAAAATGCTCTAGATAGCTTGGAAAATTATGTTCTAAAATATAACGACTCAGAGTCTATGCTTCTGACTTTAATGGTGTCAATTTAGTGCCAGTTTTTACCAGCTGGGGATTTTCCTCAATGTCTCAGCTAACAGGGGTGTTCATCTCTGAGGTTTTACATTTTAGTGAACATTCAGTTGTTATATATTATGTAAATATAGTCCCACATGTGAAATTGTCACAGGATTGAAATAATCAACTTACTAAATGTCTGGCAAGATAGGCTGGAAACCATACAGCTACCTTAATATTTAATGCTAAAGCACAAGATTTACTGTCATAAGATTACTTTATTTCCTTTAGTGAGGAGAGGAATTTGCTTGGTGACTGTTGTAGCTGATAAACACTACCTCTGTTTTACATCTTCCTTGCCACCCAATGTATGTTTCTATTTAAAAAAATGAGGCAGATGCACACTGCCTGAAAGTGTCTTGTATTGCACTCACACACCTCAGCTGCTTAAACCCTGGTTTCACCATTTACCCTGCTCTGGAGATAGTTTTGGTGTATGGTCCCAAGTAGGGGTGCTGGTTGTTGCTTAAATTAGACCAAAAAACTATTTTCCTGCAATGTTAAGTGAAATCATGACCGTAGAAAATTAATTTTTTCAAATGAAGGACAACATTAGCTGGGCTGGGTGTGTGTGTAAACCACTGCAATCATTTTATCTTTGAACTCTGCAGGAACACGAAGGTCCAATCAATAGAAGTGTTATTAATAGATAATAGGAAAAGTTCTCAAGAGCCACATAATGGAGACAGGGAAAATTGATGAAAACAGAGTTTATAATCCATTCAGGGTTGGCAAGGCCAATAGGGAGATAAATGCACTCCCCATCTCACATGCAGCTCACCCAAATTCCATGGGCTGGGAGTCCAAAGCAGATCTGTGCACAAGGCCCAGCTCTAGAAGCAGTGCAGAGCTAACAACCAGTAGTAAACACAGACAGCTCACACAGACTTAACCATTCACACTTTCCCTAGTAGCTGGAAACATGTCCAAAACAAAAAATTGGACAAGTGGCCATGACTACCTATTTCTCCTATAAGCAACACCCTTTCCTTCCATTTCATTTACAGTGGGCTTATCTTAGCTTGGAGGAGAGAATAAAAATAAACATTAAATTAATTAAATTAAAAATTCATTTATGACATGGACACTGCTCCTACCACAGGTCACAACCAAAGCTTTGCTCATTCACATCACACTTAAGCCTGAATTTGCTATTCAGACACAGCCCAAAATATTCCTGCAGGTAAGTAAATCCCAACACCTTCACACCTGGATGGCAAGTAGTATTCCTAATTTTATTTTGGGTTTTAAGCACATGTTATCAAGCTTCACTAATAACCCAGAGCACGGGTGACTTAGTAATCAGTATATTGCTGCCTCTGAGCATCTGGATCTGAGTCCTGCCATAGATCACTGCCCCAATGGATAATATCCTGGGCTAAGCCACAGAACCATCACCTCCCTGGGTACTTAGGCACCATCACTACCTTTTCTAGACCATCAAACTCTGATGGAACAAATTAAGCTCTCTGTAATAGTCTTATAAAAAAGCATGAGCCCAAAATAACATTAACTTTTCTAAATGCATCTTAATTTCTTATTTATTTCAGGCTTTACTAGAGACTCAAAATTTACTGCGCACTCAGGTTGCAAATTTTACCTTCAACCTTGGATTTTCAGGAAAATTTTACCACACAGGTAAGAAGGAACTTCATGCTCTCAGGTAGCTGCAGTTAAATAGGTGACAGAGTTTTAAACCTAGCTTTAAACACCCCCTTTCTAAATAACCCAGCGACTCAGTGGAGCAGTGGGAAATAAGCGTTCCACCATTTCGGTGTCTAATTCCATGTACAAAGGGTAAAGACACACCATGGATGAGCTGCTCAGGTACACAAGGATGCCCTTGGTGTTTTCCTGAAAGATGTGTGGTGGTAAATCTTAAGGTTATAAAGGAGGCAAAGTAGCTGCAGAGATCTCTCTAATTCCACAGGAGACAGGACAGCATGGAAGACAGAGTAAGGTTTTTTTCAGTATGATGAAATATAAAAGATTGGGAAAATCATGTCTCAGAACCTCTGAGGAGGCAGAAGCGTTTCAATGGGATGCACAAGATTTTGTTATGCCTGTGAAGGTAATCTGTCTCAGTGATCTGCAAATCAGGAGGGATGATAAAAGGAAAACATAATGAAAAGGAATTTGTATTGAAACCGTGCCCTTTCCACACTCTGTGCAGTAACAAGCTGCACATTTTCACTGTGCTCTGTGGAAGATGAGGCACTTCCACATCTGCTCCTCCTCCTCCTGACTCCTTTCTCATTTTTGCTCCACTTCACCACAGCACAACACCCCCTTTTGAAAAATTTTATTTCTTTTCCTCCTCTTTTGCCTTCCCCGTTGCTGCACCTCCACTCAGGCTTCCTCTGCTGCCTCTGAGCCACGCTGCTCCCTAGTACTGCTGAGGCAAGAAGAGACTCCCTGCAAGAGAGAACCTCCTGTCCTTCTTTCCAAACCCCATACCCTTCCCACCTCTGGAGACCAGCTCCAAAATCCTCATTTGTCAGCCCATTCATTCACACTCACTGAGTGATACCAGGGAAACTTATGGAGGAGAGGAGAAGGCAGCAAGAGGATGGGAGGGAGTGTTTAAAACCTAGGAATGGTGCAGTCCCTGCTCTCCTAGACTGTGAGGCAGCTGTGGAGTAAGGCAGGTCACCCTGGCTGAAGGGAGATGAGGAAGCCTCTGCGGGATGAGCAGAGAGAAGGTGACCAGAATGATGTATTTGTATCACTGTCACTACATCCAGGCTGTTTTCCCCTTGTGCAAGCACTTAATGCTGAGCAATTCTGCCCAGGAAACCTCATGGACTAAAGATACAGGCTGCAGAGCCCAGAAAAAATGAGAGGCAGAGAGAGATGGAATGACTTGCCTGGAGTCATGTAACAAGGCAGTGGCAGAGCTGTGGTCAGAAAGCAGCTCTGGAGACACAACTCCAGCGTTCTCCTCACTTCATCCCAACCTGCCTGTGTAGTTATTCCTTCTGGAGATTAATTGGACACACGTGTAATACAGCAAAACAAACAAGAGCAGCCCGAGGCTCTGAGCTGCTCTAAAGCAGGAAGCTGCTCAGCTGTGGCCATCTCCAGAGCAGAGCTGGTATCAATCATTCATGTCCACTGTGGAAAAGGTGATCCATGGAGAGGGGATATGGAGAAAGAGATGCTTTTATTATTAATGCTATGACACAGTGGGCAGTGGCTGGCAGAAAACACGCAGCCTTTGTGAAAAACCCACTCCCTGACCTTCCACTATTTTTCCTTCTTTCATCCCAACACCCTCCACACTGTCACAGGTTTTCTGATACAATGCTGACCAATTTCAGAGTTGCTACTGCTGTAGAGAGAAAAGGGGAGGATATGCACGTGTGCCCATCCTCCTAGGGCTCTCAGGGCTCCCCAAAACAGCACAGAATTGCTTCCCAACCTGAAGTGTGCCCGTGGCTCCATTAAGGGGCCTGGATGCATCTGGGTTTTTAATGGAGCACTTCATTTATAGGGTGGGGATGGCCCATTGTCATCTCAGTGGGAAGGTTTCAGCATACTCTCCATGCAATATATGCTTTTTGGACTCATTATAAATAAAGCATGGAGAGGTGTTCATTAATTACTGTACATGGGGCTTGCTGACCCACAGAGGCTTTTACTATCAGATATTCAATGCTTTATTAGTGCACTGCAGCTGCCGTGCCTTATTGACTTCCTTAGTGTGGGAGTGTGCTCTCCTTTCCAAAACTTGGATCATTTTACAGCTGCAGCAGGGAGATGAGTGTGGGGATGTGTTGGCAGATTAAACAGTTACACATTTCCATGGAAAGATGCTGCTGACACACCAGATATTGCACTCCATCAGGACACATCACCTGGTAAACTCTGCACTGTATTAACACCGTTAACAAAAAGAATGAGCAGACCCTGTTAGTTCTGCAGCTTTCACAAACACTTGCCACTTGTTCATGCTGCAGTACTTGCAATTAAGACAGTCTCAGGATTGGTACGCAAGATGTACAAGATTATTGGTAGCAGCTTCCAATTTAGCTTCAGTTTTGAACTCCAAAGAGACCTCTAAGCTATGGTTATAGTTTTAAAATACAGGGTTAATTATTATGCACAAAAAACTTTGAATTACTACCCATGTAAAGTACACTCTGTATCTCAAAGCAGACACATGCTCACGCGGTTTATAGGTTTTATGCATTTTTCAGATTTCACATTTAAATGAAGAAATTTACAGAAAGGATGTTGATTGTACAAGAAGTTAAAACCCCAAAATCCCTTGTTTAGCCTCCAGTACTCTGAATAAGGGGTTGGGCAAAAATATTTAAACAATATAACCACCCACCAAATGCTCCATTAAAACTTTGCATGAGTTTTTTTTTAAATAACACTACCTAAGAATTCATAAAACCAAACAACATTCTTGTCCAAGATTTGCAAGAAACTTTAACCTCATAAGCAATGCCACCACATAAGGTTAAATTTCCAACCCTTCTGCCTCACCTCTGGCATTACAGGATGGGGTTATTCATTAAAATGGAAAGCATTATGCTTCATCTTGTTTGATTTTCGTTACAGTGAAAGAAGTGCAAAGTTTGATTAGTTGTATATCTAAATTTACCAAGAAATTAGTAGGAAAAGGTAGGATTTATTTCAAGAACCACACTCTACTTCAAAAGTTAATAAGGCACTAAATTACACCTCAACCTAAATCTACTCTGATTGTACTTCTTCATGTTTTCCAAACACCCACTTTTTCCCTCTTCATCCCTAACTTTGGCTTATCACAGAGATCCTCAATTACCTCACAAACTCCATTTTCTCCCTCCTCTGTCCCGTTTTGAACCCTGTGTTAAGTTCCTTCCCTTGCCCGTGCCTGAGTGAGTGCAGGTGAAGCACATAGCCCAAAACCAAGGCAGCAGTCACTCCAGAAATGCAGGGCACAGAGGGAGCAGCCATCAGGCCTTGCTTTTCAGTACAGAATTCCCTAGCAAACAGGATTGTTTTCTTTTCCCAGCAGCACTCCCATCAGCGGGAGCAGCTTCCTTAGAACCTGCAGAGTGCTGCAAAGAGAGGAGCAAAGGGATTCAGTGACTCTGGGAGAAAGTTTCAAAGTACTGCTCTCCTTGTGTAGTGGCATTCTTCAAAAACCACTGCAGAAATGACAAATAAAAGCCAAGAGCTGAAGTGCAGGCACTGAACAGGCATCTCTGGATGTTCCTGCCAAGTAAACAGTGACATCCGTGGAGCATTTGCTTCCAATGAGTTTTGCTAAACATTAAAAGGCCTGTAAGAAGACAGGATTTCTATGTTTGCATCTGGAGACTGATTTTGGCAATTATTTCTTAGACTGAAGCAAAATAAAAGCGTTCAAATGGCAAAGAACACGCAGGAAAGCTGCTAGAAAACAAATGTAGGTAGGTAGGTTGAGGGTGAAGCTACTGGAATGTCACTTTGCCTTTCCAGGCTGGAAAAGCAGGGCAGAAGTGTATCCTTTCTCAAATGGAAGGTTTCCTTTGTTCCATCCTCACTTCTGCCTGGAGCTGATCCCCTTCACTAACACAGGAGGTTTTCTTGGGTTTACTTTAAGATTAAATCTGGCCAAAATTGAATACTGAACTCTTAAACATTTGGAAGCCTTTTGCCATTACAGCTTCGTGCTTTCCACCTAATTGTATTTTAAAACTTGTTTCACACTTCACCAGAAATTATCAGATTTCAATTAACCAAGGCCAATAAAGTCGTAGTTACAAGGAGGATGGAGGGGTGCCATTGATAAGATTTCATTTTTATCCATGTGTTGCCTTTATGGAGACTATTTCGTATTTAACAGTGACACCATTATCAGGACAAAATAGAAAACAACTATTATACACTGAACCTTTTCTTCTTTAATACTGATTGAGCATCTTCATTTGTCCAGCTTTCAAAAGACCTGGCAACCATCATTAATATTCCTGACACTGTTTTGTCATGTTAAATCCAATGCCAGGTTATGGGCATGAAAAGATAGTGTGGCATTAAAATAAAGCAAATAGAGAAAATGTGGGGGGGTTTGGTTTTTCAGATCCCATATGTTAAAAAAAAAAAACAACTCCCACTGTTTATATGTAATATTCCCATAGTTTATAAACATAACGGCAACACAGAGAGACACCAAGGCCAAGGACAGCAGGGTTTTTGGCAGCCTCTTCTGTGTTTAAAAAACACTTATGGGCCTTTTTTACTTTTCTAGTATCTTTTTTCTCCCTTTCTTCCCTGTGCAGGGACTGAGGAGGAGGATGAGGGTGATGACCTGCTGCTGAGATCTGTGGATGAGTTCTGGTGGTTTCCCCACATGTGGAGTCACATGCAGCCACACCTCTTCCACAATGAGTCCTCTCTGGTGGAGCAGATGATCCTCAACAAAGAGTTTGCAATTGTGAGTAGAAGTTCCCAAGAGATTTACTGGGATGCCTTCACTACCACGGCCATGCTTTCCACACTGGTTTCATGCTTGTCTCTACAATATCTGTATATTTACTCAGGTATGCAAACAGGCAGTGAGGTTAGAAACTCAACCCAAACCCAGCTTGTTTGTGACTCAAACTGAATTTCCTCTTGGCCTTTCCCATTGTTTCAGGCTTTCTGGAGAGGGAGCAGCCCTCCCCCAAGCACCCTGGCAAGACCATAGGGATCAGAATGAGTGCAAACACAGCAGATACCAGCTGGCCTTCTGAGCTTTAAGAAGCAGTTTGTACACAGGTTACCAGCTTCCTAAAGTCTGCTGCAAACATCCTCAGTAAGGCAGGGAGGAAGCTGCAGTGACCCCTAAACCTTGTGTATGGTTTGGGAGAAATCTTGATGCTGACAGAGCCAACAAGTGAAGCTGCTGGATTTTGCTGTGCCTTTTTTAAATGACCTGCTTGAAATACGCTCTTGATACAGCTAACCTCTTGCTAATATTGACAGATAATGGTGCTTCCCTTTTCCTCATCTGTGCTCTTGACTTCCAAGAGCCATCCTCCCCGCCTCGCCCAGAGCTCACAGTGCTTGTGCTATTTACAGCCGTTTCAGGGTAATTCTGCTGCCTTACTGAGCACGACAAAGAGAACCTGAAATCCATAAACGCTGGCTTTGGAAAAGGCACCGTGTGGTCTCTGGTGAGGCACAGAAATGCCAAGCAACCAGAGCCACTCACAGGAGCAGAGGGACACAGCAGGGCTTTCTCAGCTGCTTTGGGAACAGCAGTCCCAGCCCTCCCCAGCTCCGAAAGGCCAGGCCCCCTCCTCCCATCCCTCACACGAGCCAAGGCACATCAGGAAAAGGCGGAGGCAGATGCCTGAACGAGCAGTTGGAAGCAATTTATTCCCTTGTTTATGAAAATATTTTCCTAACAACCTTTAAAGAAAATTAATTAAAAATGGCTTAACTCTTTACTCGTTATGCCAGACTTCCCCCCTTCCCATCTCCTGCTTGGCAGGATGACTTCTTTTCCTTTCTACAGTTCTTCTTCCGTGTCAGCCTCATTCCTGGCACAGCCTGTTCATGCCTTTTGTGCAGCCTGGCCCAGAGACCTGTACAGAGCTGAGATTTGAAATGCAAGAGTAATTTTTTAAACAATCCATATCTCAAAAATACACAGTCCCTTCATCTTTAAACCTGTGGGGAAATTCTCCTAGTATTTTCAGGAAACATGAAGTCATCCAGGTCAAGCCACCTTTGGGAGTAAAATCTATAGCATAGCCTGAAAACAGAGCTGGTAATGGAATCTGTTTGCAACTGCAACTCCAGAAAGATAAAGCCCATGTCCTGAAGGGTAGAGACTCCTTAGGGTGCCTATAAATAAGGAGCTGATGTCAGTGAAAAGCTGCTGTTATTACACTTTTATTTCCTGCTAACATTTGGACAGGGGTTGTATCAACCCCTTGACCTTGAATCTATATGAGCTGTACAATTTACTTATGAGAACATTTCTTTTCAAAAGGCTTCCTCTGAAATTCTCTCTTGTGGGAGAAATTTATCTTCCCGATATGACAGCCTTCCTGATAGCTATCAGAGAGGTCCCAGCCATGACTTCAGAGTGGGTTTGATTCCTCCGTGGCTTTCTCATCCTCAGCATCATGTCTTATTTGAGAAACAAACTCCCTGCTCTGCAGCTGCACTTCTCTGAGCCCTCCAAGTTAAAGCAAACCACTTTCCATTATTCTTTGAGTTCACAATGTGGATCCAAATTTAAATTAGACATCTGGAACAATACATAGAAAATTTGCTTGATGTTACACATGTATTGTTTGTTGTCCACTATCTTTATTTAATGTTATGCTCAGGGGAACACGGCTTGATGCTGGGGCCATTTTCTCTTGCATTTCTCATTTATTGACCATATCTCCCCACCTCCTGTTTTGGCTGCACATAGAGGTGACACTTTGTGTCAGCCTGTGCAAGGAAAGCTGCAGTAATTATTTGGAAGTGTGATCACATTAATTCTTCACCTAATGTGCTATTTCTTCATTCACTTTTTTTAAACATGGCTAAGAAGGTAACAGGGTCTTCAGGAAGGGAGAGCACATCATTATATCCAAGAACAATAGTCAAGGTTGTTTAAGATCCCAAATAACACACAAGAGTTCTGTTTATTAAGCCCTGTTGGCTCCTCTGGCAGGTAGATAAAAGCCTTGGCTCTGTTTCACATGGCTTTATCCACACCTCCTAACAATGCTCTGGAAAATGGGAGCTCACAATTGCAGCCTGCCTCAAACAGCTCTGTCACAACACACAGATAGAAATCAGGTACCTAAACAGCTCTGTACACACAGAACTAATTGCTAATTAGGTATCTAATTGCCTTGATTTCAGTGCAGATATGGACACCTCCGTGCATCTGGGGCTTAGTAAAAATGAACAGCCTTCAAAGGGTTCCCTTCCACGTGCACTGCTTCTGAACCAGGAGAGTGCCTTCGACCAGAGCCCTCCAAATTGTTCAATGTATCCCCGAGATATTTATCATTTCCACTGTTTCATGCCTACATGGTGAGAGGAAGAAACTCTTATCTGGCATAAATGTCATTGTCCCACTGCTCTGGATCTGGCAGGCAGCAGGGGATGTTTTGCCTGGCAAAATCCTTACCCATGTATACCTGAGTAATTGGCCCCACAGCTGCCCCACCCATAGCCCCATTCCCAAAGTTCTCACTGCCAGATCTCTCATCAAGCATGAGATCCTCAGCCTCAGAGGAGCAAGGGACACAGATTTTAACTGTGGTAAAGTAAGTCACAGGCTACCGAAAGCTTTGCTGTCCCAATATCATCCTATTTATGTAAATATGGATGGTGCGTTCCAGAACCTGCCTAAGGAAATGGGAAATTACAAATATTTTGATTATCAGTTGGGTTTGAGTTGATTATGTTCTGTGGTTTGGGTTTTTTCCTCTGTCAGAGGATCCCAAAGCCCTTTAAAGACACCAATGAGCAAAACCTCAGATTAAATTTTACAAACAGATACTTCCTCAAGTATTATTCTCCTTGTTTATAGGCAATGCAATGGATACACAGAGAGGCAGAAAATTGCTCAAGCAGAAGTCTCTGATAGCACGTATTCCAAAACCAAAGCAAACCAAGTTTTTCCTGCCATCACTTGCAAGACATTCCTCCTCCCCCTTTAGTACATCCTTATCTGACAAAAACAAGTAGAATGTATCTAATCCAAAGCCTGTAACTCTTTATTTCATCCCTTGATTTGTTTGCTCAGTGATTATCTTCTGTGCTCATTTGTGAGCGCAGAGCCCAAAGCACAGCAGAGACAGGGCAGAAACTGTCACTGACTGTACAAGGCAGCTGGGAGCTGATAGCAAGAAGAAAGTAAGATGTAAAACTCAACAAATCAATTGAGAACCTGTCTGGTAACACTCCTTGGCTCCCACCTCCTGCTTACAACCAGCTGCAGATGCACATTAGCACTTCCTGTGCCTGGAACTCGTGAGCTGCTCAAACCACAAATACACCATGAGCTTTTAATACACCAATTAAATACCAATAATATGAGGCCCAGTGACCACATAGCCAAGGCAAAGTAACTACATGTGATGAGAAGAGTTTAATTTGTCCCATTATTAATATCTGTACTTAATGTGGGGAAGGAGAGCTGCCCAGTGGAGATTGCCTCTAAAAATGGGCTGTAAATATAGGAATAACATCATCCTGTGCAGCAGGAAGAGATTTATTCTGCCTCACCTTATTTCCTTCTGAAATACTCATTTGCTGCATCACCTACTATCAAACAAAGCCAAAAGGTTTGGCAAACTTAGCTGAGGTTCTATTTAGCTTTTTCATCTAATAAAAGCCTTCACACCTGCACTTTGACTGTGTGAAAAGATCTACAGCAGACATAAAATTTATTAAATTAAAAGTTGGTGTTTTTATTTTCTCTGACAATGGCCAATCATAGCTATTTCCCAAACTAAACAAAAAAGCACAAGTTTTGAAACTAAAAAAACCCAATGCACATTTTGAATGTACAAATCAGGAAATTGTTCCTTAGAATATATAAGAAAATACGCTCAGTACAGGTATTTCTCATATCTTGACACACCACTATACTCCTCCTTTAACACATGAGTTTTCACTGCCAAAGTAAATCTAATGACAAAATGAGAGGAAAAGAAGAAAAGAGCAACAGAAAATTACAAAAAGGGGACACACGGTATTTAATCTTCCCAGGTAAACTGCAAACAGAACTGCCCAAAGAAAACACTATTATTTGTTAGTTGTTTCTTCTCAAATTCAGCTCGGGTATCTGAGTGCCTGATGTATGTGTGTGATGAGCTACGTAGTGCCCAGGTTTTATTCAGAGGCCAATTTGTTATTTACCTTGAGAACTCATGAAAAGCTGCCTTATTTTATTTGTGAATGGCAGATCACCATTTCAGCATCCTGTTGCTATGGCAATTCCAGCATCAAACAGTAAGGAGATAAACAGGATCTTATGTGTATTCATCCAGATGCCTGCTTTGGGATTTGCCATCCAGAGCAGTGCTCGTTACCAACCTCAGGACACATTTGCCTTACATCTCTGTTTCTGGGCACTCCCCACCCCAGATTTGGTGAAGGTTTCTGCATTCAAGCTGAGACAGGACATGCAGGTTAACAGCTGGACAGCCTGAGCATCACAGACCTCTCAGGCATGGCAGGAAATGGCCAGATTTAAAGAAATCTTTTGATACAACTTCTTCCTTTTCATATGTTCATGGCAAAAAAAAAATATAGAGAACAGGGTGATTGACCATCTCTCATTAGAGAGCTATCCCTCATTCCACCCTTAAACTGACTCATGCCTCTCAAGTAGCTAACAGCATTAATAAGCTGAAATTACATTTTGTTCTCAGTAAATTACAAAAGAGAGAATTTGGGTTTCTCTTTTACAAGATCAGTCAGTAACCTGAGATCTTTACTATAAGGAATGGGTAATTTTAAGTGGTTGCATTATGTTACGTAGGAATGAGTGTTCCCTACAGATTTAACTTAATTTTTGCCAATGAATCAAAACCACTTCTTGTGGAAGTACTTGAGGATGCCCAGCAGAACTTGCTGTTCCCGGAATTAAAGTAATCAATGGATAATGTGGGCAAGAGGAAGGACAAAAAAACCCATAAAATAATAATCACATATTTAGCCATTTTCCTCTGCACATCAGTTTTAAAGGCATAGAAAAGAGCTGGTGTGTCCTGTAGCACTGGGAGCAAGATGAATTGGTGCCTTCAGAAGAGATTTTCAAGATAACCTATAGATTATATTCATGAAGATGCACATATTTCCATATAGAAATGGAGCTAAATATAAATATTTATAAAATGAAAAAGCAGTCCAAGCTATTTTTTTGCTACTACCTTAATACCATGGAAAAAAAAATAAGGAGGTTCAGAAGATATGAGGAATATTTATTTATTAAACTAGGAAGGAATCTTGCTCCTATTCCAGAACTAAGAAATAAAATCCCATGTATGCCACTGCAACATTTTTTTTTCCCATCTGTTTACTAGCTTAGTAAATAAGCAACATTAGAAAGAACCATTAATACGCAACCTTTAAAAAGAACCAGACAGGTAGGATGCATATTAAAATACATGCAATATGTAACGGGACAGGAGGCAAATCTATTCCATGCAACAGCAACGTAACATAATCCAGGAGGATTATTGCTCACTGCTGTTACCAAACCGTAATTCCAGTTCCCTCCTCCTCCCCCACCATTTTCATCTTGTGCTACAGTAGCTACAATTCTAAGGCTAGCAACTTCTCCAGTGCCGCGGTGTGCGGGAGAAAAGCTCTGAATAATTACACGGGGGGTTTTTGTGTCGCTGACTGTCGCCACCCCTCTGGTGCACTGCAGGAGCACGGCATCCCGACGGGCATGGGCTACGCGGTGGCGCCGCACCACTCCGGGGTGTACCCGGTGCACCTGCAGCTCTACGAGGCCTGGAAGAAGGTGTGGCACATCCGGGTGACCAGCACGGAAGAGTACCCACACCTGAAACCCGCACGGTACAGACGGGGCTTCATCCACAATGGCATCATGGTACACTGCATTTCCATGTTCATAGCGATAGCACTGCAGGGACCCCAAAGGGGGCTGTTATACCGAATGCCTCAAGTTTCCCAGCATCCTTAAAATTCCCTGCCATCGAGGAGTTGTAAGGATGCCAAAAGAGTGCATTCCTGAAGCAGTTTAAAAGAGGGGGGAAAAACCAAGTCACACAAACTCGGGCAACTGCAAAAGTATTCCTCAGAACCTAAACGTGCTCGTGGTCCCATCAGCTACCAACCGAGCCGTGGCTGCACTCTGTGAAATCATTAAAGTGCCTAAGAGCTGTGTTCCCAGCTCTGCTTCATCTTTATGCACGGCAGGATTAGAAATCCAGCACCTGGGAAGGTGAATGGGTGTAAGTAATCTCCTCCAGCACTTCTCCGAGGCTGAAGTTTCAGCTCTGCTCCTGAAATTCCCGGAGCCAGGACTGGGACACCTGCCTGGCACTTCCAGCCCTTGCACACGTGTGAGGAGAGAAGGCTCCTCCCATGCACTTAGAAGTGCACAGAGGACAGGAAAACTTAGCAAATTCTTTGGCCTGTCCTACCAGCCAGCTGCAGCCCTCTGGAGAGGGGAGACAAAAAGATTGGGTGTGCTAAAGTGACGTGACAAATATTCCAAGGGATGGTTTTAAGTCCCAAAAAATGGTCTTAATATTGCCTGTGCATACCGAATCAAAATTGTGACCCCCTAAACGAGGCAGAGGGAGTGTCTCAAAACCAAATTCCTGCCCAGAGTCCAATTACTACTGGAACAGACTCAAAATCAGCAGTGCTTCTACACATGTATCCAAATTCTCTGCTAAATGTAGGTTTTTGGTTTTGTTGTTTTATTCGAGTAAAAAAATATAAAATATTGAATTAAGGGAAACAAAAGTCCTTGCCCAGGTCGATTATGTCTCTGCAACACCTGTAAGCTGCTGTTCTTTTGTTCCCAGGTGCTCCCCCGACAGACCTGTGGCCTTTTCACTCACACTATTTTTTACAAGGAATATCCTGGCGGTCCTCAGGAGCTGGACAAAAGCATCCGAGGAGGTGAACTCTTCCTCACCATTCTCCTGAATCCCGTAGGTACCTTCTTTTGCTATTTTTTGGACATGCTGACTGACAGGCAGGAGGGAGGGAGGAAGGGAAGGAGATCAGTTTGGGAAATAAAAACCAGGACCACTTTCTCAGAGGTAACAAGCAGTTTAAGAAGAAAGGAGAAACATGTCTTCTACCAATTTCCAGCTACAAGTGTACGTGCAACAATTTCCTGGAAAATGCATTAATTCCAGCTCCTTAGTGTTTCCCAGCCTGAAGCCAGGTCCCCCTGAGAGACTTCTCTGAGGCTGAAACCAACCTCTGAGGGTAGAGAAAACTGATCTTGTTCCTTTTTTCCCTTTTTCCACAAGCTTGGCTCCTCAGGCACTCCTGATACAGCTCAATGGAAGCCCCAGGGCTCAGGCCTGATATCATTCCTCCACCACTGACTCCTAAAAATAGGTTTTGAGCTGCTAAAAACCTGCCTGGTGCTATTTACGACAGCAGCCTAGAGGTGCAAGGAGGAAGGGAAAGAGCCAAAACCCCCCATATATCAATTATTTTTCCTTGCCATTGTCCTCCCTCCTTCCCATTCCACCCAAACAAGCTGCACTAGGCACAAGATAAATGTCTCTTGTCTTGCCAGGTGGCCTCATTTTCAGTGAGTTTAAATTGCAGTACTCATTGACTCCTCTGCACAGCTAACGAAACTTCAGGTAGAGCTGACTCTTAAATCCAGGTCACTTTTATTTAGACAGCTAAATATAGATTTTTGCTATTATACAATTAGATGCTTGTGAGTGAAAATTTTGGCTGGGTAAGTAACATGGTGTCCGAGTCAGATTCTGTGGGCTTAAAGAAATGGGACATTTCTATCAGGAATTCTTCTATACCATACCCATGACACCTCCTTTGAGAACATAATACATCCCTCTTCTTTATCCTGTCTCCCCATTACTTGCAGTTCTCTCAGGCTGGCTTTTCTTCCCATAGTTTCCTTAAGTGGAACTTGGAATTTACCTTGAGCTTTATCATCCTTTGATCAATGCCTGGGCATTTCTCACTCATGTGAAGATTTGCTGACTTGGGCAGTGCAGCAGCCTGCAGCAGAGCATGTTCTTACCCCATGAGCAAACCCTAGAACAACCCAAATTCCTCAGCCAATCTATGTCCCAAAAACTTGAGAGTGCCGTAGATACTGGTGGCGGTATTTGAAAAACCTTCCATAATCAACTTTTGATTAAACAGTTTTGCAAGAGGTTTACAGAAACTCTGTCCCTTCCTCAGGTTGTGGTTAGCAATTTCAGCAAAAGTATTACAAATAAGTATTAAGCTCAAATAGCAGAAATGTTTGTGCTTCCATGAAGCAACACCACACAGATGGTTAAATTAGAAAGTGCCCAAGGGACGCTGCGTTGGAATAAAGTTTGCAGAGAGATTGTCAAGGGGATCTTCTGATGGAATTTTTTTTTAAATGGCTTCTACTGAACACTCTGTGGCTCAGAGAGATCTTTTCACTTTCTAATTTATGAATCCTAAAGATGAGTCATGTCTGGCAGACATGATTTAGTAGTAGGCAGAGGAGGGATAAATTCCACCAAGACAGACAGAAATCAAACCAACTTCCTTCGAGTTTTAATGAGGGTTACAAGAATCCCAGGCAGACCTTTGCAGAATCCAGCTAAGGCAGCAGGCTGCTCGAGTCTGCAGTTTGGGGTACTTACTCTTTGCATAAACACTTCAAAGCAAAGCTCATTAAAGTTAGTGGGAAAGGCTCAGCAAACAGACTGGGCTTGAAATAAACCCAAATAGTGAAACTCTTTCAAAAGGTATCAATCCAGCTCCCCTCTGAAGGCTTTCCTTCATTTGGAGCCTTAGAGCAATAGCAAGGAGCTTCAGATATATGTACAAATAAGAAATATAAATACAGTTTGGGGCAGGAAATGAAACATTATCTTCTTGGACTTTTGCTTTACTATTTCATACAAGTAAGAAAAATTTCAGTTGAAAGTTCCTTATCTCCCTTGCCAGACCAAAGCTGGATGTTCAATCGGGGTTAAATTATAATCATCTTTGATGTTATTTACTATGTGGTTTGACAAACATCAAAACCCAGTTAGTCACTAAATCTTAATTAGGACAGACCTCCCAAAAGCTGTAGCATCAGCACTTGCACAGCAGCAGTGCAAAGAGAGCAGCAAAACCACCACACTCACTAGAAAGAAGGGAAGAGGAAAAAATGCCGTCTAAAACTTCAATCAACCAGAATGTAAAAAAGCTTTACAAAACTGGTTTTCTGCCCAATCTAATTTTGATAGCAAAATAAAACTCTTCCCAAGACTGAGATTCTTGTGACAGCATAAATGTCTCTGTTAAGTGTAGTTAGATCTTAAGCCAAGGAAACACGTTATTACTCAAAAAAGCACATTGCTACCCATGACATACCTTCAAAGGCAGGAATTCAATACCAAAGGGCATCACACAAGAAGAACACCATGTCCTTAACAGGAACATAACACTACCCAGCTATGTAAATATGTTAGAAAATTCTCTGGTTCTGCTCAGCATTGTGAAAAAATATTTAGGTTTTCTGCAGGTGTGCAGCATTCCACAGCTCCTGCAGCAGAAACAAAGTCAACTTGAAACTCGTAAAAATTTATTTTCTGTTTAAAGCCAGTTTGAACAGCATCATGTCATTTTTTCTCTTCCTAAACCTTTCCAATTCTTTACAACTTCTTGCAGTACTTTGAGGTGCTCTCAAAGATATTTTTTTAACATTTGCTTCATTGGACTATGTGAGTAGAAAAAAAATTACAGCATTTCAAGGAGTTCAACATTGCAGTCATTTTCTGCCTTTTTAAAATTCTACCTATCATTATCTGCTTAGCTCAATTGTGCTCTAGAATAACTTCTTCTCACAGAATAAGTTCTTAAAAACTCCCTTCCTCACTGTTTACTTCAGCAGTGCTTTGCCACACTCCTTTCCTTTTAAATATCTTCCCATCAACTTTCCAGGCACTTCTGGTTTTGCCACACTCCATAGAGAAAGACGAGGTAACCAGCATTAAACCAGCCTGCTTTAAGGTGCCTTTTTTTCTCTGGAAAGGGTAACAGTGGTGTGCCAAGGTATTTTCCAAAGCTCCCAGCATCTGGTGTCACGACCAAACATGGAGCAGGAGGTGGAGAGCAAATGGGATGAACGGAAAAAATCCCCTGCCTTGCTTCCAAATGTAACCCATGAAAATTCCCAATTAAAAAGACTCCATTTGTAACATACAGTCCCCGAAACTGAAATGCTTTCAGCAGCAAAAAAAAAAAAAAAAAAAGCGGGTTTCTCATAGGAAAAGTTAGAGAACTCCATTGGAGTTGAAGTTTTCAGGGGGATTTTCCACATCCCAGTGTCAGGCTCCAAACGAAGTGGCTTCTCTGACCGCTGCCCTTCATTCAGTCTCCCGGGAAAAGCTGTGACATGTTTAATGCTTTTACAAACTGTTCTATTTATCACCTCTTCAGCATCCACAAGGTCTCCCACTATCTGTTTGATGGCTCCTCTCCTTTCCTCCCCTGCTCCACCGGCCATAAACAACAGCCATAAACGTTTAACAGCCAAGATAAGCTAATAAATACAGCCCTAAATATTATTGCCTCTACAAACAACAGCGAGAGAGTCATTTCTCCTAAAAAAACCACCTCTTTAAACCAGAGAGCTTTTTATTAAGCCAGCAAGTGACAGCACAAAAGGCACCTCAGTGGAACACTACAGCAAACATCAGTGCACGGGGCTCTGAGGAGACCCAGCAACATGCACTGGCTCATTTGAGTTGTCAGTCTATTGGATTTATTTGCCAATGTGGTGCATTTTTTCCCACTTCCTGTTCACCTTGAAAAGCTTTTGGATAACCCAGGATACTGCCACCCCCTTTCCTGCAGCACCCTTCCTATTCTGCCTTCCTTTGCCTCCTTGTTGCACAGCAATTTTCCTATTCTTCCTCTCCCTTTCCTCTCACAGGGTGTTTTATTCTGTCTCCACGGTCTCCTTTCTAACGTTCCACCATAAAAATGGGCACAAGTCATTTCTCTCTATATTTATATATATATAAGCCTCCCTAGTGTAGATTTACAGCTGCCTCACCACATAGGATCTAGAGTCAGGCTTACCCTGCACAACACTTGCCCACAAAACCAACAAAGTATCACGTATTTGCAACTGACAGATCAGGTTAAAAATGGAAAAGCAGCAGAAAAAGGGAGAAGTTAAACACTTCTTCAGGCTTCTCTTCCCACTTCAATCAAACACCCCTAAGAAGCTTTAACCAGAGGTGAAACGTGGCAGATGAATTTCAGGAAGATTAGCTTCTTTTGCAGGAATTTGGTTGTCGAGAGCGAAATCAGACCTGTGATTGAAAGGTAACTTTGAACTCCCCTCAGCAGAAGCTACAGGCAGCCCATAATAATGTACATTATTATTCCAGCTCCCTCGGAAGTGGCATGGGACGCTTTTAATTCTGAAGGCCACTTAAAGGCATTTCCATTTTTAAACTCTCACCGTGACTAAAGGGTTATTGCTCATTTGCAGCCTGTTAGATCTACATTCTCCACTTCTCGCATGTGCCACACTCGGAAGATTTTGTTCTTGTTTCATCACGGAGACAGAGGAGAAGCACACGTTATTGCCTTGGAATATTAAAAGCAAATGCAGAGAGGGGTTAATTTATACCTTCCACAAGAGATTTGGGAATGTTATTATGAAACATCTTGAGCGTTGATAATGTTTTTCTTTTTATTTGCTTTGTTTCTCTGAGCATAGCTGTAGAAAGAATAAAAAATAACCTTGGGCATTGTAGGAAATGTGCTGCAATCCAAAAGTAATTCACAGTGCAGTTCTGCTGAGGGCCCTGTGAACCTGAGCGTCTCAGCACATTTTGGGGACAGGAAAAAGCAGGCAGGCAGCCTCCCCACTAAATAAATGTCAGGATTTGTGGAGCTGTAATTGTCAGGGTACAGCCCACAGGGAGAGACGTGTCCCTCTCCAGCCCAACACAAGGGAAAGGTTCATTCTACCAAATTAAAAGGGAGTTTTGTTAACAAATTACATCAGAATTTATCTTAATGGGCATAAACACCAAATCAACCCTGACCTGCCTCACATTTTTGAATCTTTTCCCCCCTTGGTAAAACATTATTTTTCCCCCTCATCCCAGCTGCACAGAGCTACTACAGGGAAATATTATCCCATGGAAACTCAAGCCTTCAGCAGCATATTTAGAAACTAATTAGCTCGAAACCCAGAGCGTGAGGAAAACATTTCAAGGATAGCACATCTCCTTTCCTTCTTTCATGACGTTTTCCTGCTTTATGAAAGCTGATGCTCCACTCCACACGTTTTGATATTTTACCAGAATGACTTCCCAGCAAGTTGGGTGATGGCAGAAATAGCAATAAATGACTGCGTGTCAACAAGGGGGTTATTGGGGAAAGAGGGAAAGAATCTGTTACCTTCGTGCACACACCATGCAATCATTTATTCAAGTGTCAGGAGCAAGCCTTTAAGGTGAAAACGAGCTGACTCAGAATTCTCTGATTATTGAAAATGAATCCTTAATAGAAGTAAATGGACAAGAACAGAATTTCCTCGCTGTGTTCGCCATTCAAAATTAATTGGAAAGTGGATGATTTGAGAATATTATAGCCTCTAGTGAACTGAAAATGCTGCTTTTTTTTCCTCTGAAACCAAGAGTGGAGAATTAAATTAACTCTGTGGTTTGTTTGCTCAGAGTAGGCCACCAAACCGGATTAATTAATCATCATTTATGAACACTCTATAACCCAGAGCAGTCAGAAAACTGCTAAAATAGCAACATGACAGTAGAACAGTTATGAAAACAAATGATAAACTTCCTGCATCTCCAACCTATATCAACTTGCCAGGCATTTCTTTGCAGTTCAGAAGAAAATATCCTGGTGAAAACTCTTACTTAGTGTTTATAGGGGTGCTCAGAATAAACAAAATGATCTACACTTGTTCTGCAGCTCCCTGTGCTGTGCAGGGTCCTGGGCAGTAATTTCTGTAGGAAATGCCAGGATTGTGTTTCCTTCCCCTGCCTGGAGACTACAGAGTGTCGTGTTAAGGATAAAAGACCTAATTCATCTGATCATTCCAAACTCAGTTAGGAGCAGATCTTAATTTACCACGTCTCTAAGGAGAAATGGCAGAGAAACTCACTTACGGGCACTTATCCAAACTTTTTGCCTGGATGTCCCTTGTCCTCCCATAGCTCTGCTTCATGTTGAGCTTGACCTAAGCCAATAGTACCCAAAACCATTTCAGTCTGCTTAATTTCCTGAACTTGGGTTTATTCTCAAGTCTGAACTGAATAGAATTTTTTTTTTTTTTTTAGAGAGAGTTTATAGTCTAAGGAAGTCTTTTCAATGAGAAAACCCAGATGGCAAGAAAATAAATTCCTATATCATGAATTTCACTAGAAAATGGAAATAACAAGAGGATTGAATTGCTGTAGACTTCTGCAAAGGCTTCCTGGGGCCCACAGATGTGAGTGGCAGCAGCGCATTTGGGCAGAATTTATTCAGCTCTGGCCACAATTAGCTGTGCTGCTGATCACTTACACAAGTGTGACAAATGAACAGACATAAAACATCCATTCAGATTTTCCACCCTCACACAGCTACGCACCAATTGCACAAATTCATCAAAAGCAGCAGTTATTTTTTCACAGGCTCTGAACGCGTGTGGTATGAGGAAAAAAACAAAATCCATTCTTTCTAATTGCAGGCTTTGAAACAAAATAGATATGTAACTAATATATACAACTAATGGATTAGCACTTCCCAACCAGTTTTCTTCATCTGGGACCCCACGCATCTGTGGTGTCAAAAATGTGTATGACCTGGGAAACAGTGGCTGTGTTGGAATGTATTCATGATTTAGCCTTTATTTTAGAAGCAAAACTTGGAGAGATAATAGCAAAAAATAAAATATCAAACCTAGCAACTGTATTCTCAGAAGGAAAGGAACAAGGCACAGGATTGTTCTGTCAATACTAAGGAATTCATTTAATCCTGCCAACTAAACAATGGAAAAGTAGAAAGCGTTCCCGGATAAATGAGAAACAATTTTGCTCTTCCAATAGGGAATTTTCAAACAGCATAGAGGCTCTACAGCATTTGTACAGCTGTCCCAAGGCTGCTTCCCACCAGTGATGGACAGCAGCTCCCACTCCCATCCTGGGAGCACTCGGGGTGGAGAGCAGACATGGTAATGAATATGGGCACGGGAAATAAAATGCCATTCAATGGTTTTGTTTCCCCTTCAATCAAAGACAAAAATGTTTCTGTCCAAACACTGACTTTGTTGCTTTCTTTAGAGATATTATATTTGGAAAATATTTGATTATCCTGTCAAGAACATTAAAGTATAAACAGATGTGCAGAGTGGAAAGAGAGTAAAAGTAAAAAAAAAAAAAGCGATTTTCAGGCATATAAATGATTTTGCTTCGGCAGCAGAAGGGTCATGAATATGAATAGTGCTGAATTCTAGAGAAACCATTTGTCATTATTAAAATTAGTGCTTTGTCAACACAAAAATCTCCCTCCCAGCTTCCTCTCAGGCGCACAAGCAGCTGCATTACGGGATTCATTATCAGGGAATGGGGCTCTGGCTGGGCAGGGACGAGCCTGTGATCCATAACGGGAGTGCTCGGGGTGCGAAAGGGATGAGCCGCTCCAGACTGAAAGGGGCAGCGCTGCGGCAGCCTGGCACCGAGCTGCTGGCGATTGGCACACGAAAATGGGGCAGCCCTGCGTCCCTCAGCCCTGAGAGCCCATTGGCACAGGCGGGAATCCAAGGGGCTGCCATCCCCGTCCCGCTCCCGGAGCCTGCGCTCGGAGCGGCCGCGCCGCGCTTTCTGAGCGCAATGGGAAAGCGCGGAGGAGCAAAACTGCTTTTTGTGGGAGAGGGGCCGAGCAGTAAATGCGCTTCCACATTCCTGCAACAGCACCACGGAGTGCCCCACGCGTCTCAGTTACGCACAAGAGCCAGCTACTCCTCTTGCATTAATTCCTCCCTTCTCGCAAATCTCATTAAGAGGTGTAAAGGCAAGGCAAAAAGCTGCTAAATACAGTAAGCATCGGTTTCCTCTCAGCACAGCACAATTCCCACATGAGACCCATCTCTGGCTCCTGGGCTTTCCCGCTATGGGCCAGGGCCAACCAACCAGCAGGAGGAAAGGAGCTAAAAGGGACCATTGATCCTATTTAATTATGGAATAGCTGAGAGGATGAGGTGGAACACATTTATACCTAAGTTTGGTAATGAAGTTTTTCATTGCAAGTGCTTGATCGATGAACAGGGAGAGTTTCAGATATCAACAGAAAGGAATCAGCCAGTATTTTATTCCCAACACGGGACTGCCATCCTTGAGATTGTGATGTATTCCAGCTGCGCCCTCCAAGGCAGGTGGCTAAGCTTTGCCCCAAAACAAGTGCTTTTAGCTAAAGCTGTGCTAACTTTGGCAATTACAGGAGGAAAACACCTCTTTTTCCTGTATAATAGGGCTGTGCTTCCCAAACAAGCACACAACCTCTGAGTACAGAATGCAGTTTCAAGGCACTGGTTTATATTCCAATAATTTTTTAAAGAAGCCCTTTGTTTCTCTCTCATTTTCTATACAACACAAGCATGCATATACCAACATTCCCTATGGAGAAACCACCATATATCTAAAGTCTGGATGTAAGTGACATTAAATAGCCCTGGGAACAAGAACCAAACAGTGAAATGGTGTGAAGGTCCTGCCATTAATTTACAAACAATCTGATATCACCCATGCTCTAAACATGAACAGTTAAAACCTATCACCTTTAGTCTCAAGTGATCTGGAGGTAGATGGCAAAGAATTAAATACAGTTTTACTCCATGAATAATGCATCATATCTGGGGGTTTTTTCACTTCCAGAAACACCAACAGGGCAAAAGAAGTCAAGAGAGATGTCCAAGATCTTTTGACTCCATAAAGAGTGATTAATTGGATCTTTTAAATTGGTTTGCAGCCTAATGAAACTCCTAAAATAAGCTAATACTCATCTCCTACAAGTACATGTTAACATTAAAAACAATCTCATCAATTTTCAACTATAAACAAAGCACAAAGAGCACACAGATTTCCTCGCATACTTCATTTGCTGCAATAATATCAAATGTCATTGGCAGACCCTTTAGCACTTATCAAACAAACGCTCCAGAGACAAGGTGATATTCTCCACCGACATTTCCTACGAGTGTTTTCCTTTTCATCACTTTAAAACAGTTTGAGGAAGAACTTCTCACATTTACAGGAGCTGAAACTAGTTGAGCTAGTTGAAACTAGGAAGGATGTGTTTGTGTTGGCTGGGGTTTTTTTGTGAGGAGAGGATGATTTACAAATTTCTTGCAAATTTCTGGGGTAGTACATAGAGACACGCACCAAGTTTAGGGTAATTTTAAGATTCACTCTGTTTATGTCAAATACTTGGGGTCATAAAATGGACAGGCACTGGAATCCACCAAATCAATCCACAGAAAAAAACCAAACTTGTACAGTTTCCAATCTCTGCTCAGCAGAGGCCCAGAACAAAATAAAAGTGAAGAATAAATTACTTTTTGTGGCATAAAGTGTGCACAATGCAAACCCACTGCAGAAGGGCCATGAGGGACACTTTCCCCTAAGCTCCATCTCCCCCTTACAGAAGTACTAAAAGCCTTGTTAATAATTTAACAAATTAATGGACACATTTTCAGCCACTGGGGGCTGATATTTAAAGAAGCACCACCTCAGCACAGCAAGAGGGTGAGAGTGGGAAGCTGGTGGCTTCTCATCCCATGGTGTGCTAGGGCAAGCTTGGGACAACAGAGCAGGAACCTCCTGGAGGGAAAGCTCCAACACCTTCCTGACAAATGAAGTGCTAACAGCCTGAGACACACGCAGAGGTATTTCAGAGCATATCTCCAGCACATCTAACCCACACTCCAGGCTCCAAAGGAATGCTGCCTGAACACTGTCCCCCACGCCTGGGTTGAGCAAGGCGTCACTCAAACCACATCCAGCCCCTCAGGCCACATTAATTCAATTAATATTGAATTAAAAAAACCAAAGTTCACTGACCTGACTGTGACTCATGTAGCAGCTTTCAAAGGAGGAAGGTGCCCGAGCTCTCCTGGAGCCTGTGCCCTGCTCCCTGCCATGACTTTGTAACCTCCCTCCCGTCCCTAATCACCCAAACCAGGCTCACCTGGACACGGTTATCTCTCTGCAAAGCAAAGTGTTTACCTGGGCATCAGCTGGCCTCACTGCTGGTAGCTAATTTCTTCAGAATGAGGTGCTTCAGTCCCCCAAATCTCCCTGTTTTACACCCCACCCCTGCCTGCAGCTGTAATCAAATTCCACTGTCAGTCCCTCCTGTCTCAGGCCAATGCGCTGACTAAAACAGCCAAGTGACAACGTTCAGTTTGGTGGCATCTTTGTAAAAGTAAATAATGACAATCTACAGGTAAACCAGCCACAAAACTGAGTTTAATCACCTCATGGAAAGAAAATGCTGGGAAATATATTTGTCACATTATTCTTATAAACTCTCTTTATCCCTCTGAAATAAATCATGAGATCTACAAAGCAGTGGCCGCGTAAAGGCTGATAAAAAGATAGAAGTTATATCAGCTTTAAGGAGAAAGAAAGACAGAGCTACTTAGCTGAGATACCATCATTCCCAAAGCCTGGGAGTTTTCTGTGTCAGAACTTATTCCCCTGCTTACAGCCACGCTTTTCTAAGCACGCCAGCCAGCACTGGGGGGAGACAGCATGTTGGAATTTGGTGTGCAATGTCTGAAAGGCTCCTCTTGCCCCCAGATCAGCATCTTCATGACCCACCTGTCCAACTACGGGAACGACCGCCTGGGCCTGTACACCTTTGCCAACCTTGCCAGCTTTGTCAAGAGCTCCACAAACCTGCAGCTGCAGACGCTGCCCCCGGTGCAGCTGGCTCACAAGTACTTTGAGCTCTTCCCCGAGCAGACAGACCCTCTCTGGCAGGTAAAGCCACATCATCTTCCTCCTCCAGCTGCAGTCTGCTCATTGGAATAAGCATCTTTTCCTCTACAAAACCTGTTTTATGAATGGGAATGTGGTCTCAGCAATGTAATTTCATGGTTACACGTACCTGGCCCTTCCCTTGACTGGAATACCATGAGCCACACTGTGCTTTTGGCTATGCAGGCATAAATCCAGGGTGGCACCAAGGAATCCTGTGCAGCTATTTAGGGCTTACACTGGCAAAAAGGTGCAGAAAATCTCCCCTATTATTTTTGGCCCAGCCACAAGGGAAGTATAAATCTATAGTATTTCCACTGGCCTGCAGCAATTCCCATCAGTTAACAATTTCCTCCATTATATTTTGTTAATTTTATTCACCAGCAAAGTGTATCCTCTGTTACCAGTCAACACTATGCAAAAGCAGCATCTGTATGATAACTGCATTAAAGAGCAGCCAGTCCCAACCTCTTCTGCGGGGCCTTTTGTTCACAGGTTTTTATTTTGCATTCATAGGTAGTAGAAAGATAAGGAGATGAATAATATCCCACATTTCTATTTTGTCCTTCCCTTTTGCGTTCTCACGTAAATTAAAATTGGCACTAAGCCCCGTGCATCTGAAACCATTCTGACAGCTCAAAAAGTAATGCCTCGAAGCTATTCAGAGGTTTCCATTCTAACCTCAAATGGAAACGTGATTAAATCAATGTTTCAATCTTTTTTTTTCCCCTTCTTTTCCTTTTCTGCTAATGACTGAACCTAGTCCTCAGTCATTCAAAACCATTATACACATACTGTGGGATTTTACCACTCAGTGTAAGGCTCTGGCATTAGTGCAGAGACCCTGCAAAGATTTAGGATCCCCCCAGTGTGATGGGCACAGCCACCTTTTCTCCTGCAGAACCCGTGTGATGATAAACGACACAGGGATATTTGGTCCAGAGACAAAACTTGCGACCACCTACCCAAATTCCTGGTGATAGGACCCCAGAAAACAGGTAAGAAGCACAAGCAGAACTTTAAAAAAGTTTCTACAAAGTCAAAGGTGCTTTATTTTTTTATATTTCCTAATGGCATCTGTTTTTGTTGTCATAGGAACAACAGCCCTTTATTTATTCCTTCTGATGCACCCTTCCATTATCAGCAATCTCCCCAGTCCAAAAACTTTTGAGGAAGTTCAATTCTTCAATGGCAACAACTACCACAAGGGAATTGACTGGTAAGAAGAATGACAAAACCGAGGTGTTCATTCTTAATACATGGAAAATCACAATGGAACAATTCCAGGACCAGGTGTGACATCGCCTTAATTACTGGATTAATTCGTTATGCTTGGAATTATCAGACAGAAAGAGAAGCTAATTGGTAATGATGGGACATTTAATCAAGCCCCTAATTTTGTTTAGATGTTACAGGAAGAATTTTCTGAGTTCTCACACAAATGAAGGCAAGAGGCAGCTCTGTCATGATTTCTGTCTTCATGCTGAATAACATCTCTGTCTTGTCATAGCTGTAGCTGCACTGGCTTACACTCTGTTCCTTCCAAAGTGGCTTTTCATGAAGTAAAGTTCGATTCATCTCTTCACGAGAATCCATCCAATCAGTTTTAAATGGAAAAGACCATTCAAAGCCAAAATTCAAATCTTGCATTCTGAAAGCGTCCAAAAGCAAAGACATGTCACTTCCAAAATGAAGTACTTCAACAATGTTAAAATTAAACAGTTTGACATTTAAATGTTGACATTAAATGTTGACATTTTGAAGCTTTTCTCTTTTTTTTTTCTGCAGCTAAAACTGAACTCACTCCAAACTGGTGAAAGATATCCCTTTGACACTGAAATTATTAGCAAAAATCCCATCCATCACAGGAAAAACCTCATTACCAGACTTCATGAGGGCTTTAGCTATTATCAGCACCACCTAAGAGCCAAGATGCATTCCCATTATTCCAGTCTGGGCTGAGCTGAGAAATTCAATTTTGCTTCTTGAGAATTATGTCTGAAAATTCACCTTTTCACCCACCATGAAATGGGAAGCACGGGGACATGACCCTTTTGTGCTACTGCTAATTCTAACAAGTCTCTTCCCCTCCAAGGTACATGGATTTCTTCCCCACTCCTTCCAACATCACCACCGACCTCCTCTTTGAGAAAAGTGCCAACTATTTCCATTCTGAGGAAGCTCCCAAGAGAGCTGCTTCCCTCATCCCCAAGGCCAAGATCATCACCATCCTCATCGACCCGTCCGACCGCGCCTATTCCTGGTACCAGGTATGGCCCTTGCCTCGAGGATGGACAGTGGGACCAGTGGCAGGGGATGGTGGTGCCATCACTGGGAATCCGTGTCCCTGAGCAGGAAATGGGAGTTACTGCACAGCACTGGCACCGTGTGGAAGCAGGAGGATGCTGGGTGCCAGCTTTTGCAGTTGGCACCTGTGACACCGGTGTCAGAAATGATGAAACTTCCCAGCACGGAGCTGCCACCAGCTGTAAACAAACAGTTTAATCTCAATTACAGCTGACAGGGCAGGGAGGGAGAGCAGTGCTCCTCATCCAGGGAGATACACAGGGAAAAGGAGCGTGGCCCAGCCAGGGAATCAGAGCTCTTGATGCTGAGGGTCTGGCACCACACCCCTTCCTCCGGTGTGTGAGCTCAGCAATGTGCAGCAGTGCACAAATGGACCCAGCATCTCCTGAAGTTTCCAAGGAGTTACAAAGAGCTGAGTCTGGAGACACTGGCTTTTTTCTCTCCTTGGAAATAAAAGCAAGCCTGTTGTTTTCCCCAGGAAACTCCAGGATGCTCTTCCTTGCCTTTTAGTGAGCCCACACCCTGCCGTAACAAAATCTGCACTATTTAGAACCTCTATTTTTAGAGAAATGTATAAGCATGCTTGTGAAATCTGGCGTGGGCATACACGTAAAGGAAACACTAAATGCAGAGTTAAAATAGACACAGATTAATAATGTTGGAATAAGCATGAAATACATCATTTCTGATACTGCCAGCAAGTTCTGCAAGGAATAAAACACGGCCAAGGGCTGCAGCTTGCACCCTTGTAATATCTCATTGGCACCTTTACACTGCCAAGGCAAAGCAGTAAAACAATGGCTCCTCTCCCCAGGGAGAGCCTTGACTGAACGGCGTCCCCACCCTGCTTCCTCGGCCCCATCCCTCTCCTGCCTGGCAGAGGTGGCACTGAGGGGGAGCCGAGGGCTGCCAGCACAACGAAGCCTTCATCTTCAGCATCCTTGTGAAACGTATTTCAATCTCTCCCCCAGCACCAGCGCTCCCACGAGGACCCCGCTGCCCTCAAGTTCAACTTTTACGAGGTGATCACGTCGGGCCCCTGGGCGCCGTCGGAGATCCGGGCGCTGCAGAGGCGGTGCCTGACCCCCGGCTGGTACGCGCTGCACATCGAGAGGTGGCTCGCACACTTCCCTGCCTCCCAGGTAAGGGCCAGCCTGGGCCCACGCAGCTCACCGAGCCCGGGCGTGTCCCCAGGGAGTCCCCAAGGAACCTGCAGCTGCAGCATGAGGCATTGTGGGAAGGGCTGACAAATTCCTTCAGAAAATGCCAGGGCTTGTTCTAAAAAGGAATTTCATCCTGCTTCCCACTCAGTCCCTATCATAGAAAGCTTCACATTTATTTGATCCTGATATGGAATTGGCCTTTCTCAGGGCTAGAGCATAGATTCCTTCTTTTGCCCCCTCTTCCTTCAGGTATTGTATTGAATTGTCTGTTATAACCTTTCCCATGAAAAATTTACCCAAACACGTAAACCTAAAGAATATTTCCATTGCTAAAGTAATAATAATAAAATACCCTAAAGCAAACATTTTAGTCCTACAAAGTACATGCATGGGCACTCTTTATCCAAAGACATGGTCATATGTCGGTTCATATCTGTACCTACTGTAAGAAAAAGTTGTAAAAGGCTGTTTAATAAGAGAGCAAAGGATCCCCAGAGACTGCTCTGTGTGGGGCAGAATTTTGCTGAAAGGAGGCAGAGCTGAGTGTTGCCTTCTTTGTCACGGACCTGGGGGAAAAAAAAACAACAAAAAGAACTAGAAGCTCTGTCTTCTTGCAGTCCTCATTTTTTCTTTTTACACAGCCTCAGCTGTACTGCAGAGAGGAGAAGCAGGTCAATCCCATTTCCAGGAGAAGGGAGAAAATCTCAGTTAGTCATTTACTTCCTTCTTTCATCTCTGGCCTTTCTACTCTCTCATAAATGGGGAGGGAGTCCTGCCCAGAGCTGCTGAGCTCGCAGCAAGGGCAGTATTGCCCTGGGAGCAAACATCTCCTCATTGCCCACCTCATCCCAGCTTAGTCCTCCAAAGGAGATGGGGATGCCCTGGCAAATTCTGAGCATGCAAAGGGTGCTGAGTATCCCATGTCCTGTTCCCTGGACTCCTCCTCTGCCCTCACCTGGGGCTGCTGCCCTCTCTCCTCAAGATTTCCCACAGACACATCATAAACCTCAACAATATTTTATGTTCTTTCCTTATCTCTTTTTCTCAGAATTCTCTAAGACTCAGGTTTGGCTTGGGAGGTTTAACTCCTGCCTGTGAACAAGGTGCCCACACAGAGTTACAAGGTGCCCACCTATGCAAATTCAACTCAACAAAGTAAAAAGTGAACCTAAAAAGTTCACCCATAGGGATGTTACTAGCACTGTACAAAGTCACTCGCTAATTTAAATCCAGGTTGTCACAGAAGCGAAATAATGCCATTATTTTGTTAACCTTAGTCCTGTTCCCAAATAAGTGCCATATTTACCCCTGCAGTTGCTCATTATTGATGGACAGCAGCTGAGAAGTGACCCTGCTACTGTGATGGATGAAGTGCAGAAGTTTCTGGGAGTCTCTCCTCATTACAATTACTCTGAAGCCCTAACGTGAGTGTATTCCTTTTGTATCTGCCCCATGGGATCCCAGGGTACATCCCCTCCCACCAGGGTCCCTTGATTATTAATTACACACAGACAACACATCAGGATCACGATAACTTTGAAAAGCTTGGGGTTCTCTTCCCTCAGTCTCCAGGAGCTGAAGCCCACTGAGTGTCAGGTGTGGGAAGTTTGGCTTAAGTGTTTTTATGATTCCAATAGGAGCCTGATGGCAGAGGTTGGGTTGGAAGCACTCGCTCCCTAATCCCATTTTCCTGTCTGGATTTCCACGTATGGTTGAGACTCCTGCAGGGGCAGGAGTGGGCTGAATTCCCCTCTCCCCTCTTAGTCCAGCAGAAAATTGTAAGAAGCTTTTGCCCTGAGCCTCTCCGTGTGAGGAGCATCATCTCCTCACAGCTCCAGCCCTGGGATCTCCGTGGGCTGGGAAGCCTGGCACTGCAGGGGAGGCTTTTCCAAGTCCCCTGTGCAAGCAGAGAGTTTGAGCCAGCACATGGAATGGGAAGCAGAAGTGTCTCTGCTTCACCTTCCCTGCAGGCTGCTCCTGAGGGCAAACACAGCCACAGACTTCCCAGCTGCCCCACACTGCTCCTCTCTGCTCACAATTACCATTTAATGTTTCCTCTCCTGGGAGGGTTCAGCTTATTTATATCATAGGTTCAAAGTAAGACTTCAGTGCTTAAGAAAGTTGCTCTGCCAAAACCTTTTTCTGGAGGAAATATTTTGGATTTCAGAATGCAATTTTTTAAGTCACTGGTTTCCAAAGCGGATGGAAGGGCGGAGGAGTCTGAGCACAGAGCTGAGCTACTGATGTTTGAACAACTCACAACTGCACATCTGCAGTGCCTTCTGCTGGGTTTTTAAAATACACACCCACAGACATACATCTTCCTTTCTGGAACTAAATTAAAGTCAGTGGAGTCACACAGCAGGAAGAAATTTGGCCTCTTGTACTGGTTTGGACAGGAAAAATGGATTGTAAACAGATCCATAAAATTATGCACTCCCTGTTTAGAGGCATCAAGAATGCAAATGTGCTATGGAAGCACACACTTCTGCACGGATCTGGGATGGAAGGGAAAAATGCATTAAAGTATGTAGCTGCTTTCTGGTAGGACTTGTCAAAGCGGAAAAGATTGCACAGGATTGTTCCTAGTCATTACTGCCTAACAACTGCACACCACACATTTTTAAAGGTGTCAGGAAGCAGCCTAAGGACCCAGTCCTGTGGACAGCACTGAGCAACAAGCCCATCACCCTGAGTAATTATGTGAAGGTCTTGCAGGAGAGTAAAATCAACCCAGGCAGAGGGGAGGCACTATCCAGAGCCATGGGAGGGGAGCAGAGGGGACACAGAGGCAGGAGAGGCAGGGCTGGAGGAAAACACGAGGTTAGAGGAGTGTGCTTAGGAAAATGTTTTCCCTTGGAGGGCTGCTACATTCTGTCAGAGAACAAAAGATCCTCGTGGTGGCATTGCTTGGCTCTTCCCTCGCAGGCATTCCCTGCCTGTGGCATCAGGTACTGCCTCCCTGAAACCCTGCCTCTCCCCCAGGCTTACCCTGCAGGGAAGGGAAGATAACCAGGCCTCGAAAGGTTTCTGCTGACAGCTCTAAAATGCTCCCCTGTAACTTTAGCCTTAGGGCTATCACTATTTTTAAATAAATACTTCCACTGTGCCCAATTACGTTTACAGAAGCCCTGAGAGTTCCGTGATTTCTGAACGCAGAGGGTTGAATTCGGCCCGAGCTGTCTCACCCTCTTTTCCCCTTCCCAAATTTGCACATCCTTTTCATAATGTTCAATAAACTCCTTCTGAGGCAGAAATATTGTTTGGGGCATAGTTTTGCAGTTTCCCTTTTATCCAGCACACGATATTGCTGCTCCTCTTGGGAAATTAATGCAAGGCAGCTAAAGCACTTCACCATGCACGGAGCAGATGGGAAAGGCCAGAGCAGAAATGAATCTATCATCAATATACCCATTTAATCAATGATTTATTTGTTTTTAATTGATACAGCTACAGAGACAATTTAGGAAACAAAGGTCAGGCCTGCATTAATAGGCTGGGCAAGAAAACACCCAGGAAGAAGGTTCACCCTTCTCCTGAAATCCGTTCACTTCTGTACAGCAGCAAATTGCAGGTGCATCCGTGTTGTACGGACAGAGCCGGGGCAGAAAGGTGCTGTGTAACTAATTAACTCCATGTCCCAGCCAATTATCCTGCATCTTTTTCAAACATCTGCTGAGCAGCAGGAATGTGCAGCGTTTGGATGTTTTATGCCTGCTGCAAGTCCCACAGCAATAAATTCCAAACTTAACGCCACGTGCTGCTCGTTCCTCAGCGAGTGCGTGTTTGCAAGCCTTAATCTAAACCTCCTCTATCTCTGCCTTTCAGACATCACAATCAAATTGCATGTTTCAGATAAGGCTGCTAAGACAGTGTTTATGCTACAATGCCATCTTAGGAACGAAAATGGTATTTAGATGCAGTGATAGGGAGCAGCCAACTCCTCAGGCGGGTTAAATCATCAGCACCCAACCAGCGCTTCGTTAGGAGACCTGCAGATCAGCACTTCACCCCGGGTGCTGGACAGGTAGAACAGACATTAGCTGGTGCAGGTAGAGCACAATGGGAAAAACTTCCTGCCTTGAGCCACTTCCAAGGCAGATTTGTGGGAAAAAATGAATCCCCAGAGTTTACACAGGAGAGGAAATCTGTTTCCCACCCTGTCATCAGAATTCCAGTTGTCTCAAGAGATGTGTGCAGCAATAATTGTTGGCTAACCCTGATGTCTCAGTAGCCAGGAGATGTTTCTGTAGTGAGGTCTTTTAAAAGATATGATCTTCTGTAGGTTTGACCCTCAGAAAGGCTTCTGGTGCCAGTTATTGGAAGGAGGGAAAACAAAGTGCCTGGGGAAAAGCAAAGGTCGGAAATACCCACCAATGGACCAAGAGGTAAGAGCTTTTCAGAAATTTGTGGGAGCAGTTTTAATATTGACCCTAAATAAACACACCGATTTTCTTTTTTATTATTATTTGTTGTATTTTCACTGGGTTGATATTTCTGAAGACCAGAAACTTGAGCTCGGAAAGAGAGGGGATGAAGTGCCCCCTGTGAGAGCCCTCTGTGGGAGCAGTGCACAGACGCGTGCCGGGTGGGTTTCCTTTAACCCTGATCCTGCTTTGTTTTCCCCCTTCCCAGTCTCGAGCGTTTCTGTCCAGCTACTACAGAGAGCACAACGTGGAGCTGTCCAAGCTGCTGCACAGGCTGGGGCAGCCGCTGCCCTCGTGGCTGAGGCAGGAGCTGCAGAAGGTCAGGTAGCACCGGCGGGGAGCCCGGCCAGGCCCACTCCTGCCCCTCAGCCCCCGCTCCTCCGGCTCACTCGGGATCGTCAGGACACGACCTCATGGACACCGCTCTTGCCAGCAAAACCGAACCAACCAACCATAAGAGAATAACAAACCCCAAACCCAAACCCGACATCTGTTGGTATGCACGTGCTGACAGTGGAGTAGCACCGACCCCTTTTGTCAGCTCCCAGGAAAGCCCGCGGAGCTACGCGGCATTCCCCTTTATCCAGCCCGGGATCCGTGTGTAGCCTCGTTCCTCCCTTCACCAGGAAGTACCAGAAACTGTGTATAGGACGGATTGACCTCGGATTGACAAATTGCAGTCTGTCAGGCCACGGGCAAAGGATGGGAACATCTCTCGCTGGACTGGGAGGTTGGTCATCCGCTGGGCTTTTTCCACATTTGTTTTCAAATCCTTTTAAATTCCAGGCAGGCCGTGCAAGCAGGGCACTGCCAATAGCCTAATATTGACAGTTTTGTTTCTGTCTGCGAAGCAGTGTTTTTGCTCTGAAGCCTTCAGACACTGGGTGAGTCATTTAGGGTCTCAGTCTGCAAGCTGTTGCAGAAAAATTACTTAAGTGACCTTTTTTAATGTTTTGGACACAAACTACAGTCTGCTGAAGCATAAACTCTTTCTGTAGCCTTTTGTGGAGCCGAAAGGACAAACACAGCCATTATATATCACATATACATGTATCACATAGATACCTTCATTCCTGAATATCTACCTAGTGTATCTCTAGATCACACACACACACTTAGTTTTAAATGCCTGCTTTTTGTGCCCACGGGGAAATGAAAGGGTTGTTTACCAAAAATGTTACATGAACTGTGCTTGGTTCTCAGAGCTGTGGGGCAAGGTCAGCAAGGCTGGGCAGAAACTCGTTATTTGTCCTGTATGGAGGTCATTCCCCAAAACCTGGAAGTGGCAAATACATGTATTTGTGTGTAACATACAAACTCACACTCCCTTATCTTACAGCACTGATAACACCACAGATGGCTGGAGTAATGACAGCTTTGGATAAGTAAGGCTTGAGCAGAGAAGAATATCCAAATCGGCCATTTGATAGAATTATAGCTGTTAAAATGCATTAGAATTGGCTCAGCTTTAATTAAAAGAGGACTGCCTAACTTCTTGATTAAAAGCTAAACAAACATGACATTGGTTTCAGGGGTGTTTCAAGGAGATGAGACAAACACTGTAAAATCCAGAAAATTATTTCTGGTTCTTAGCTTTTCATTTAGAAAGAAGAGAAGTCTGTCTCCCCAACTCTCAGCTCTGTAATGGCACCATGTCCTGAAAATACACCGGATATTTTTATACCTCACTGTTATTTTTTAAGTTTGAATAGGCCTCACATTTCCGAGCGCTCTCGTGTTCCATTGAAAACTGACATTTGAATTGACTTCATTATGTGTCATAAAGATGAAATAACAGTATTTCCAAGTTTCATTCCCTCCACTTGTAACAGGAGCCATCAGCACAGAGTTTCTCTGGACCACCGTGTGACAGAGGAGCCTTTGTGAACTGTCTGGAAATGATCTCCATTGCTTTTATGCCTTTTTATGTCACTGACCACATAGTTGTTGGGATTCTTAGAGACCAGCAAAACAAAGGCAGTAAAAATGAAACAATTATTCATGGCAAGAGGGCTGTGGCTGGGAAAGATTGTGCTGGTCCTGCTTTCCTGTTTGTAAGCCACAGGATTCCCATCCTTCACGTGCTGCAGGCTGGAAATCAGTCAGAGTTTTACACGGCTTGGGGGCTGCAGCTGCGGTTTGCTCCCATTCCCCTGGAAATGTGGATTCCAGGAGCCTGCCACACTGAGGATGTGACCCTGTGGGGCAGCCACAGGAGGCAGGGTCCATGGCAGCGGATTTGATGATTAAAGCAGGGCTTTGGCCCTCGGAAAGCCGAGCTCGGATAATTGAGGTTGTCTTTGAGCGAGAAGCAATCAGAACGGAATCCAAAACCCTCTAAATTATGCATTGACCTCTCAAGGTCTAAAATAAAGTTGCGGGATTAACTGCTCCGAGATGTTTTCTAATAAACCAAATTTCCTCTCTGATAGGGGAGCAGGCTGCTGAGTGTCCCCAAAACAAATTAAAATGGCGGAATTAGAAATTCTTGGGGGAGCAAATGGTTGCGTAATGAAAGCGCTGATGGGTCCAGACTCTCTGATGTGATAATAAGGCAGTGGGGATGTGCCCTGAATACAAAAGCAGGAGCTGGGTGTTTTCTCCTCTTCTTTCCCTCCCCGTTTTGAGCCAGGGAGATGGGGGATCTTTCATCCCCTGAACGATCAGCCGACAATAAATGGGGTGCGGGGTGCTCATTGCTCCTGTGCTGGGCCACCAGAAAGGGAGACACCAACCAGGCATTTAGTTCCCATCAGTAGCAAATTATGTTTATAATGGGCTTCACATTGGTGTTTCTAACAGGAATGTGAGTGTGTGACGTCTGTGTCAAACAGGCACAGCACAGGTACACAGATCAGCAATGACCACAAAGTGTCACATTTTATTGTACTTAAATAAGGCTAAGTTTGGGGTTTCTTTTACATAACTCTGTGTCCATGGGACAGTCATTTCCCTGTCAGACAACATTTCTTACACTCTCTTTATTTCTCTTTTTATCCTTCCAGTTCATCCTTTTAGTGTGACTGCAAAGGTGTGGACCTGCCCACGGACTCGACTCCTCCATCACTCTCCTGTCTACAAAAGCTGCCAAAAAGAAATAAGGATTTGTAAGCGACACAGATTCTGAAGTGTCCAGTGCTCCAGTGACTGGATAACTTTTATAGGACGTACTATGATTTCTGTAGTATTTCAGAACAAAGGACATCCTGTTGACAGAGCTGAGGAAAAACTTCACTGTCTTGCCCAAGCTCTTTTTTTTTATTATTTTTTTTTCCCCTCCTCCGTGACGACAGCAAATCCAGTTGAACAAATATTTGTTGTTGAAGCAGAAGGAATCAAAATAAATTTTGATCACTAAAAGTATTTTTGTTGGGGGGGGTGGTGCGGGAGGTCAAGGGCTGTATTTGCTGGAATTGTTTCAAATAATTGATGTGCACACACCTGGTTATTGGTTCTTCTCACTGCCGCAGAATAAACACTTCTGATGGTGTATTACAGAGAGAGCTTTTCTTCTTTCCTTAAATCCTCTTTCCCATTTCCTGAGCCAAACTCTGCTCTTCACCAACCTCTGCCATGTATTTCAAATTGTGCACCTTCCCAGCTCCTCCTGCCTCAGCATGCCCCCAGTGCTGCCACCCGCCCCGGCACAGCGGCCCGACAACGTGGGATTTCCTGGCAGTGCCACTGACCTCCTCCTCCTCTTCCTCCCAGGCAGGGAACACGGATCCAGGCACGTCTGACACCTCAGGATTTGTTACACACATTTCTGGGCCTGCCCTCCCAAAGTTTTGCCTCCCTGTGCCCCATAGGAGTGGGACCTGCAGCAGCCCCAAGCAAGCTCTTGCCCTAATTAAAAATAATTTCCCTCTGCTCCGTTTGAGGAATCCTAAAAGGCCCTGATTGCAGCTATTGCAAATTCCTCAAACTGTGCTCTCAGAAGTATGAGACAGATCTTTCCCCCCCTAAAATCTCATAATGCTTCTACTTTTTATTATAAAGTATTCATTTGTTTTACTTATCTGTGTCAGAATGAGGTTAAATCATATCAGAGTCAGGGATTCTGTCTACAAACCTTACAGAAGAGCAAATTCCACCTCGCTAGAGCTTCTATCACTGAGCAAATTAGAAATTACATTACAGATACCTCACTACAAGTTTTGGCTTTTTATTCCAGGTCAGCCTGGTGCTTGTAGACAAAATTTTCAAAGGCAGGTAAAATTTTCAAAGTATTTTAGGAGTCTAAGTCTGTTTGTTTAAAAAAAAAAAAAAAAGAAAAAAAAAAGCTTGTAGGCCCTTAGAAACTAAAAATCAACTAGCTTTCCATCAGGCTTTCCAGGCCCAGGCAAGTTTCCTGCCTCAGTCTTATTTAGTAAAACAATAGCAGAGTTCTTCCAAAAATTCATTAATCAGACTATTCCCTCCTGGAACCTGGAAAACTGAAAGCAGCGAACAAACTTGTGAGGTGATCTGTTTGTGTAAAGAGCTTTTTCTACATGTAGTCTGGGAGAGGAGAGGAGAGGAGAGGAGAGGAGAGGAGAGGAGAGGAGCTCTTTGTCAGGCCTGTAAATGTCCAAATCCCAGTCAGGAACTGATTTATAGAATGGCAGAAATGAATTCTGCATATAATTTATACTCCTATTTCCGCTCATGAGGAATTAAAGACTTCCCAGGAAACCAGATTGATATTTGCATTTCAGTCGGCTGCAGCTGCTGTGTGGGGAGAAAAACATTTAAAATATCTCAATAAACCCATATCTGCCACTTTGGGTTTGCAAAGCTGTTTGTCCTGCTGCAGCTCCCTCGACCCAGACACGGGCCAGTTTTATAGTGCTCCTATTTCTTTGGGAACGGGACCGTGATGTGTTAATACACAAATCTGTCTCCATCACAGGTCAGCCAGGTTTGTGGGCTGCTGGGTAGAGTCATGCTGGAGTTTTTGCAGAGGTTATTTTCAGCCAGGGGAAGGTCAGCAGTGGGTGGAGTGGGATTTCTCAATCTAAGTTGCAATTCCATAAAATGCTGTGGGGGTTGAGAAGTGTGGTTTATAATTGGGGAGATAATTGTATGCCATTCAACTGACTTTGTACTTGCTACTTCTCAGAGTCTGGTGGATGGTCTGCTGCCTGGCAGAACTTATCTGTAACACACATCCCCTGTTGGGTAATTTAGCTTCCCTTCAGAGGATGAGCTGAGCTTCAAGGAAGAGCTGGATGTACGAGGGGATGAGTTTTTACAGAACTTGCTCTGAGGCAGATATTTATTTACAGAGTTTTTCTTTAATTCTCTGTGTGTGTGTTTCACTGCATTTGCCTCGGCTGGGGAATCATCTCCGTATTAAATCTGCATGCTCTCCAAAGGCACACAATTCCCATCAGCATCGGTGACAATTAAATATTCTGGTGAAGGAGAGAATAAACCCACCAACAGAAAATGTTATTTAATGACATTGTAGCTGCAGCACATCCTCCTGCAGAGCTTTGTGTAATCACACCAAGTAAGCAAAGAGAAATTGTTCTGCAACGTGAAGTGTTTAAAATTTCATAAGCAATCTGATCTAAAAAAAAAACAAACAAAAGGCACAAAATCACCTTTTGGATCCCTTTTTATTTTAGGAGAAAGTTTTCTGTCTTAGGTTTTGGGTTTTCCCTCTTCCTACAAGGAAGCACTGTAGCCTGCTTCCCCTCCATGCTTTCCTACCCACCCACGCTCCTTGGGGCTACTTCTCATCATCAGCTTCTATTCATTCACCTGCAAATTTCAATCCCAACTGCATTTCTTCCTTGGCTAACTTCTGCTCCTTGCTTCCAGAGAGGAAAACTGCAGACCTCCCAAGGAAGCATCACCTTGCATTTCCTAGACCGTACACGCTTCAATTACTTTTAAGTTATCCCAGTTAATTAAGGCAATGTGTTCTAGGACTGTGCAGAGGATCTCTTTGCTGTGGTTTCCCTGCGTTATTCCCACAGTTTTCCCACTGTTGCAATGCCCAGAAGCCATGCAGGGAAGCTCCTTGGTCATAAAGCACGGCAGAACTGGCTGGCACCGCCTGTAAATCTGCCGTCATTAGGCTGGAAGCTGCAGTTAAATTATAAATTGTCATCCTAAGTAGGAAGAACATTTTTATGGATCCTGGCTCACCCTCTGCAGACTTCAGCTATTTCCAGTAACTGCCACACAGAACACACTAAAATTTGTCAGCTGCTTGGAAAAGGAGGGTTGAGCCTGGAGACTTAATTCCCTTCAATCTTCTTAAAAGATCCGATCCGATACCTGGGGATGAAAGCTTAGGAAGGTGCAGGGAGGCAATCCAAAGCAGGCAGGACAATCAGGATGGACAAGCACCTCGGCACAGCACTAAAACTCATTTCTCCAAAGGTCAGACGCACACCCAGGAAGCCACTTCTTTTATTTCCCTCCGTGTTAGAAATGTGGCAGCAGAAGAAACATTTGGAGGCTTGCCTGGATTGCTGTGGGAAGGTGTCGTGTCAGGGCTTTAACACAGACCACGTTGTCACATTCTTTCTAAAGCCCATCTCATGACAAGCAATTTTTTTTCCACTCCCACGTGGGACAAGCCGAGACACAAAATTTTGACAGACGTGTTTTAAATTGGTGACATCCTGCAGCAGTGTTTTGGCTCTGGTGTGCAAAACATCTGTAGAACAGAGGATTTTTACTACCACAGGAACCTGCTCGGCAGCTGAAGGGTTTAGTGTGGATCCTAAATCACCATTCCTGTAGTGCTGCACATCCTTTTTTCCCCAAATAGCTCCATATTTTCGTAAACACCAAGTGCTTTGACTTAAGGCTTGGCGTGCTCACGGAAGGGAGCCAGCCACTAATCAGGCAACGAGGTGAATTGTGCAGGGTGAGTCGATGAGCGGACTTAGAACAGAGGCAGGAATCAGGAAAATATTGTAAATTAGAATGCCTGTTTACAGGGAAATCCCTAAGGAAGAGAATTGTGTGTCCTATTGGAAATCTCAGCCGTGTTTAGAAAATTTACACAAAGACTTCACTGCTTTCACAGCTCCAACTTGTCTGAAAACTCTTAGAAACTGTCAGAAAAGCACAGGCTGGGCAATTCCTCCCGCTTCCCTCCACAGCCAGGTGCTGACACACCGGCACGGGGACATGCCCAGGCTGTTTCCATCCATGTTCCTTTGTAAAGGAGAAACTCGTTTTTGCCCCCCTTCACAAAGACCACCCTGGAGAATCGAGCTCTGAGGGAAGTGAAGCATTTACCAACAGCCCACTCTGTGTGGGTTTTTTCCATAAAGCCTTATTTGACAAAATATTGAGTGCTAAAGTAGAAATATCCTTCACAGACTTGACTTTGCCACGGACCTTTTTCATACTGGCACATTAAACACATTTTTATTTTACACATTAAGGAATAATCATTCTGGACACTTAACAGTGACACAATGAAGACATTATAAAATTTGGTAATGTGCAATAAAACTACTTTCATAAGTGCCCAACCTTAAGTACATCCATTTTCTGGTTTCCTTCCAGTGTTAGGTTTTGCACTCCTGCACCTTCAATTACAGAGCTTAGTGCCCATTTTAAATGACTGTTTTACCCACAGATAATTCCCTTTCATTTTGGCTGCCTTTTCCATTTGCCACCTGTTGATTAATGGCCTTAATAATTTATTCCTTCACAGCTTTGTTGTTTTTCTGATGGAAGAGCTGAACTGTGAGGCAGACACCCATCCTCCTGTGTGATAAAGGGGCAGAGGAAAACTCTGCAGTTTCGTGTGTCTGGATTACAGAGGTCCTTCCCATAAAGCAGGGGCTGAGCACTGCAGGAAAGTGTCTTCTGACACCTGAGGGGAAAGCCTGGAGATCCAGTTTGGCCCAGTCACTGCTTTGCTGCACTGCTGAGAATCATCACTGCACTCAGAGATGTGTTGGTGGAGAGGAAAAAGCCAGTGAGAAATTATAGTGAGGTAAAGAAATACACTGAGGTAAAGCCAGTGAGAAATTATAGAAAACAGGGAATAGGAAAGGAGTAACACATCCCCAAAGGAGAAGGCACTTCTTTGGAGACAGAATTTTGTCTGTGGAAAAAGTCTGGGTTCCTAGCAAACCATCTCAGGAAAATCAAGCCCACGAGATGTTCTTTAGGGTCCCTTCCAAGCCATACCAGTCTATAATCCTATGAATTGCCATATAAAATCCAGCTGACCGGCCTGACACCTGTGGCATTTCCCAAATTAAAATCATATTCCAGTCTCTCCTCACAGCACACAGGTTTCATGAACTTTGTCAGAGGGTTAAGCCTGTGTCTAATTTAAGAGGCGACTGAGATGTAGTATTTTAGCAAGCAAGAGTAGGAGAAAATTGGCAGCGGCGTGAAGAACAAGTCCTCATCCAAGGGAATTCAGTGGCGCAGGGATTGGATATCCTACCTCAAGAGGTACTTCTGCAGGGCCTGGAGCACAGGAGCAATTACCAGCTTTAAATACTCGGTGTTACTAAATGCTGGAGGAGTGCTGGAGGTGCTTTCAGACACGAGGCAGCTGCTGGAAGCCAAACCAGCCTGGCACAGCTTCACCGGGAATTCCCACTGCTGGGGGAATTCCTGGGGTCCACCACACCATCACCCACAGACAGGGACAACCTGGAGGTGCTGACCCACCTGACAGCTCACAGAGGGGTTTTTTTGGCTGCAGACTCCATGGGAAAGCCAAAACTCCCCCCTTCCAGGCGCGGGGCCTACACCGTGCGCCTCGCCACAATTAGCGCGATGAATCGCACCATCGCTCCCCAGCTTCCCAAAATAATCAAAAGCCGTGGGAATCCAAGTCTGATCTCAAAATGTTGCTCTGGAGCTGGAATCATTCAGGGTTTAAAAGCGTAATCCTATTATGGTGACAGAGTTTAAACACTTTCCCTTATCCGCCGGAGCAAAGATGACAGGCAGCACAAGGACCGGATCCCCACACCGGGCTGGAAAAGCTAAGGAGGAGCCTCTGGAAAATGCAGCTGCATGGCTGTAGGTACAGCCAGGGCAGAGGAGGTTCATGTCCACATCTGCACTTCCAGCCCCACAGGAAGGAGAAAATAGGGATTGAAGGAGAAAATAGGGATCAAAGGAAAAAGCCGCGTTAATCTCAAAAATCCCGAATCGCCGCTTCAGGAATAAGAAGCATAATGCCCTAAAATCCTTTGGCTGATCCCAAGAAGCCAGGATGACTCAAGGGTCTTGAGTCATAGACCATGCAGGAAAACCCATTCTGCTGAATAGAGCTGCACGGAGCAAAGCTGAAATAAGGCGATTAGGGCTGGAAAGAAGAGCAGGTGCTCGGAAAATTCTAACAAATTTTCTCAACCGCTGGAGCTGAAAGTTAGCAGAAAAGTTAGAGATGAATAACACAGACCTCAAAATCAGGTATTGTGCCTCAAAGCAGCTGCCAACTCAAAATTTAATCAGATATATAATCATATATATATAGCGCCAAAAGCGTATTTGCTTTGCTTTGTCTCCTCGCAGCATTTTGTGTTGGTGGGTAAAAAACCCAAACTCATCATTATGAGAAAATCATGGAATCAGAGAATCAACCAGAGAAAGGTTGGAAGAGACCTTTAAGATTATCAAGTCCAAACACTACTATTAAAAGAAAAAGGGGAGGTGGGGAAAGCTTTGCCAAGACATTAGCTAAGGTTTAGCCCAATTTAGCTAGAAATTAGCACGGCATTCAACGTCTCCTTTCCTCACACCTCTAAATATCTTGCAACTGTTTAACAGCAAATTCCCAAAGTAACCTTTTGGTTTTTTTTGATTTGGGGTGAGTATTTCTTTAGGCAAGGGAAGAATGAAAAGTGAAATAAATAAAAGTCTATAGGTGCAGAGTGTGAGGGGTTAAAAATAAGATGCCTCCAGATGCAAAGTTCCCTGTGTGTCAGCCTTCATTTCCCCACCAGCCCTGCAGTGAAGGAGGCACTTTTAATTAAGTGCGAGACAAGTATGGAAAACTGAGTCGGAGAAACAAGGAGGAATAGGATTACTCTAATCCAATGTGACATAATTAAATGCAGGAATCAAAGGCTCTTAGTGGCACAGAACTTGTTAGAGCCTTGAAGTGGGTATTTGCACTTTACTCTGACATGCTGCAGCCTCTTCACAAAAACAAAGCTTTTTCAGAAGGGATGAAACGGTGACAGAGATGTTCGTGAATCACTTGGAAAAAAGGCAAAATAAGCAAAAAAACCCATAAAACAATGTTACAGCAAAAGGCTGTTCCTCAAAAACACCCAGCAAAACAAACGCGAAAACTCCCTGGCAGCACTGATGATGACATTATTTTGAGATCTTTTTTTCCCAATTGTGTCTTAATAACCCTCCAAGCTATCAGTATCAGCTACTAGAAGGAAATTCCCCCTCTGCAAAGATGATTTCAGGGAATGCCTGGGGAGCAGAGAATTTAGGTCATAAATAGGAAACTCATGAACTTTCAGGTGCATTTTGTGTCTGAGCTCCGGTTTTTTGTTTGGTTAGTTTTGGTGAGTTTGGAGTGGGGGGCAGAATGATCTTAAATCAGGTTTTTGGCTCCTTCCTGCTGCTGCTCTCCCCAGATGAGGCTCTTCAATATCCATACTTTTTCCCTCTTCCCCCCCCAATCCCCTTCAAAGCCGTACCTGGCTATTCCCAGCTGTCCCTCTGAACGGTTTCACACGGGGCCGAGGGTGATTTAAACCAGGGGGTCCCACCTGCCTGGGGGGAGAACGATCTTAAGGAAGAGAGGAGAGTAATCAGCAGCAATTCCTCAGGATCCTGTCACTGGATTTGGCATCAAACAGAGCGGGCGGCCCCTGCCAGCTCGCTGTGGCTCAGGGATCTGCACTCCCAGGGGATGAGGCCCTGGAGCTCACTAACTTCTCACAGGCGGGTATTTTTTCCAGCACCAAGCCCATCCCCACCCCTCCCGAGATCGGCTACAATAACTACATTTAATTCTAGGCATCAAGCTGGAATATTCCACTTGTTTCACTCACACCCTTCACTTCTCACAGAGCTTCCCCGAAACACGAGAGGCTCCTGCCAATGGGGACAACTCCAGCTTCTGCAGTGTAACTCGGGAGATAAACCAGGGACGGGTGTCCTTGAGGGGCGGCCTTTGCCCACCTCATCCTGAAATATGCTGAGCACACCCAGCACTGGGAGTGGGAAAAGCTGTGCCAAGGCAAGGTCTCCAGTGTTTGCAGGAATAAGGTTAAATCCCTGCACTACAGAGCCCTTGGAACACAGCTCCCACTTCCCATACCAATGACAAATAATCCAATTCATTTTTTCAATACTTCAATACTAAACTAAATTCTGATTGGATTAATAGAAGGATGTCAGGAGCTGTCTTTTCAGGGTTGGGGTTTGGGGTTTTTTTGCTCTTTTGGCATCCTTTCCCTTTTAGCTGTCATCCTTGTTTTCTCTGCTCCCAAGATGGGAAAAGAGGACAAAAGGTCAAAAAAGAAATATATTAGATTTGCCCACTCTCTAAAAAATAAAAGAAGACCCAACATCCCCAAGCTCTTGCCATGTTGTTTTGTTTTCAGCTTCTCAGAAGAGAGAAATAGAGAAGAAAACCAGGGCATTTCTTTCCTTTTAACAGGCTCAGAGGCAGAGTGGGAACACACAAAAATTTATCGTCATCCCTTTCTGGGTAATCAATACACCTGAAGAAGTGTTTCCTATCGATCCCCCAGCTCCTGTATCCTTGTGCTGGCGTCAACACCACATCCAAGGATCCTGGGTGGTGTATAAACAGCAAATAAAAGGCAATGTGTCTGTTGTGATATATTGATTACCTGGCTGTAAAACCATTGGGGAAGAGTTATCTGTGGGTGCCTGTCTTTTATTGCTGTCAAAGGCACGGTGCTGTGATTGGAAGCCCCTTTGATACTCGCAGAGATCCGATATTTAGGGAAGACAGAGCTCTGGGAATAAATACTATGGCTCATTTTAGCTGCCTGAGCATCAAACAGATTTTTCTCTGGCAGGCGTTGGGAGCGTGAGGCATCGTCTGTCTCCCGCTGTGGAAAATCTCCTCTCCCCACACAGTGACAGTGACAGGATCGCTGAGGCACCTGGCTGGTCTGTGACTGGGGATGGGCACAGGGTGACAATCCAGCCTGACAGTCCCTCAGCACTGGAGAGGAAGCCCCTCTCCCACTGCATCCCCACCACAATAAACGTGGAGGTGGCTCCGTGGCTGCTCGGACACGTGGATGTGGGTGAGGGAGGGACCACGCCTGCATTCAGGTATTTGAACTGCCCTCCCTCCTCTGAGCTGGCCAGAGCACTGGTCCCTAAAAATGGGAAACCAGCAGGAATGTACCCATGACCACCAGAAAGAAAAGAGGGCAAAAACAGCCTCAAAAGAGGAGTTCTCCACTCCCCATTCCCGGGCCTCTCTCCTGGTAAAGCCAGCTCAGCTCTCTGGGAAGGCTGATGCAAAGGGGCCGTAACTCTCGTGTCCCACCTTTCAGAGCTTCAATACTCACCGTAGCAAGGAGCTGTGTCTTCTCCCCTAACTGGATTTATTCAGGTTCAGATGCCTTTCCTTCCTTGTTTTTTCTTTTAATGAACTGAGTATTTTAACTCCACCTCATGGAAGATGAGAGAGGCAGCAGTAAGCAAAGCAGAAAGGCAGAGCTGAAGAGCCCCACGCACCTCCTCCCGTCCCTGACACGCTTGGGCACCCCGGGTGAGCAGCCCCACAGTGCCACCTTGCTCCTTTATTTGGCAGCAGCTCCAGGCAGTGCAGAGCTGGATCATTTCCCTCCTGACTCACACACACATCACTTCCCATAACGTATAAATGCATTTAAAAACTCCAAAACAGTAAAACAAACCCACCCCACTCCCCCCAAAAAGGTCCTTTTCCACCATCCAGCCCTGGTGCAGACAATAAACTTGCCCATGCCAGCTTAGGGAATTGGCTCCCTGGGCAGTGTTCCCAGGATTATAAAACTCTCAGGTGCTGCCATCCACCAGCTTTCCCCCTGTTGACTTTGAGAGGGCTAAAAGTACCCAGGGGACTCTCAGAGAGGTCCTGAGAGTGGCATTTATACACTCCTAAAATAAATAAATGTTCCGGGGGAGCAGGGCAGAGCTGCCACGGGCAGTTTATACCCTAAAATCTTATTGGGAGCAGGCTCTGCGTTCTCCAGGTGTGAAATGTGCTGGTTTATGGACTTTCACCTCCCTCCAGCCAAGGCAACCTCCTGCCACCCTGCCCAAAAATCCACCACGTGCAGCCACAGGGGGTCACGTGCCACCCTTGGGGACAAACCTCACACCCAGCAACGCCTTTGTCCTTGTGCTGCACAGGAGCACAGCCAGGTGCTTATTGGAGCCAAAAAGGCCCAAAAGGTGACCAAAGCTGGCTCTTCCCCACCCAAAAGCAATGAGCCACCCACAGCACTGCGGGCTGCAGAGCCCCTGCACCTCCCAGCATGTGGGAATCACTGACACTCTGCTCGGACAGATGTGAGCAGCCAGTCCCATCCTAAGGTTAACTGCAACAATCTGAGAGCATGCAGATCTTCTCAGCAAAATCAGCCTGAAGGGCACAAAAAATGTGCCCAAATGTTTCCTGCTGAAAGATTGCTCCTAGTGGGAAGGTCAGTTCTCCAGGGCTGTGCAAGAGAAGAGAGAGAACTTTTTAATGCCCTTTAAAAAAAATTCCACAAGCAGGAAAGCCATAAAATCTTGAAACTTGCTTAACAAAAGGCTGTTCCTGGATGATACAGCATTAAATTGGTGAACTTTAAGATAGTTAAAGAATATTAATGTTTGGATTGAGGACTACAAATGTATCTATGCACTCCTTACCTGCCCACAAATAAAGCAGCAAAGCTTGGGGAAAAAAAATCTGGAAGAAATCCAGAGAAATATTGTGGATATGAGCTGCAATGCAAAGAAGATTCTTGGATAATGAATTAATTAGAATTAAATTACTGAATATAGGTTTTAATTTTTTTTTTTAATTCCTTAATCTCAAAGCTGTCATAAAGCCTATGACACTGCAATGCCTGGAATACTTATAAGCTGCCAAGGAGAGAAGCTGCCTTTATTTTTTATGGATTAATTACGTGGTGCTGGGTAGGAGGCTTTGCTCTTGTAGGGCCACCTGCTAATCTCATTATAAAATGTCTTGTACTGAGTCAGAAACTGTGATAAACTACCCAGTGATGCTGCACAGGTACACAGAGTGTTTACAGAGCTGCTGTCAGACGCAGTGAACCTCATTCTGCCCTCTTTACTCACCTCCTGACAGGCGGTGATGGGCACTTCACCAGTGTGAGGCAAACAGGACCCCCACAGAGCCCCCCAAAACCCTGTTCACACCCCAAAATGTGCACAAACCTGCCTTGTTTACTGGGACACTGCAGTGCCTTCTGAGGTCAGCGCTGGGGTGAGATGGGGCGGTGCCGTGATCGCTCCTGCCCCGCCCCGGTGAGAGCTTTGCCCAGACCCTCATAAATCCCAGGGGCTGGGAGCAGCACTGGTGGAACAGTCCGAGCCTCTGAATCACCCTCCCTGCCTCAGCTCCCGGCTCCGGCAGGCTGAGCAGAGCCACAATCTGCTGTCAAACCTCCCCTTTAGTCCTCCTTGAGTCAGCCGAAACCACAACCAGCATTTACCACACTCCTCCCCTCCCGGCACTTGCCCGGCGAGAACTTCCTCGGGTTTGTTTGCTCTCTGATCCAGCAGAAACTGAAGAGGGGCTCGGAAAACAAAGTCACCTTTGTGGCACCTGTCAGCAGAGTTTTATTATTGTTTCCATCCCGATGGCTGTCGAGATAAAAGGAGGAGTTCTTTCAAATCACACAATGGGTGTAATTTAATAAGTGATCAACACAGTGGTGCTGAGCAAAGAACTCGTACTGTTCCTTCTCCTCCCTCTCCTCTGTGGTCAAGTCATTTGTCTCTCATCCCTCACAACTCCCAGAGTTAATTCTTGTCTGTGGCCAGGGAGCAAACAGGAGGTGCTGGGCAGAGCCACGTCCCCCTCGTAACCACTGCGGCCACAGTGGATGGTTTAATGCCTACCTGAATCAGGAGCTCTTCTGGAAAATAAAGATGATTTTCTGGAAAAAAGAACTGAGGCTTGCACATTTATTTTCCTTTTATTAATTGTTATATCTCTTCCTTTATGTATCTCTGCAATAAAAAACTGCAGTGAGAAAGATGTCACGACCTGGTTTTTTAGCATCATCTGAGACATTTCACCCTCAGAAACGAAACAATAAACCCCATTTTAGCCTCCTTACTGAAGGAAGCCAAGAGCTGACAGTTCAGCTGCACGTGTGAATTATAAGAGCAATCGGGTGGAGACAAGCACCGGGAGATTTACAGCTGGAACAGCAGCATGGATGCAGCCCCGGGGCTCCCGTTCCCCACCCCAATCCAAACACCATCTGCCTTTGCCAGAGCCTGGGAGAGCAGGGTGTGATCAGATCTGTTCCTCTGTATCCTGCCACCTTATAAAACATGCCTGGAAAAGATCTCCCTGAATTTCTCACTGAGCTTCCTCAGTTTGGGGGTTTCACAACCCAGATTTACCTTATCCAAAGCTGCTTTTGTCCCCAGGGCCTCCACTGACAGATCCAGCAGCAGGAAAGCACTGCCTACATCCCACAGTAACATTTCCGCAGTGGGAAAGTTACGAAGGTCTGAACACAACTGAGCTATTTCCCAGCAAATCAGGGACTCAACCAAACAGCTCAACTCCTGAGGAGGTGCAAAGGTAACCTACAACAGAGAGCAGCTGAGCACCATCATCCAAGGCAACAGTGAAGAGCCTCGCGTCCCTGCAGGACAGCAGCTGGATGTGTCAATATTGGGAGAGAAGGGTAAATTGTTCCCTGAATAAAAGCAGCTACCTTGGCTCCTGGGGAGCAGATCCTGGGGAGGTCCCCTGGTACCCCACAGCCTCTGGCTGAGACCATTTGGGCTTTCAGATGGAAGCTGATGCCAAATCATAGAATCCTGGAATGGTTTGGATTGGAAGGGACCTTCAAGACCATCCAGCGCCACCCGCTGCCATGGGCAGAGACCCCTCCCACTACCCCAGGCTGCTCCAAGCCCTGTCCAACCTGGCCTTGGGCACTGCCAGGGATCCAGGGGCAGCCACAGCTTCTCTGGGCACTCTGTGCCAGGGCCTCCCCACCCTCACAGGGAGGAATGAAACTGCAGCTCAGGATAGGGCTGGATCTCTGACTTCCCTTCTTTTCCCTCCGGCAGGGCCAGGCACCCCCAGGCTCCCCACACGCTGTCCCGCGGCTCTGCCGGCTCCCATCGATCCCCATTCACGGCAATTTGTGGCAGGGCCAATTTTGGAATCATTTTGGGCACTGTAATGCTGTGTTCTGTAAATGTTTACCCGGCACACATCAGCCCGTTTGTTCCAGCACGCCGGGAGAGCAATCTGCATGGGAATGAAAGGGAAATGGAGACAGGCTCTGCTGTACAGATGCACACAAAATTGCCAGAGCTTTGGATCCAGCCACTCGGAAGATAGCGCGTCGTTCCCCTGATTTATCTCGTGTTGTTCCTGCCAGAGAAAATAAAACCCTAAATAATTCCATCATTTTTGATGTCCGGCCTTTTACGAATTCCAAGGGACATTTGTGGGAACGCTTCCCACTCAGCTTCTAATTTGATGGAGGTTATTTGAAACGTGTTGAATATTTTTTTCTCCCTTTACAGATAAAACAGCCCCTCCAGGAGGACGTGGAAATAAATAGCAAGCGAGGGAGATGAACGGGAAACCTTCACTCACAAGGTAAGGACAGGATTTTTGCACGCTATCATTTTTTTTCCCTATGGAATGACGGGTTCTGCAGCAGGCATAAGTGCATGAGGAATATTCCTTGTTTGAATTCCCCCGGTAATTTAAGTCTCAGAGTCATGGGCTGGCGGATTTAACCTCCTTTGCTCCCTCACTGACTGCAGAGACAATCCCTGCAGGGACATAACACCCGTGGCCTTGCCAGGTCTGAGCCATCCCGAGGATGGGATGAGCTGGAACAAAGCAGGAGAGTCCCTGGAGGAGACAAAGCACTACTCTCAGCGTGAGCACAGAGGCGATTTCAATCCCGTTAGCTCCAGGAGACAGGACTTCTCCTGAGGCCATGGCAAGGAAGTTCTGCTCTAAAGGAGACAGACACCCTTGGGACCATGGGGAATACAAGTCCAGGCTCTGGAGGGACACAACTCTTCTGAAATCAGGGAAACGAGGCAGGGGCACCTTCCACTAGGCCAGATTGCTCCTTTCCAGCCTGGCCTTGGCCACCTCCAGGGGTGCTACAGCAAGAGCCCTGCCTGTGAAGGACCAAGGTTTAGGCAGTGCTTGTGCTCCCCTTCTTTTCACTTCTCACTCTTAGGGCACCTCACCCATGCAGATGATCATTCCCCAAAAACCTGGAGAAAGCCTATCCAAGCATTTTGCACAGAACAATGAAATAAACAAGCTGGCAAAAGGGTTTCAATCCCTAACTCCCACAAAATCGCTCAATGACAAGGGATTTTATTTCCCTGAGCAGGTCTATTGTCTGTTTAACAAGGTGGCTTTGCAGCCACCCAGGAGGGTGCTGGCCACCACCTCAGGTCCCACGGATCCTTGCTGGCTCTGTCATCTTCCACACAGTGCTCCAAAGATGGGCAGAGCACACGAATGGAACCTCACACGGAGAACTTAAATACCGTATATATCCATGGGATTTATAATTAAGGTGCTTCAGACAATGCATAAACGAAGTTATTAATTCTCTCCACCAAAGTTCAACAACTTGGTCAGAACCTGTGGTTTCAGGCACATTTTCTGCAGCACCACCCTCAGCTTTCTCAGTATGACGCTTCCTTGGGATTGAATGCAAATGTAAAGATTGATTCTGATTTAATCTTCAGGGCACACAGGAAAAGGGAAAAACCAGTAACCTATGTTAAGCCCTCATTATCCCTAGATTTGAATAAGTTCTTAATATATTTAGAGAGCAATGGAGGAAAATTTTAACAGAAATTTTCCCATCTGCTCTACTGGGAAGCAACAGCAATTAATTTTGAAAATATTTATAAATTTTGTTTTGCCATTACTCTGTGTTTTGGAATTATTTGTAAGCTATTCATTTCTGTAAATATTTATTCTTAGAAATAGCGATTTCTAAATGGATATTCTTAGAAATCACTATACATTAGGGGAAAAAAATTACTTTTCCTCATTTGTGCAGCCAGTCTTAAAAAGAAAATCTCTTCAGAGAGGGAATCCCAGGATGGTTTGTGTTGGAAGGGACCTTCAAGACCACCCAGTTCCCACCCCCACCGTGGGCAGGGACACCTTCCACTGCTCCAGGCTCCATCCAGCCCAGCCTTGGACACTTCCAGGGATGGGGCATAGAGGGAATAAAGAAACAGCTGCTTCCCTGTTTTTGCCCCAGGTCTCATCCCTGGGGCTGGTTAGGCTCTGTCCCATCCACACAGTACAGAACCTCCAATTCACAGGTTCACCACACCATTCCCAACTCCCTCAGAGCCAGGGAAGAAGGGAAAAGCCGAACTCGGAACTATTTCTCCTGTTCTGGTATCTCCAGTAAAACATCCAGAGTTCAGACAGTGATCTCATGGTGAGTAGCCTTGTTGAGTTCAGAGTGAAGACCCCTAATTAACAAGGATAACACACTGGGAAGTAGAGGAATTTCTCTTTACCCTAAGCTTCACCCCAGGATGTGCAGCCCTGTGGGTGCTGAGTGTTCACTAAGCCACTCTGGGCACTGCTGGAAGGATCCAGCAGGCTTTTGCCGTGGGCAGTGATGTTTGCCATCAGGGCAGCTCTGCTCCCATCCCGTTTATTCCAGAGGGATGCTGTGACAGGGTTCCATTACCCCCCGGGGGCCCCTGACAAGCGAGCAGGCTGTGAAGTGAGAGCAGCGGGAAGCATCCCGCAGCCCGGCTCTCTGCAGCTCCCATTTCCAGGCACGCTGAGCCCTTGGCAATAAGGCAGACTGTCATCTTTCTGTCACTGCTCTGTCAGCTGCCTCCAGGGAGCCGGGAATCAGACAGAAAGTACAGCTCTCACCAGCCAGCATCGGCATCGCCCTCCTCCTGCCTGACAGCAAATCCCCAGATCTTCCACGCGGCTTTATTATCCCTATCAGAGGTGTCTCTGCCGTGCAGGCAGTGATCCAGGGAGCAGGAGGGCTGCGGTGACACTCCAGAGGATGGTGGCAGGGTGGGGAATGAGCCATGGGTCAGTGCACGGGGCACGTTTGTCCTCGTTTGTACACGAGCTTTGACTTTGGGTTTTGGCCACTTCATGTCTCTGCAAATAAAGCCACTGACTGAAGGCACTCTCCAGGTGTCAATCCTGACTGTCAAACAGCTACTCCACAGTGAAAATCCCAGCAGTGACCAGTGCTATGGGCTGCAAGGCCGAGTTGGAGCCCCGAGGGGGGCTTGGAGCAACCTGGGACAGTGGAAGGTGTCCCTGACCGTGGCAGGGGCTGGAACTGGATGAGCTGTGAAATCCCTTCTAACCCAAACCATTCCAGGATTTTATGATCTTACAAGAACAAGTTTTTAGACCCTATTCCAGGAAGAAGAACTGCAAATACGAGCTCAGGCATGTAAATATTCCCCACAAAGGCATGCACCTGCTGATGTTTTAACCAATCCTCCCCAAAACCATCAGGTACTCTGCCCCAAACAGACTGTGAGGCCACCAGACCCACCTGGAGCACAGATACCTGTGGAGTGGCTGTGGAATGTGCTAAAGCAACAGGAAAATAGCTGCAATATCTGAAATTCCCGTCATCTTTGGAGAGCTGCCAAAGCTCTCCAGCTCGGAGCTCCCGCCCCATCCATCGTGAAGGCCTTGTCTACAAGGCAGCACCTGTGGCAGATAAAAATCTCCGACGGCGTTTTACTTTCGAGAGCGCCATCCATCCCGAGCAAATGAACCTTTTCCTTACAATCCATCCGCTCCGGCCCCAGGATGTGGCGGAACACTTTGTAAATGGCGACGTGACCAAAACCATCTCCCAGGGCGAAACTGCCCCATTCCCTCAGCCACCAACACCCCCAGGCCCCCCTTCCTCGAGCAGCACAAAATCTATGGGCTGTGTTAGAATTTATTTATGTGCCAACTGCCTTTCCCGGCACACCTTGTGTGGGAGGAAGAGCGGTTGGAATGACTGCTGTGATTGAGGAGCACAGTCCATTCTACTTCTTTGTTATAATTGGGAATTCTCACAAATCATTTTTCCCCAAGCCTCTGGCCAGTAAAGTGATTTAAGACATCAGGATTTCAGTCAAGCAGGGTAAGGAAGGCCTTTTCCCAGCCCGGAGCAATGTCCAGCACAGCCCCTCTGCATCACTGTTTATTATACACCTCATTTACTCTGATCTACAGCTAACACTGAACCAAAGCTCAAAGCCTGTGAAAGTCACATTTCCCTACATGGGGAAGGCAAATTTGGCTTGTCTGAAACATGTCCTCTGTCCCTATCCAGCATCATTCCACCTGGGCTATCCTTGCCCCCCTTCGCTTAAAACTTTGGGTCTTGTACTATCACTCTCCAACCTACAGATCAAAAGGCTTGGAGCAGGATATTTCACACATTTCTCTTTCCTAAAGATGAAAAAGTGGCACTACTCTCTGTGCCATTTGGATAACACCTGGATTTCTCCAAGGCTTTTCTCCAAGGCTTTTCTCCAGCCACACCAGCTCCTGCACTCTTTAACCTCCTCCCTGTAACTTTTCCACGCTTTTTGTCTGTGCCACAGGGGATTTCTTACCTCTTTGTGCATCTTCATAAGCCAGACGTGTCCGCAGCAGTGGAGCTCCAGGAAACACAAGGCAGAATGACAAGGCTGCAAACCCATGTGCTTAATTTCACAGTCCAGTTCCTCGACATGGAAGACAGCCCTGTCTCCCTCGTGCATCCTCCAGCCTCGCAGGCCTACGCTGTTCAGCAATTTATATTCATCAACCACCTGACACACATTTTTATGGATTAAACTTCCAGCCCGGAGCCTATTAAAACATCAACAGACAATGCAAAAGTTATTAAAAGCTCTAAAACCCGCCTCTGTCACTGCAGGTAACCAACATCCTCTAACAGTGGTTTAATACACACAGACAGTACCTGCACCTGAAACATTTGGATTCGCTTGGGAAGGGTGAGGATTTGGGGAATACCTCCACTGGAAGCAGCTGCAGCAGGAGAATCTGGTCCCCTGTGTTTCCTCTACCTTTTTTATCCTCTCCCAGATGCCACCACGGACCTGCAGCTTTGCAGCTCCTGCCTTTGCAGTTTTTCTAACAAGCTAAATGCTGCTGTGAGTGGAAGCCAGCCCCTGGAGCTTCAGGCTATTCCCCCAGGATACGTTTTCATCTCCTTTGCAATAATTGTTCCTGTATGTAAGCAGTCAAATAGCACGCTCTGGTACAGGTGAATATCCCACAGTATTAATGAAGCCTGAAGCAAAAAGCATTGCTAGAACAAACCACATATTTACAAACAAAATCAGGAGGAAATGGGTCCTGGCGGGAATCACAGGAATCATCCCACAGTATACTGCACTGACATGGGACTGTGAATTGTATATGGCTTACATGGAAATAGGAAGTTGGAATTCAACTCCTTCATTTCTCTGAGGGGCTGATTCCTCTCTGTTGATGAAAAAAGACCTGAGGTGCTCAAGCTACAAAACATGGAGTGCCTTTCCCCCGATTTGTGGATTGAAATGCATGCAAAATCTCAGAAGAATCATTCCTACGAGGAGCAAGGTCGAGCCAAGCAGAATTCTTTTTCAACCTTTCAAGCACTAACTTGCTTTTTAATTTCTTCTTTAAGTCATTGCAGAACCCATTTGGGTTGAAGATGGATGTCACAGTAAAGCCATTAAACAATGCCAGGGATGCTCTGAGCAACCTCCAAAGTCGCCTTGAGAAGGTCAGGGTGTTAATTCATCAGGAATGTTATTTGTGATATCCACTCATTTCCACTCTGTCACTCATCCACACCTTTCCTGAGTTAGGGATGTACTGAAGAAAGGAATACACTGAAATCTTGGACGAGCAACTATCCTCCAGTACTTAGTAACCAGTTATGTAATTTATTCCATACAATCTACGCTAATCTTGAAAGGGAAAATGCATGGAGAAAATCTGCTCATTTCCCACCCAGGGAGGAGAGAAATTCCTGCATTAAAAAAAACAGGGGCTTAGAAAGATTCCCACATTTGAGAGAGAGGATGCAGCAGAATCAAGGGGTAAGACACGACCCTGCAGACCTTAAAGTTATCCCTGCCTAAGGTCACCCTTGTTTAGGTGAGATGAGAGAAACTGGTGCCTTGGGGTTATGTGTGCACGCATGGATGTTATTCCCACATCCAAAATAAATCCCTGCCTGCCCATCCCGGCTATAATTTTATATCACATTTCCCTGCCATCACTGACTCCTTTCACAGCTGCATTTACATCCAGGTTTCCTTTCCCTCAGATTTAAAGCTGCGGAGCGGCAGCGGATTAGGGAAACAAGGCCCATCCCTGGCACAATGCAGGGGCTGCAATTTCATCCCCGGGATGGGGCTGCTCCACTTGAATCCTGCCTTTGTGCTGGGGGCACCAAAGGAAACCTCTGCCCGATCCCTGAATCACCCCCGTGGATTTGATTACAGATGGCACTCGGTGCCATCCAGCTCCTTCCGAGGGAAGGAAAGGCAGGACAGGGCTGGAGCAGGATCCACCCAGAGCTGCATTCGGTGTGATTTTGTCCCCCAACTTCCACTTTGGCAGTGGTGGCACCATTCAAGCCTGCACTTAGTATTTGCCAGGGAGATTCCTTGTAAAAAAATCATCATTTCCCACCCTACCAAGGAAAAATAAATATTACCCTTCTCTTTCCCCAGCCTTCAATCCCAAAGCCCGGCATATCAATGGCCGTGACTTTTGCTCCTGACAGCAGAGGCCTGGTTCTGCCCTCAGAGCCTTGCACCACCCAGGAGATGCAAATGTGGGAAATCAGTGGGAAAACACATCTCCTAAATCACAGGGATCCTTTGGGAGAAGGGTAACATGTGGAAGACTCCATTTGATTTATTATATATATATCAAGGAAAAGGGACAAGGAAAAGGATACAGCAAAAGGGCTCAAATCCTACTGCATTATCTAATAATAATTATAGTAAAGAACACAGAACATCCAATAAAATCCCTTCCCAGGGAGGCAGCCCCAGCTCTCTGGGAGATGCCGACAGTGTTGCTGTGCTTCCCTTCTTTTGCTGTTTTCTTTTTGGGGGGATATTTGGTTGTTGATGGGGGTTTTCTCAAGGTCACACAGCCCCAAGAGGCAGCAGAAAAACACTTTTCCCAAGGAGCAGGATGCTCCTTCCCGGCTTGCCGCGATCGCGACGCCAGGTGGCAGCGCAGTCCCAGGCACGGACTGCAGCGGGATGAAGAGGGGGAATTGGAAAAAGGGAGGAAAAAAAGATGAAAAGGGGAAAAAAGCGGTGGATGCCTAACAGGCTGTCTGCAGGGAAAGCAGCCCTGCTGCGGGAATAGCTCCAATGGGATGCTTCGGATTCCAGCCCCGAGAAAAAGCAGCCCAAGGTGCCAAAGGGCTGGCACAGAGGACATGGATACATGGACACAGATTTAGGATACTGACACATATACGGGGATGCACACATTTGTTATTCCTCCTCAACCCCTAAAAAAATCAAAAATCATCTTCTTTCTAATCAGAAACACACATTAATGTAAATTTCAAATAATGCCATAAACTGGGATTTTGGGATCTCAAGTTAAACATCAGTCAGGCTGAGCAGCAGATTTTGGTTTGGTTTAGGCCTTTTAAAACGCCTTTTATAAGCAAAATAGCACATTTTCTGAGGAAAGCCATCCTCTGAAACAGATAAAGAGAAGCAAAGGGGATGCTGGGAAACACAGAGCTATTTCCAAGCCCAGAAATGCCCAGAAGTAAAGCGGAAAGGGTTTTCCAGTCCGCATGGGAGGCAGGAGGGGCTGGCTGCAAGTTTATGAAGCTTCAGGGTGAAACTAAGAAGCATTTTCTTCCTGTAATACAATCAGAAAGCTACCAGCCTAAATCACAGAATAAATAATGGAATTACTGAAGAGTTTGGGTGGGAAGAGATCATAAGGCCCATCTGATTCCAACCCCTGCCATGGGCAGGGACACCTTCCACTAGACCAAGTTGCTCCAAGCCTCATCCAGCCTGGCCTTGGACACCTCCATATTCTCCTGGCCAACTTCTACCCTTCCCTTTTTGCCTCACAGAATAATTCTTTGGCTAAAACCCCTTCCCAGGCCCTTTTCCCCACTCTGTTGCTGTGTAACCACAGCTCCTCCCCGCCTTTGTCTGAACAAGCTGGGAATTGGCCTCTCCTTCCCTGAAATCGATACCTTCAGGGTCAACAAACAGAGGGGTTCATCCGAGAGCAAAGAGCAGCACTGGAACGACTGAGTGCTGGAGCAGCCTGTCCCGAGAGGGGTGGGAAGTTTCCTTCCCTGGGGATATTCAAAGCCGTCTGGACATAATGCTTTGGGGAGGGGAACTCCTGCCGAGCAGGGATTTTTCTGGGAGGTGGTTGTGTCTTCATATTTCTCATTGAGTGAGGCAAAGCATTAGGAGAAAAATGCAAATAAAGGCGATGAGGAGAGTGAGGGGGCAGCGATGCTTCAGTAGTTGTGGGAATATTGGTGTTCAGCTCAGCTGAACTTCCCCAAAAATGTCAATAAGAGCTGTACTGGCTCGCTTTGCATGACTGGTCCCTTGCCATGGATAACAATCTCACACCACACCTGACATACCTTTCCATGGCCCTGCACTGGGCAGGGACTGCTCAGTGCTCTCACACAGCTCCAGCCCTGAGAACCAATTGTTCTCCACCAGGAAGTTTCTGAACTGTGCGGGTACGGGAGGCTGAAGGAACTCTCCCTTGGCACCCAGACTTCCCATGGACACTGAAGGGGGGCAACAACCTGGCCTCCATTTTACACAGATCTTGGTGGTTCAGGTAATTCAGCCTCAAATTCAGTTTGTCGGTTAAAGTCTTGAGAAAGCAACCTTAAAAGAGTGACCAGAATTATACTTTGCTTAAATCCCTTCAGCCTGAACAGTGATATTTTAACTTGGCCCGAACAGCTGGCCTCTGCCTGCTACCCACACAGCTCCTTTATTCCCCTCTCCCATACTGGGATATAGGTCAGATTCCCAGTTGTGGTGTGAGAAAAGGGATATCCCATCCCAGCACCCCGACCTTGAGGGCTCCTGCATGGCCCAGGGCACCTGCCTTCTCCTGCATCCCAGCCAGGAGCACAAGGGAGCGATGTAGGAGCAGGAGATGAAGGGCATCCATGAGGAGCCCCTACACAGAACACCCAACCAGAGTGTGGTGGGAATAGTCCTTCCTGTCCTGGAGCAGAATGGGGAAAACTCAGAGCACTGAAGACTGAACCATGAAATAGGCTGGCCAGAGGAAGGCCACAGGAATCACCTTTTGGGGAGGGGAATGACCTGGAAAAGGTGCAAGGACACAGCGGGAGCATGAGGCAGAGCAGACAGTCAGCACCACGGGGGGAGAGCCCCAACGTGAGCTCCTGAGAGCTTCCACAAACACATTCCTCGTGCCATAGGATGGATAAATAAAGGAGAAGGTCACACACTTGCCCTTCCTCCCTTGCCCCTCAAGAACTCCCTCTGTGGTTTCTCTCCTACAGCGACTCTGCCAACACACCAAGGCGTGCCCTCGCCAGGGAAGGCGCCCAGGTGGACATGTGGTGGCTCCTGTGACGCAAATGAGAGCGTCCAGCTTTCCCAACCTTTCCTCCCACACCCAGCAACTGCCCAGAAACTGTCCGTAACAACACATCTGGTGAAATGGTTTGGGTCTGTGGGATATTTCCTGAGGATGAAGAAATTATCTAAGAAACTAGTAGCAAGGAAGTTGGTCACGGGTCTGGGAATGATAACCTGTCCTAAAGTTGCTCGTATATTATTTGATCAGTGATGACGATTTTTTACTTCTAAAAAGTTGTTTTACCTGTAATGTTACTTTAACCTTCTTAACTAAAAGCTTTTTTTATACACCTTCCACCTCCCGCCCTTAATTTTATACAGCAATTCCATCAGGCTCCCATGGATAGACTGAAATGTTTCCTATTGGTACCTTGAGATGTTCTTCTCTTTACATCCACTAAATGCACACTTAAAACACAAAATCCAAAGAAGAAATTAAAGAAGCTGAGGAATCTTTCAGGAATCCCAAGTGTCTCACACAGGTGTGGATTTGTTTGCCTTTTTGGGAAAAGCATGGATTCTCAGAGTCCTGCCCCTCATTATATGTCACTCCTTACCCCCTGGTTTTGTCACTGCTCCGTCTGCTTTGTGAGGCCACTCTGAAAGAGACAAACAAACAGGGAATGACCTCGGGTTTATTCCCATGGGGTTATTTTTAACCTGGATATTCTCACCGGGTTTGTTCGTGGTGCAGCTCCACCAAAAGGAGATATGTCTGCAAAAACAAGGAGCCATTTGCAGTCCATGGCAGGAGGAGTGGCCAGCGGGAATGAGTCCTTAAAAAAGAATGGATAAAGCTCTTGTACCTGAGTAACACAAGCAATGGGATCCAGGGAAAAAACTGTTCCCTTTGCTGTACCCAACCGTCAATCACACTCCAAGTTCTTATCATTTCATCTAAAAAACTGAACTGTAGCATTTTTTTCCAGTAAAAGTAAAACAGATTTTAATTCACGCGTCTCCTTGTCACGCTTTTCTCAGACCCAACACTGCACCTTTTCCCAGACCAGAGGCTGCAGAGCCAAAACCAACAAAATGGAAAAGCTAAATAAACATGTCTTTCACCAAGAAGCTCATGGGTGAGGCTTGAAGTGTTGAAAGGTCTTATCTGCAGTGAAATCCAATGACCAAACCTAAATCTCAGCTTGGAAACATTCCCTGGGGCGAGGCTGCCTCCACCCGAGAGCCAACAGAGCCCAGGCAGGACATACGGGATACACAGGAGCTTTCCACTCCACAACTGGGATGGAGCCTTTGGAACAGCTTCTGGCAGAGTTACGGTGTCCCCAGGGGAGTTATCCTGGAAAGCAGAACCAGGAGAGCAGGGAAATGCCAAGGGGGCTTTGGGAAAGTGGCAAATCAACACCTGGCACGCTCAGAAACTAGACACAGTAAAAATGCTGCTGAGAAAAGCTGATGCACCAACAGGGGAAGATACAGAAACATTTAGAGAAAGAAGCATAAAACCATAGAAAAGCAGGGCACAACAGAGTAGAGCCTCTTACAAATACAGGCAAATGTGTTAATTCCTTACAGAGCTCTATTTTCTCTACATATCTATTTGCTGTCTCAATTATGAAGTTTTCCTCAGTGGGCATCTCCTGGAGCTGAAAACTCTTATCCTTGCTCTAAATCTCACAGGAGCAGAAGACGGGAATTTATTCAAAGCCTCTATCTAAGATTATCACGTGTCTGCTGCTTCATTTCAAGAATCAAACAAGTTGTTTGTGTTTGCAATGAGAACAATTTCTTCCCATCCGGCTGTCACAGGAGTTCAGTGCATCTTTTTGCAGTAAGCTTGGAAAATGACCCAGGAGAGCTTTGGGGAGCACAAAGAACAGAGAGACATCCAAGAGGATGCTGAACATCTCTATGCCAACTGCAGCTCATGTCCAACCAGCCCCTTAAATCCAAGCATCCTCCTGACCTTCGCCCCTTCTAGTTTTGAACACCTGCTCTAGTTCTGCATTTTCTTGTAACACCAGCACACACAAACACATAAAATGTTGCTTGTATCTCTCCCAAGTTAATTATTACACTGCGCAGCCCAGTCGGTGCAACGCCGTGTCAGGAGCAGTGGGACAAGGAACTCTTCCTGATGTCGAAAGAAGCATCCCATTTTCACCTCCAGCCCTCTGGGATTGCCCAGTCCCAGCTTCACCCATTTGTTTTTCAAAATCCAAGATTCTCTAAGAAGGAAAAAACTGTCTCTACCTCTGTATATGTGTATTCAGCTACCCTCCTCTTATAAGTAACCTCCCTATTTTATGAGCTCTGGCAAGATGCTTTTTTTTTCCCCCTAACAAACTAGACCCACAGATACTAAATTAAAATTTTGACTGTTAGCTTGTCCTAAGTGATTCTTAAATAAGTAGGAACGTAATAAAATATTTATAATATAAAACTCTGGTAAAATTTGATCACTACATGACAAAATCATGAGGGAAACAAGATGAACAGACGCACAGTAAAACAACTCTGTCTCCATTACTATCATTACAGAGATGTACAAATTGAGATTATTTCAGTCTCTTAGTCTGGAATAAAAGTGTCTATAGGTGTTCCCTACATTAAGAGTACTTGGTTGCCAAAAATCCTGGTGCTCATCTGCAAAAGTCAAAGTCTACGTTGTTTCTTGCCTTCTTGCCCCATTCCCCACCAGTTCTCACACCCATTAATTCATTAAAATGTAACTATACTGACATTAGAGAGTCCATTAATGCTCCAAGCAGGGCAACTGTGCTCTGTAAGTCAGTGCTTCTGTTTTCCACACACCAGCACTCCTAACCCCGTGGAAGGCTGGTGTTTGTGCCTCAAAAATCCACCTGACACACTTGAATCCCTTAATCCCAGCTCATGCTGGAACAGCCCACGGTGTTCTTTTAAGGAGCAATTCCTACATCAGCTCAGTAACAACCCAAGGAAGGTTTGGTATTCCTGATCGGTTAATTTCCTTAACTACTGCATAATACCTCAATAATATAAGCCTCATGTACCTAACAATTGGATGATTCCATCCCCTACTCTAAGAGTAAATTCCAAAATAGGGATTTCTAAGACTTCCCTAAACACTGTTCAGCCTTCCATCCCCTAAACATCTGAGGAATACAATCTTTTCTATCCAATTTTTGCTCCATTACCGGGAATACACAACATAGTGTGTTTCGTTATTTTACAGTGAAATGAGATACAGCATTTGCTGGCTTTTTTTTGAGAAAACACACACATCTGTAAATAAATCAAGCTTATAACTTTTAAAAGGTGCAATTTTCATTAGGATAAGTAAGGCCCCACTGTGCTATTTTCCAACCAGTGGCAGAGCACTGTCTTGGAAGATGAATTCAGTATCTTTTAGGTGTTTTCTCTGTTCAACGCATGATAACTAATATTGATCAGAGGGGTGACTAAAGCCTCACACCCGGTACTGGGATGCAATCTGGAGTTACACATGTTAAAAAAAAGTGTTTAAAAATACATTTCTTCAGCCATCTGGCTGATTTCAACACTGGCTGGGCACCAACAGCAATCGCTGCTAGATTCTGTGTCTGAAACACAGGAACAAGTTGCTTGCTGTGGCAAAGAGGGGATTGAGATAACCACAGTAACAGCTCATGCTTGAACTTAGAGGAAAGTTGAAACACAACAGGTATTTCTAGCGATGAGGTGGATCAGACTCATCAGGAATTTGGCAATACAATTGACGCAGCAACTGCCTCTTGTTGCAAAAGAATTGCAGCATGTTTGTACCTACAGACACTACTCAAGAAATCCATCATCTCATCTATCATCCCTGTGAAAAACCTTTCACAGCCCTGCTTGTGAAGTGATGAGTTTACCACGTACAGGAAAAAACAAAACAAAAACCACTGTGCCAGGTATGTCCACCAACTGCAAAAAATTTGAAATATAAGTAAGAAATCTAAATAAGAAATCTAATTAGCCGTCTTATCTTCCAACTGAATCAAAGCTCCTACAGGAAATCGATCTACACTCACAAAAAATAGCAATATTTTTGATTTCAAATCTATATCATGCAGCACTGTAAATACTGAGAAGAAAAACTGTGTGTACCATAATAAGCATCCACATTTATATACACGCACCCGGTGGGTACTTTGAGACAACCAGCACTCAATTGAACAAAAATATACTTCCAACAACAGCATTTCTCTATTAAATCCATGTTTATTGCTTAAGTTTTATCACAGTGGAGATTAAATTATGCTTAATCATCCGGTCAGTGCTTTTGTACCTTCTTTAATGCCAAAAAACCCCCACATTTTAAACTAAGTCATTCATACACTCGAAGTCTTCTCACCATCCCACCATTCATTGCCTCTGTGTGCTCCTGTAGTTGCCACGGGCTGCGAGATTGTAAAAAGGTATAGCTAAGAGGCTTATATTTATAATACCATTTTTTTTCTTCAAGTATTCAGAGAGCAGCACAAGTAGCTGCCCTGCATATTAGAAACATATCTGCACTGTTATTTATTGCTGTAGGACCGAGGCTCCTGATGGAATGGTGGTGAAATTTTGCATCACTGTGTATGAAGATGAGCTCAGCATCCCGTCATCATCCCAACTCCTCCCATGTTAGTGAGCGACACAAGGCAAAACGGGCTTCCCTCCTTTCTCTTTCAGCCACGGGACCTCGAACTACAAATAAATAAAGCGTACACTCACAACGTGTGTAGTGCAAATTCCAAGTAAACAGAATGACATGGAAATAAAACTCATAGTTGCCAACTTTGGTTCAGCAGGGCAGCAACGATTCCACGGCCGGCATTCCCGCCCTCGGAGCGCACACCACGGCCAGCGTCCCGTGTCGGCGACAATGATTGAAGGAGATTGTTGGAGGCAGGGGGACGCGGGGCCGCACGCCGGGCGGCCAGGCCTCACCCCGCGCATCCCACCAGCCCCGGGCAGGACGGCTGGACACCGCCCGCGGCGCGGAATTCCTATTGGCAACTATGTGCAACATGGATTGCGTGGCCCAGACTAATAGAAGGTAATATTTCTGTTTTTCCAGATACAACCATTGAAAGAGAACATCTACAACATTGCGATTCAGAAAGAACTTAATGAGAATTAACAGGAAAGACATTCAACTCTGCGGGCGTGGGGGGAGCGCTGTGTGGGGGCTGTTCCCTTTAAACAAACCCCAAGGAGTGGTTCGAGTCTGCACAGCTCTGGGCCATTACAAAACCTTCTGCACTAAGCACAGGGCTAGGCTTTTGTAAGTTCCTTTTTGTTGTTGTTGTTGCTGTTGTTTCACTTATTTTTCTTAATTATGCAAATCTGCTTCCCACACAGCCGTGTTTGGAACTGAAATAAGACTCCCTAATATTTTCGTGGCATAAATTCTGTATGCAGAGAAAGGCGACAAATAAAATTTTGTCTTAATTAAAGTTAGGACACACCGTAGACTTGCTCAAGACCCTTTTCTCCAAAGTACTGGTAGCGAGCAGAAGAGTCATGCAGCTTTATCAGTAAAATGAGTACATATTTTTGCCATTTTTCTTCAGTGCTCATTAAGATTATTTCTTTTTTTTTTTTTTTAACGTCTGTGTTCTCAGTCCACAACTTGCTATTTCTTGCATAAAGACTGGGGGAAATAATTTGTGTTTTAAACAGCATTCTTACACAACAGGTTGAACCTTCAACAAAGGAAACACAGAACTAGCACTAGAGAGTTCTCTCAGCTAAAAGGATGGATATATTAAAAGAATAAAAAAATAAAAGGAGAACACCTCTGCAAATAAAAAGAAACCTCTCCTCGTTTGGGACACACACATTGAGCTTTTAAAAACTGAAAATTCATAAATACGGTCATCATATAGAACTTTAGAGAATTAAGGCTTCTAAAAACTTCAGTGCCAAAATAACTTCTCTGCATCAGTATTAAGAATAAAATATTTTCCATTTTAGGTTGTGCTTGCCTTTTTTTTTTTTTAAAGACTTCTCTTAGTTCTGTAGAATTTTGTCACATAATATTACATACTGAAGGGGAGTGTTAGAACTGCTTATTGAGGTTTTAAGTAGTTGTTAGACTAAGTTACAGCGATAAAATTCGATTACTGATCTGATTCATTACTACTTTACACGGGGCTGTTGGCTCATTTCACCTTTTTTTCATGCTTAATGTGGCCATTTCTTCTATACTTGCCATTGGGGATCCCATTCTGGTAGTGTCCATTAACAGCGCTATGTTTGTCATTTGACCAGAGATGCTTGCTCTGCTTGCAGATTAATTTTGTCATCCTGGCCAAAACATAGTAAAGTAAGGCAGCACCCACTAGTAGGACCAAGGCAATATCCAGTAAGAAATACTGAAACAGGGAGATGCTGTAAACGGCGGCACGTAGGTGCTGGGCTCCGTTGTGGCGCAGGATGTAATTGATCCAGTACACAGTCCGGTTCACGGGGTGCCCAGGCTGGTCCTTGTGGATCTCCGACAGCCTCTGCGCCCGCTGCCGGTAGCTGGGGGGAGGAAAGCAAACAAGGAAGAAAGGAAAAGCTGTCATCTCATGCTATTGTGCAACCGAATTACCGGAGAAATGCAGAACAGCGAGAAACCTGGGTTTGATTTTGCAATAAACCGTTTCCACCCGGCTCCGGAGTTTCACCCAAAACTTTTCGTTTTTCACCCCGGCAGATCACCTGATCCTGTCAAATTCTTCCTCTCCTGCCTGCAGGGTCAACAGGTTATTTACACAGGACTTGCCTTTACACCAAGGATATTTGCACAAAGGAAAGGTGATGCAACTGATGTTATCAAGGTCGCTATCAACATTCCCACTTTCTGCCACTGCTCTGCTGCTCGCTCCTGACAGGATTCTCCTTTCCCAGAAAGACTTGGCTCTCATGAAAGCAAGAAGCATCAACAGCACCATACTCCAAAATTAGGGTTAGCCCAATACAATATATTGCCTGCTAACCCTATTTTTAATCTGGAGATGAGAGGTATATTACTAGCCAGAACAGGAAAACAACACTTTAAATATTACTTTTTTATAATAAAATCACAGAACTTAGCATCACTCTTTCTGAATATCTCCCCATTTTAGCTACAACCCAAACCACGTATGTGTGTGTCTTGCTCCAGGCCCTGCAGGCAGCACCACAGCCGGAGTGCTCATGTGGAGTAATCAAGACAGACACAAAGGGACCTCGGTCTGCAACACGGAATAAGTCAGGACAGGTTTGTTTCCATAACCTGTGTGCCCTCCACATGGCAACTGCTACAAAGAGCAAGTGAGACAATTGAGTTCTGGTGCTGAGCAACGAGCCCAGCACCCACACAGAAACCTCAGCCATTAGGTAATTTCTTGGGAAATGGGACAAACATCCAGACTTGCCTCAACTGTACACACAAATAACAAAATGCAGGTTTTTTCCACTCCACAAAGGTTTCATAGCCACATTTAATGCACAAACAATCGCTCATTCCATACCTGGGATCATTAATAACTTTTACTAGGGCTTCATACAATTCAGTCTCAGTCATGGTCTTCCAGTTCAGCAGTATTCCCATGCCTTTGGCCTGCACACGGGTCATGGTATCGTAATGGTCTCCGAAGAGGGGAATGCCCACCACCGGGACTCCGTGGTACATGGTTTCAAAAATGCTGTTCAAGCCTCCGTGACTGAGGAAAGCTTTAATGTTAGAGTGACCTGCAACCACAAGAGGCATGAAGGTTACAAAATGCACTTCTATCTCCTTTATATTAAGTCACTGAAGCACCCGGGTATGACAAATTTATCACCGCGTTTCTATGGCTGCAACTCGGGCAGGTAAAAATTACTGCAACTTGTTCTGAGGTTCTCCATAAACCCACTTTGCTGAAATTCCTCATGCATTAAATCATTTCCTTATACACTGAGAGGGAGCAGCCAAAGCAAAGAAAATTCTCATGTGTATGAGTCGTGTAAAATGATTAATGGAGTAATTAATACGCGTTGCCTGCTCCCGAGTAGCTGCAGGTGGTGACTCCAGCAGGTTTAGCAGTACACATGAGCGAGGGGGAGCACGGTTTTGGATGAAATACAACTTTTTTAATGGCAGGACTGCTGATGTCACACTCTCCCTAAAGCTTCACATACCTTACTTGAGGTTAGCAAGAGCTGACAATCACAGCAACAGCCTCATGTAATGGAAAAAGCAGCCTGCCTCAGAGCAACCCTGTAACCAAAACAAATCTACCTGCTTTAGGAGTCATCTGCCTAATCACTACAGTGAGGGAAATTCTCCAGCTCACACACACACACTGATGCTTAATGCACTCATCAGCTCCCATCGGAGCTGTTCTGGGAGCACATTAACGTCCAGGTCTCTCAGAAACAGTCAAATATCCTGTGGCCTCTCAGATCTGCAAGGGGCTCAGGTACCCTTCGACAGGGAAGGAAAAGAAAAATAAAATATCAAGTTTCATCTCCCCCTGAGAACCTGGAGCACCTCAGTTCAACAGAAACATCAGCTTGCAACACGGGCCCAAGTTTTGGTAGAGCTTTCTTGGACAAAAGTAACTTTAAAAAACAGTATTTACAGACTCCTAAAGCTTATTCTGATGCTATGTGAACATAGCTCAGTTTTATGACTCCTCCTAGAACAGTGTTTGAACTCTAAGGAAAACATGAAATTCATATCAGATCAGGGAAAGACAATGAACAGAGAGGTGTTCAATTCTCACTTCAGATCCTAATTTAATATTCTTGCCCCGTGACTTCCATGACAGAAATTATCCTGGCTTTATAATAACTGCTAATTCAGCAGAATATTTTTGAAAGAACAAACCGAACTCAAGTGAGAATAAACAATAAATAATGGAAACAGATACTCACCAAGGAGGTCATTCTGTGGTAACCATTCGATCAGCTTCGTATTGTTGCCTAAATTCCTGGGTTTGTTTCCTGAAAACCTAAACCAGTAAGATCAAATGGAAACAGTTAGCAAAGCCTCCAAAATGACTCCTATAGGATAGTACAAGTATGTTCATTAGAGAGGATTGAAACTGTAACTTCAGAAAGAATCCCTTACACATTTCCAATTAAGCAAGGCATACATCATTACTGCTGGCTAAGACTAAGTTATTTATGCTAAGTTGCATAAAAACAGATAACTGTTACTGGTTTGCCCTCCCTACACAGAAGGGCATAAAGAACTACAAAAAACCCTTGATTTAGCATTGTGACATTAAGGCTGCCAAGCAGTACTCACCACATTTCTGTCCAACCCACAGGTCCATGATCTGAGGAACAAAACCAAACCCCACATCCCCAAAAAACTCCAAGTTACATCTCACCAATGAACAAATATCTAAATTTTAATAGAAGGCTTCAAATGAAATTGCTGGGGTGGCATTAAAAAAAGCTCAAGAAAAATCCTCTCGATTTATTTACTACAAAAAGGGGATGCCTCCTAAAGATAAATATTACAGGGAAAGCATAATAAAAGGAGAGAAGAAAAGCAGTAAGATAAATTTGAATTACTAACTGGAAGCCAAGTAATGTTGTGGGGCTCATAAGAAAACAGTAACTCTATCCCAAACAAAAACTGATGCAACCTTCACAACAGCTTCAGTGCCAAAGCCTGGAAAATTCCCATTTTCCTGTTCATTAGTGGGTTTGCTCCTTGAACTACATACAGCAGTGAGGACACTCCCTAAGAGATGGTGGGGAACAGGCCACCAAGGCTGTTAATACAACTCCAAAAGCGTGCCAGGGTTGTGAGACACCCACAGGAGATATAAGACACTGATTATCTGGAAAAAAGTGGTTCACATGAACTCCACCAAATTTTATCAGTGATGCTTGAAGTGAAGCAGAGCTGACTAAACAGTTTTTGGATTTTTACAGGGAGTTGAGAGCACCACTCAAGACGTTTTTAGAACTGAGAATGCTTCTTACTGATTCTGACGCCTGAAAATTTCTCTTCCTTCAATTTCTCACATAAGAACAAGCAAGTGGGAAAATCAATGAGAGCCTGCGTTTACACAAAAAGAGGAAAAGAGGCCTAAAAAAGTGAGGAAAAGGGGGAAGAAGAAAGAAAATGGAGGATTTTCATCATGAGGATTCATTCTTGAGTCCTGGGGTAGTTTCTTCATCAAAAATATTGACAGTATGACCTACATGTTATAATCTTAGCCTGTTTTCACTGTGCCCAATCCTCCCAAGGATATAAACTCAGCCTAGGAGTGTAACCCACGCCTTATTCTGCCACAACAATAACTGCTTCTCCTTGTCACCAGGATATTGCAATATTTTCAAAGTGTTTTTCAGGAGTGTCATGTTGTCTGTGCCACCCAGGCAACCTCAATTCCAGCTCCTGCAACTCCAGCAGGAACCAAGCATGCTCCAACCCACCCCAAGTTCCTCCAACACTGCCCTTACCTCCAGATAACCCTCTGGGGCAGCCGGGCCAGGGCGTGTGCCAACTTATTGGCGATGTCTTCCGAGAGGTACTTCACCCCAGCGCCGAAGGAGACGAGGACAAAGCCGTTCTCGTGAGCGCCGTTCACCCACGCCTGGAGATCCTGTGGAAAGCAAAGTTCACACTGAGCACTGCACAGGCAAAGCACAGGAACAGTAAGGAAAGATGGCTTAGAAAGAGCAGTTGTCGGTGACTTTGTTGCTTCAGAAGCCAAGTTTCACAAGTCCCAAACATTCTAGGAGTCACCGAGAACAATGGCTCACGACGCAGAACCCAGGGCACAGGCCACGAACAGCAAAACTCTCCCGTGTTTGTTTTAGCTTCAGTATCAACCACCAGTGGCTTAAGACCATTTGTCCCTCCTTAACTGATCAGTTGGCGCACGTTCACAAGTTAACAGGCTGCATTTTAACTCACCAAAGCATAAACAGATCCATCTCATAGTATCAGCTTGGAAGCCCTGCACAGGAGAAGTGTGAATGAAGCCTAGGACTCAGCTGTGTCATTTCCAGCCTTTAGGAAAGTGAGAGTGCTTCAAAAGCCTTGCTTTGCTTTCATTTATATGAAAAGAATAAACACAACTTGAAAGAAGCCAGAGCTTCCAAAAACACTGTCAGTTTCTACTGCTCAACGAGTAAAGAAAATGTACCCTTTACTTTTTAAAGCATAGATTTAAATTCTGGGTTTTTCCTAGCACGACTGTTGGCAGTGGAAACAAAAAAAAAAATCCTACCACTGATGTATCAGTCGGATGAAGAATATCTTCTGTTTCTCAGGATATGGTTTAATTCTGGTCTCATCAAGTTTAAGCACAAGCCTGCTCAACACCAGTACAGCAATAGGAAACGAGCAAAGAGAAAATGAAGAGCCGTGCTCACAATGTGCCTCTTGTCCTGGTAATAAATAGGAGGGCAGACAGTAATGGAGTAATGCCGTGCTATCGTATCCGAGCACAAAATCCAGCACATTGCACTGGGGGTTGTGCCCTGCTCTCTGCTATAAAGCAAAAAAGATTTCCATTTTCTTTAAAATCCACAGTTCGTCCTTTTCTAGTGCACTCTTTTCCTTTTTCTTATTCATGTGAAGGGAGAGGGAGAAGGCAAAGGAGGGGAAGTGGCTGTGACCTGCCTCGAAGCTGAATCATTTATTAGGGGCTGAACTTCTGACACAAAAGTTTCCAAGTGGTTTTGTGATTTATTTAAAGCTTGTCCTTGAATCTTACTTCAGGACCTAAGGCATACTGCAAATGTCATTATATTATAGTCACTGTAGTGCTTCAACTAGTTTCATCTTTAAATAGCTGATGGGAAATACTTCAAGCTAAAGGGAGAAGAACTTTTTGTGAGCTCTAGGACAAACCCTTCTGAAAAGCCCAAAATTCACAGGCCCTGATCTTCACAGGGCACTCACCTAATCAGAGGGGCAGATTCCTGGATGTTTCCAGAGTGCCTTCCTGATGACACCTCCCTGATACAGGTGCTCAGGAAGCCACAAACAAGATATTTGTGCTGGCTCTCAAATATACAAACATGGCAGACCTTGTCTGGGATGCAAAGGTCAGGGCAGCCTTGCCTGCAGTGACCATGAGATGGGAGTACAGGATACTGAGGCAACACGGCAGGCAACAGCAGCATCTCCTGGACTTCAAGAGAGCCAATTCCAGCCTCTTCGGAGTGCTGCTTGGAAGAATATCATGGGACACAGATCTAGAAAGACAGGTTCAGGAGAGCTGGTTGATGTTCCAGCACCACTTCCTCCAAGCTCAAGCATGATCCATGCTGATGAGCAGGAAGCTAGCAAAGGTAGGAGGGAAGATAAAAAAGGAGTCCTGGTAAGACTCAGATGTAAAAAGAAAAAGCACATGTTAGACAGAAACAGGGACAGGTAGAATATCCAGGCACTGCCTGAGCTTGCAGGGATGGTGTTTGGAAAGCCAAACCTGAACGGGACGAGGGACCTGGTGTCAAAAAGTTCAAGGTGCTTCCTGCTTTCTTCATTTTACCCTTCATTGGTATGGCCTTTGGCACTCCCAGGCCCTCAGACCAGAGGGAAATACTAAATAAACTGGACATAGACTACTTATATGACAGGATGCACCCAGAAATGCCAGGTGTCTGGAAAGCTGTGTGGAATGGTTGGAGAAATGGGGTGAATAGCAAGTGTCACTTGTGCTTTTATAGATGAGAACCCACAGAGTGGTCGATTCAGCCTCAACTTGACCCCTGGAAAGTAAAGGAGAATAATCCTGGATCATCCTGGCATCAGAAGTTCCTACCTGTGACTACTCCTCATTGCCCAGACACGTGGTTTCTGCTGCTGGAGATGAGCCTGTTCTAGCTGAGAACTGGCTCCCAAGGCCACTGCTCCTCTGTGTTTAATGAGAAATTCTGTGAGACTTCACAGATCTGATGTATGCACACAGTAACAATTACACTTCATTATATAAGCATAGAGGAGGTATAAATACTTCCTTATAATGGAATTTCTAAAATAGCGTTCAAAACATCCCCATGTATAGTAAGAAATAGCTGCTAAGTACTTAGAATTTTATGCAGAGGAACAACAAAAAAAAGGAACTTGACTATGTCACCTACAGACTTCTGTATTTTCTTGTGCAACAGCAAAGCAACCTGCTCTGTGTTGTTATGGTTGTTTCATAGCCAAGCCTCTGTAGTCCTCCCCTTTGAAGGTAATCCCATGGCTTCAGTGGAACATAACATGGACAAAGGTGAATTTAAAATCTTTACAGGCAAGACAAGATCCTGCCATCAGGCTCAAAGCATGGGCTTTGTTTGTCATATTAAATGGGATTATATTAAAAAAATAACTGGAATACAAAATACAATAGTTTGTATCAACAGAACCTTAATATCCAGACCAGAGCTGAATGATGCCTGGCCAAAGCAGAAGCAGAGGAACCGGATGTTGTCCTTTGAGTTTCTTTTAAAATGCTGAATTAGAAAGAAGGTAATTAATTCCTCTGACAGGGTTAAAACTGCCCGGTGCCAACCTCAGGAAGATCGAGAGATTCATCTCAACTTGCTGTATTTTGACATCAACTGAAAGGTCCTTTCCTACCCCAGATTTTACTTATGCTTTACATGGTGCTGTTAGCAAGAGGAATTGCTTACCTGCCTTCTGACCTGCAGCCCCTTTCCAATCTGCTGCCCCAGAGGGGACATCACTACTGCGCATGGGCTGCAGAAAATCAACTACAGCCTTGTCAGGACGAGGGTTCTTCCTGCAAGCATCTCTGTAATTCCTGGCATAATACAGCCTTGATTGAATGGGATCACTAAAAATGTAGGGAGTTGGGTAAAAATTAGGCAATGGAAAACAGGGAACTTACATTGCCTCCTCGTAGAGCTCCCCGAGTTTGTGATCTGGATGAGTCCATTATTCTCTGGTTCCGTAAACTTACTATAATAATTTCTGTGACAGCTTTTTAGCACAGAATTTCTGAACAGAAGATCAAGTGAAACTGAATCCAAGTGAGTGGCATTCCCAGGCCTTTGGTTTTAAGACAGATCTGAATGTCCTGGTACAATTAGCCAGGCCATGGCACAAAGCCTCAGTATTTTCTTGTACTTTGCCTGTTCTTTGTGTAGTGTACAAGGTGTAGCCCTGATACCCACAGCAGATAAAGAGCAGGCTGTGCTCTTGGCACATCTCTGAAAGGGACTGAATACTTCAACAGCACTATGACTATGGCTATGTATGTCATTTAATTCTCGCATGTACACCCCTAATGTTCACAAGAGAGAAGCTTGGAGCAATGCTCACAGAACCTGAACATTGGAAAAGCAAACACTGATGCCACAGGACAATTCTGTTTGCCTACAATTTCAGCAGCCTGCAGCCACTTTGCTACCTTTCCGCTCTCTAGGGCCGTAGGAGCCCAAAACCTCCCACGGCAGCCTCGAGGTATGGCCACCCACTAAAAACCCTCAGAGACACCCAAGCTCATCCCCCATGAACTCACCCCTTTCTTCCCCTTAAATCCACTTACACTTTTGACCTCCAGCACATTCTGCCCTGGCGATCTAATTACGCTCTGTATGAAAAGGCACTGAGTCAGGATGAGTCATTAGAGCTGCCCTCATTAAAATCAGCATTCCCTGATCGGGCAGCACTTCCCGGCTCCCGGCTTGCAGCATAGCGACCCCCTTTTGCCCACTTTAATGCATTTTCAGGTTTCCTGTAGACTCAGGATGATTTTCTTTTAACACAAGGAAAGGAAATTACCATTTTGGAGGTCTAACCTACAGAAAAAAAAATCAGGGGAGGGAGTTTGTTATGTGATGAGCTGCTTTGAGCCTTCCTCAAACTCTGGTTCAAACTTTAACCAAGCACAGAATCGCGCAGTTAATTCAAATTTAACATACACATCATCAAGACATGCACTTGTTCAAATGGCTCTTTCTTTCGGTGACTGGAAGAGAACACCTAATCCTTTCCCTCACCCCCAAACATAAGGAATTTTCAGATTTTCTTTAAACTGAGGCAAGGGCTTTTCTTTCTAAGTCCTAACACAGCCAAGGGACAACATTGCCTCGTTGAGGCTACACTGCCAACCTGACAAACCTAGCAGTGACTTAGAAACAGGGATCTGGCTTTTCCCTTCCAAACCAGCCATCAAACCTTAAGGAATTGTAACCCCCAAACCTCGATGAACCTTACAGCAAAACTTCCAGTAGGAATTCTAATAAAGAATTAGATCACACACTCACAGAGCTTGTGTACATCACATCCATTAAAAGTGTGGGCCTGGCAAGTCTAATACAGCACATTCACGTTCTGAACTGAACTGTGAACTACATTTTCTAGCTCAATTTTGTGTTTCATCCAGTTACACCTTTAGATACATTCATAGTAAAGTATCACCTAATACATATATTATAACTAATCCAAATTTTCACTTAAATGGTTTAAAAAATAATAAACAATGCAAGTATCACCTAATGCCTATATTATTTACCATTTTCAATGAAGTTACTTTAAAAAATAATAAACAATGCATTCTAATGTATGAAAAACTTAAAGGACCTCTAATTAGAACACTGTGGCCAACCCTACCAGGTCTCTGCTTGTTTCCATGGAAGTTCTGTGCAAATTCATGTCCTTTGGGAGAAATAGTACAGGACTCTGTGCTTGCATAGGGAGAAGAAGCACTTATTGATCTGTGCTGTACTATAGGAGCAAGGAGGGAGGAAAAAAGAAATAAAATCCATCTTTTGACCAATGTGAGACAGGAATGCTATTGTGGCAGCCCCACTGTGTGGGCTTTGTTCTGCCTGACTTTCTAATTAGCCATTCTCTGCAGGCCCCGGTGCCGAACACACAGCTGTGAGCAGGGAGCGAGGGCCCAGCTGGCAGTAACCAGTGGTGCCTAATACTGAGCTTTGTTTCAGATAAACAAAGTGCACAAATACAAACATAACCGGGTGTAATATCCGAAGCTTTCCCTGTTCAGCTGCTCGATTCAAATGTGCAATAGCACAAACGCCTGTTCTTTGAATATGGTTGCAAACCACCCTTTCCCCAAGGCAGAGCACAGGCATCCTATGCAACTTGTACAAAATGCTGCTTACAGCAGACAAAACCAGATCTATTTTAAAATAAGAAGCCACATTAAGCCATCTTTAGAAAGGAGATACTCACTGAGAAATAAACAGAAAGGTAGACAGACCATTATGAGTGTCCAAACATTTCTGCCGTCCTCTAAATAGGACTTCTCTCATGCGACATATTTAAATTCTGTATTAATACATTTTGATTTCAGATTTTACTAACACAACGGACCAGAACAGGTGGTCTAAGGTCATACAGGTGCCCTTATACAACCTTTACTATCACAAAACAAACAGGATCATATCATATAACCTAAAAGTTAGAAAAACCCATCATTCCACAGCAAACCCAGAGAAACTATCACTTCAGGCAAAGTAAGCTGCTTGTATTTACTTGCCATGAATTTTTAAGTCAGTCTAGAACCAAAAATAGGAGTTTTTATTTGCTCAGAGCAGCAAAGGACACAGAACATCACAGTGAACACCGAGGGCACGAGGCAGAGGATGGAGTCAGTCTCCCTGACTCCACACATCCAGCTGCTTCTGCTGGCTCCGCATCACCCAGCGCCTTGCTCTCACTCCGAAGGTTATTTTCCACTGACTGAATTCCTGCTTTTTAAAAACTACAGCCACCAGGCAAAAGTGATTCTCCCATTTTATCAGAGCTTGCTCCTTTCCATATCATCCGTGTCTTAATTAAGTTCTTAGTTCAATTAAGAGCAGCCACACAGCTCCCAATGAGGACATGATCCTCCCGAGCCCCCATTTCCCTCTGCATTAATAACAAGTTAATTGTTGTCTTCCCTGGGCTTTATTAATGAGACCTACCATACACAAAGTGCATGCAGTTAATATTCACACTATTTTTTCATATTTTGTAGTTCATATTGCCACAGAGTAATGTAACTCCAAAAACAATACCTTGTGCCCATTAAAGAAGCATACTCAGATTATGGCGTTAGACTAAATCCCTGTTTTCTTGCTGGCTAATGCCACCCTACCAGTTGGGAAACAAATTCTAAAGATCTGAACTGCTTCCTATCAGAACTCTAAGCAGTACTAAGTACAGTCACCACATATTAATCTAACAATGCTGTTAAATTTTTCAATAGTAGACACAGATTCAGCCCTGCTGAAATACAGACTTTTTCCTTTCGCATTTCTCTCTAATTATTTGGTGTTTATATACATATACTGTGTATCTGCCTTCTCAAAATACACTGGGTATATTAAAAAAAAAAAGCCTTTAAAGCCTTACAAAGCTTTCCAATGCCTAAAACGTTGTATTTTCTTATCCCTGATTTTACTGCCTTTTCCCATTTAGCACCCAACAGGGACAGAGTTTAAGTCCATTTAACTTTAGAGAGGAATAAAATCCACACTCAAAACCAGAGTCAGGAAATGCAGTCCCCCAAGCCTTTTTCTTTGCTGCCGTACCTGAGCCCCCTCTAGAGTTGCAGGCATATCCAGTGAAGCTCAGGGAACACGCTCTACCCAGAGCTGGAGGTCAACCGGGAAAGTGCCGCGCAAGGACTTGCCTGATGCAAAAATCCATTACTCACCAGACCTCTGGCAAGCACCCTGGGAAAGCAACCTTGCCTTTCAAATGAATGGGAGGAGTGGAAAACGAGGAGCTTGCCCTTCAGGAGAGGTTATTAAAATCACTGCAGAGAGTAGCGGGTGCAGCAGAGGGATCCTCAAATCCAGGGTTCCAATTAAGAACCTTGCTGGCTTTACCCCACAGGCAACATTCTGTTAAAAAATACCCAAAAAAGCACCTTCCTAAGCATGAACTTGCATGCATGCACAGGAAAGTTGATGATTATCAAATGTAAATGCAAACCAAGGTTTTACCAACCCTCCTATAGTCTCTGTAGCTCCCTATGGAGCAGAAAACTCTACAGGAGTAAAGAAAAAACATTATTAAGTATGGAGACTAGTTTTACTTACTCTGTCTACAGAACATGGGGTCAAATTAAATTGCAGATAATACAGTTAAAAAGAAAATGGACAAGAAGCTAAATTTTAAATACAGACCTCTGTATTACAGATACTGACATATACCCCACCCATAAATCCACATGATAATCTCACTTAGGTGGGAAATTTTGTCTGTCATTGTCCTAGTATGACACCTCTGCTCTGTGGATGGTAGGAGATAGAATTCTAACCTGCAGCTTTAAATCCTTTAATCTAATAATTGTGGTTTCTTCTTCATTTTCCTCTTCAGATAATACGGCTTTTTTTAATTCCTGGAGTTTGCCCTCTCCCTTCTCTTTTTTTAAAGATTTATAAATACAGGTAAAGTGTATACATATATGGGTATATATATACACAATACCCATGTTTTTTTATATTATATTTACACAAACAAGCCATCAGTCATCACCATTTCCATGAAAAGCCTAAGATCAGCTGGCTTCTGAGCCTGTGTAAGACCCGTATTCTTCACCCAGAGTCCCCTTGGTCAGGGTGAGCAGCAGAACACACTGCCTGCAGAATTCCCCCAGGGAACAGCCAGGGAAGGTTCAGGAAGATGCCTCTGCACAAAGCCCTTGCTCCAGACACCTCATCCCCCAAAGCAAGGTATCAGCCATAAACAAATTATCCACTTCACCTTTAAGCAACCAGGACATCCGAAAAGCTGTCTTGATTAAAGACTTATTTTTTTTCAAGTCAGTAATATTAATAATTAGGCTTGCTGCTTGTAAATGTCAAGTTTTGAGCACATCCCAACTTCCCAAATTACAGGAATATGGTAGCCAAAATCAAGGATGTTCCAAACACTCCAGGAAAAAAGAATGCCCTCTGAAATAAATTCCTATCTTCTGTTTTATGTTATAAATGAGGAAACATGGGAAGAACACTGGCTTGTTATTTGTCCTCTACGGAAATCATTCTTCAGAATTTGGAAGTGACACTCAGTTAAACCACTGCATGCTACCAAAGTGAATAAATCTTGTTCATTTGTGTACTACAATATGAACATGATAAATTAGTATTTAAAACCACAAAGCCTACTTACAGTAGTAGCTTATTAAAGTGGGGTTTTTTTCCCCCTATGAATAAATATAACAAAGCAACTTCTGTTGCTTTTAGCTTTCACCATCTGACCTACCCAACATCTAAGGTCTGGAACTTTCATTTTCCATTCCCAATACAAACAACTGCTTGAACTCAACAAATAACTACCCTGGACTGTAATCCATGCACCAAGTAAACTTGCTTTTTGATGGATAGCACAGGCTCGCTAAAGGTTTGGTGCTCCTTTGTCAGCTCATGGGATGCCAGCTTTATGCCTGCCATGTGCACCTGGAGGACCTGCCTTCCTCACAAGTTTAACTGGAGACACTTAACCAAGCTCCAAAATCAGCCCTGTGTCCTTTTCCCTGTGTCTTGTGCTAAACAGGCAGATGCTGAGTCACATTTCTCCCCAAATTTAAAATGCAGCAGTACAGCAGGAATGGACATGGTTCACCAACCCAGTCCTACTGGAGCAGCCGAGACTGGAGACTACAGTTTTAGGACAGTGGGTACCTGGAGAGCCCAGGCAACGCTTTCCTGTAGATCAAAACATCAGATCCTGGGGGGGAAGAAGCTTTACCTAAAATATATTTCAGAGCCAAAATACATGATCATACAGCTCAGTACAGAATTTACACAGTGCTCCATCATGCTTAAAAGCCTTTTTGCCTCCCCAGCTGACAATCACACGCATTTTAGAACAGCTCTAGAATTGTTTCGTATCACCAGCAATTTACTGTCCAAACAGCTCTGTCAGAACTATTCCCCAGACTTTAAAAATAATACTAAAATGATGGTGCTACGCCATGCGCAAAAATCTACTGCTACAGTCTGCAAGGGCTCACAGATGTGTCCTTGAATCTGAATGAAGGAGAAAAGCCAGGTTTAAGGAATAAAACATCTCTTGATTCTTCCACCTCATTTTCAAGATAAATGTCAGTATCAGCTAACACACCTAGTAAACATACAACTGTCAGCAAGACTCAGGGGGGCAAAAACCCCCCAAAACCAACAAAAAACCACCCACTTTTTAGCGAAGATATTTCAAAGCCACCAATTTGCTACACAGACTTCTATCTGTATGATAACAAGCTCAGAAGGATAGAGTCCAGGGAGGAGTGAGGAAGTTCCTGTAATTATCTGTTGACAGCTGTGGCTGAAAGGACAATTTATTACTCCAAAATGACAACACCCTTCTCTGCAGCATAAATTTAGTTTACTCATGGACTGAGTATTTCCCAAGGCAGCTGCTTGTAGCACCCCTCAGCTTCCTGCCCTGATTCAGGGTCGTATCTTATCAGGCTGATTAATGCCTAGTACGCATCAGCCTGGTCACAAGGTATAAATGCCAGAGTAGAGGTTTCCCTGTTGTTGCTTCAAAGGGTGTTCCTTTAAAAAGCCAGCTCCATTCAGATCCCTCTGGAGAAGTGTAGTGAGGAAGAGGCAGAGGAGCCTTTGATTTTCCTAATGGCCAGTGACAGTTATCTGGAAAATACTGCCAGGGAACACCATACCCTTGATAGAGTTTAAGTCACTGGTGACCTCAAGGACTTGATAGCCAGTCTGTCTCTAGCTTTTCATCTTTTAAGGCTAATTCCGTTCACGCTGTCCTCTATATAATTCAACATACAGTTCTATGAGTTAAGCACACAAATCCTGGACTCTGCACCCATCACCCATAAGCCAATAAAATTTTACATGCATGTGGGATAGTCACCTTAACCATCTCCTTGTCTTTTACTGAGCAGCACAGCACACTTTATGCAAGAAGCACCTTCTAAACCCAGTTTAACCAGTGAAAATGTCACCCTGGCTCTCACAGAGGACAACAAGAATCGCCTGCGCAGAGCTTTGCAAAGCGCCCATCAGCCCTCCCACCACGGCAGAGCGGAGTGACAGGTTATGCTCGGCTTCTTCCGACCGCAGCAGGGATCGCAAGTGGGAACGTGCCATCCCCAGGCATTGCAGCCACTGCCCGCACAGGTAAGGCTGCCCGTGCCATGCCAAGGAGGGAGCCGCAAGGCACCGCAGGGAGCCGGGCGGAGCGGTGACCTCCAAAGGACCCGCTGCTCTCCCCGCTGGCTCCCCCTCCTTGGCACGCCGATCACTGCGACTTCCCGAGGGACACTGCGCCAAGCGCAGCCCGACACCGGGGCACTGCCTGGGAGCGAGAGCAGGGAGGAGATCGCAGCCTTCCCGAGGCATCTGGGCAAGCTGCAACCCAAAGACGCGCCCCCAGTTTGTGCGCCACAGCCGCGGGCTGCAGCGTAATTGCTACAGAGCTCAGCAGCAGCTAAAAATCATGCTCGACACAAGCTAACTGCAGGATCAGCAGGGAGATAGATGTGCCCCAGGATCGAAATATTAATGCAGCTGGGACAGCAAAGCTGGGTCAGTTTATGTATTTTTATATATATATAATATTAACACAGATGACCAGCAAAGCTGGGGCGGGTTTGTTTCCTCTCACACAGACATTGTTACGTGACATGAATATTCAGCACCCACTGCTACGTGCTACCTTGAAAGCTGTGGTTTTCTAACTTTTCTTTCAAGAAGTTCAAGGAACAGGTGCAGAATCTGAGCAGCCACAGAACAGAACCACCCCACCCCCTGGAACGAAAGAATGGCCACCCTCTAACACCTTAAAAGATCTTGACCTTTATCCCCTCATTGACTGCTTAATTGTTACTATCTGCCTCTTAAGATGCTACTTATGAACAGAAACCTAGAACTTTTAACTTATGTGTAGGCATTCTATTACGGTTAAACAAACTATTTGCTTATGGGGG
>VWZT01009139.1:182292-199948 GCA_013397055.1 Pachycephala philippinensis
AAAATCTGTTGACAACACAGGGGTGTCACTACTGAGGTGCCCAGGTAGTCTGAGCAGGTATTTTGGACTTGAAAGAACACCCCTGATTTTTCTCCTAATACTTCCCTAGCAGACCAAGTGGACTAGGCTACTCATTAGCAGTTTTGGTGAATCAAGAGACCTGAAAGACTTGTAATAACAGCTTTAGTGGGCAAATTTTAACTACTGTGCCCAGCTACACGGTCCCCTTTTCTAATCATCATCCCTGGACGAGAAAATTACTTGAGAGAGCTCCTGAAGCACCACCAACTCCAGCCCAGCACAGAAACATGAACTAGCTCTGCTTCTGGCTCACTTTAATGCACCAAACTAGAGGCTGCAGAAAATAAATTAGCCAAGGCTGCTGCCTTGGAGATGCAGCAAGAGCAGAGAAGAGCCGCAGCACTCGCTATCTGCACTCGCAGTTTTCACCTGCCAGGACAGAGGGACAGCTGTGAATTTCATCCAACTGCTCAGCAAACACAAACTGATTGCCCAATAATTAACCTACAATACACACCACAGGGATACGTGTAACAGCTTAGGCATGGACAAATTACGGGATAAAAGATGAACATGCTCACTTGGTCCCTCTCTCATGTTCAATGAGAACTCGTGCTTCGAACAGTAAGGACAAATTGCCTGATACAACTGAAAAGAATGTAAATCATGTCTCAGCTCACAAATAATTATAGGTAGTTTCTTTCCCCCGCTGTAATAAATATTTGCCACCACGAAATCGACCTACAGGTCTATTTAGAGGTCACTATCACTCCTGTTACACTAAACATCAAAAGACACAAAACAGACAATATTAACCTATTGCCCAAATTGATTGTGCAAATACCTTTTTCCTCTTACAGACAAAGAAAACATCAGTCTGGAAAATGAAGAAAAAGCTCAATCCAGCCAGCAAAGTTTTCTTGGAGGGAATAGGGATGAACTTTTAGACAGCCCAAGGGTACCTTTAGTCTGCTTTCTCAGGATACCTGACCCTTCCTTAACACAACACACTGATGCACACACAGAAAGAACCAGTTAGAAGCAGCACTGCTACGGTCATCTCTGATGACACCCTGGAGAACAGACAATAGCACTTTTCATACAAAAAGCAAAGGCTGAAAGAGGCATTTTAAGAAGCAAAATTGTTGAGCACTGCAGGTCTACCTACACCTTTTTATCATCCAGCCAAAAGCATCCATTAAAAATCCCCTCCAATTCAAGATCTATTTGTTTATGTACACATAAACAGAAGTGTAAATGACATGGCTTTCTGTGAGATGGTTCTTCTTGTCATGCACCACGGTATTGCTCAATGGAGGCATTCTTAGGTATAACATATCAAAGATCACTGAAGTAATCAAACTTAATAATTAATCTTTGCAGCCAGGATTTCTGGAGTCAGTCCAGTCACTATCACTGTTTCAGTCTGAAGTTCAGTACCTGATAGCCTGCACGTGCACAGTAAAAATTCATATCTGAGTGCAGCCACAGTGCCATTTAAGTCAACTCTTATCTCCATTTCTCCCTCTGTACATTTTTTCGTGCTTATATACACGTAATCTTAAAGACACTATCAAACCTAAGGGAGGCATAAAAACAAATACCATAAAAACACCAATACCATGAAATTACCTCGTATAACCTACCAGCAGGCTTCTTTAAGCATAAACAGTATTCATCCATTCTCCCTTGTTTCCAACTAAAACCATGTTTGGTTAGAAGCTACTGGTGTGATTGCCAAGAGAGAGTGCACTGTCTTTTACTTCTAGTGCACCATTAAGCACCTTACTCAAAAGCAAAATACTTCCAGCATCCACAAAAGATTCATTTTGTTGAATTTGTGACCAATAGCTCCGCTCACCACCACATGAAGTGACTTCCAGGGTATATTTGACCAAGCAAAAACAGAACAGGTCCCACCTGAAAATCACTGCTTAAAACTGTCATTCATGACATGAGGTCAAGCAGAAACCACAGAAATTACTGTAAAACTGAGCAAACCTTACTTCTGGCAGAGGGCTGGCCGGCTTCGTTAGGATTCCTCCCACATAAACAACATTGGGTAGCGTAGGTCTCGGAAACTCCAGTGCTACATCAGTACAAAGCATCCACAGGCTGGATCCATGGACCAAGTCATACATGGACCTTTCTGGAAGAACCTTGTGTTTCTGCATTATCCTTTCATATTTTGGCAGAACCAAAAAACTGACTCCAAATCTTGAAATAAGATAAACAACAGTATTTTTAATCCTCTCGAATAGGTTCATGTGATCTGTGAGCAGCGAGTTAAATTCTGGAACGTAGGACAGGGGAGCTGGAGCGCCCACTTCTGCCGGATACCAGAGGCCAGTGGAAAACACGGCGTATTTAACCCCTAAAAGATGGGCTATAACAAATCCACACATCTCATTGGGATCTACCAGGAGCAGGTCAAATTTTTCCTGTTTGAGGGCACGCATGAGGTTTCGGTTGCCAACGATCATGTCGCAGTTCTTGGAATAGTGGTCCAGGATATCGAACAGTTCGAGGGCAGTCAGTCTCCCCGAGAAGATACTCCTCATCTTGGACTGGAGGAAATCATCTGAGGTGCTGCTGTTAAAGATCCCTGGGTAGCGCTGAAGTCTGTAGTGATTAGATGGAGGAATCTCTCTGCCCTCAGAGAGGAGAAACACTGTCTGGTGACCTTGGTCATGCAAGGCTGAGGCCAGAGTCTTGAAAATATAAAGATGGCTTTCAAACATAATTGGCGGCACAACAACGATTTTGGCAGCCCTCGCTATCCCGACAGCACTCCACAGGAGAATGAAGGCTGGAGCGTACGGCTTCATAGCTGAAAGGAGAAATAAGAGCATTACATCACAGACAGCAGGACTACATTTTGCAGTTTAAGCACACCACCCTTTTGTTAGCATGGTTATGAGCATTTCCACTACGAGGTCTTGTCTGATAGCTGCCCACAGGCTTCAAGTTATCCTCCTTCAAGCTGCAGCTCTCTACTCTGATTTTAGCATAACATTTTCTGGGGTTTTGTTTTCACATAAATAAGCTAACAGGATAGAGAAGATAGAGGGCTTTTTCCTCCTAAAACAACATGTAAATTCATGACATGTTTTTCTTTAGTATCAATGCTGGTCAGACACATGGGGGTGGAAAGCCAAAAATCAGGCAGGAAGATGCTACCATTGAATAAGAACGAACTTTGAACTTCCAAAATGTCACTCCGCTTACAAGAACAAGTGTAATAACAGGAGTTAGTAGTGCACATATGAACATTGCAACTTCCACTGAAGCACTTTAACAGGTACTTGATTCTGAATCTACTTAAATCAGCACTTAAACACCCACTTGAACACCAGCTCTACCTATGCTGAGAACCCCACTGCCATCCTACACGCACAGTTCCTGACAGCAGCACACTGCTGGGGAAAGGGAAAATACTTTTTACACTTGGTTGGGTGATTTAAAATGCTTTGTGCAGCAGAAGAAAGCAAAGTGCCTTGGAAGCACAGTGAGGACATGTCAGAAACTCCTCAGTCACCATCACCCTCCTAGGACAGAGAAATGAGTACAAGCCAAACCAAACAATCTGCTCTTTCCTCGTGCCAAACCAATCCACGTGGATGCCTGAGTCTGTTGCAGTGTCCTTTATAAATAAGAACAACAGATAACATTGCTACTCAGTCCTTGTTATCTCCCTACAGTATAGTCCTATAACCCTCCTATAACAGATTGCTCAGGACTTTTTCTTAGTTAATGTTACATGGGTTACCAGCTCATGAATAGAGTATCTCATATTTTATATAGCTATTTATAAATTCCTGCATTCCTGTACACTTACTATGTAGTAAGGTTAAGGGGGGTTTTGAGTTATATTACTCTGTAGCAAGTTTGCTGAAGGGTGTCCCTTTCAGGTAGTTGTAGACAGCAATTAGGTCGCCCCTGAGCTTCTTTTTCTCCAGGCTGAACACCCCCAGCTCCCTCAGTTACTCCTCACAGGACTTATTCTCCAGATCCTTCACCAGCTTCGCTGCCCTTGTTGGGATGTGCTCCAGCACCTCCATATTTTTCATGAGGTGAGAGGCCCAGAACTGGACACAGCACTTGAGGTGTGGTCTCAAAATGCTAAGTACAGAGGGAGAACCACTGCCCTGGCCCATGCTCAGTTATCCTGAACAGGACCCTGCTAGAGGATAACACTCCTTAGCTAAGAGAGGTGTTAGAAAAAAGTGAGCAAAAAACGGTTTGCCAATGAAACATCCAAGAAAAATGATTATTCAAACTCAGAAAAATCCCATTATTGATTCCATCTCCCCATGCTAGAGGCATTCCCACGGTATTGAGTTACTGCTCCTGTCAACAAGAGTGATATTACAAAACCATGAATGGAGGTGCAGGACTGGGAAACTCAGTTATGTTTCTATCAGCAGCAGAAATCAAAGGTTACAGGAGCCTAAGGGCTCGTCATGATCCAATACGTTGCCACAGGCTGGCTCTACTTCCATCTCCTGATCCGAGGCCTAGAGCACAGCGCAGAAGATACAATCCTCAGCCCTAAGGCATATTTACATGTTTGGGGTGACACACATGCCACCAAAAGCCATGGCAACTACAGCTGTCCTTCCCTGGGATGTTGACAGTGTTTCCCCACTGCTTCCTCTCCCCACACTTACCTGGCAGCCAAGTTTTAAACGGGAATCACATTGGACATTTTACTCCTTGCAAAGGTATTACAAATACTAACATGAAAATCTGGCAATATAACCACAACCATTTGCTAAACATTATTTTTTTATCCTCTTGCAGTGTATCAGTGTCAAGAGATGACACAACACACTTCCCTGGCAGTCTGTACCTTGTGGTATCTTCAGAACTGGTAAAACAATAAGCACTTCTCAAAAACCTATTATGCAACTTCAACATAAGCACCTTCCATGGGAGCTGGAAAATATATGTACAGGACCTGCCAAGCCACAGAGATATTAAACACATGATGCCATTAGAGAAATGCCGATTAAGTGACATTTTTACTGGGAAAAATTGCATTGACCTTCCACTGAACTTCTGGCAGGAACCTGCAGCCTCATCATTTCATGCCCTGGCCAGACAGAAGCAGGGAGCTCACGTTTGAATTTAGTAGGAACAAGGGCAATAGGTAACAGCATTCTGCAAGCCGATTAATCATGAGCATAATTCCCATTTGGCAGACTGGGACTGGGGAATAGGTGGGTGCCCGGGGCCACCAGCAGGGCATCAACACACAACCACCCAAGCTCAGCTCCGGGCTCTCTCCCAGACATTCCCCCACTCCAGCTGCCCTCAGCAATGAGCTCCCCAGCACGGGAGGCATTTCCACCAGGACAGACTTGCCTATTCCAGCGGGAATTTCTGATTCAGCTCATCTCCAAAAGCAGCAAGCAGTGCCCAGGCACAGGAGGCTTTTCAAGGGTCAGGAAAACTCCAAGGAAGTGCTCAGCTGGAAGCCAGCTAATTACACCCAGAGCTCAGGGACTCTTCCTACTCACTCCCAGTCACACTCAGGCAGTGAACTCCCAGAACAAATCACTTGCCAAAATAAATAAAAAGGATCAACGTCCAACGCAACTGCCTTTTGTTTCTGCACACCAGAAGCATGAAAAAGAATTGTCAAGTGTCCTGACAGAAAAGAGGAAAGAGAAGCCCGGAGAGAGAGCATGAGGCATTTCTCCAGGATAGTTAACAATATAAAACCATTTTGTACCTCTATCTTAAGTCCTTCTTCTTACGATTTGCCTCCATTAAGTAAGACTGTTTCGGCGTCTGACCTGGCACGTAACATCCTTTTATCACAGACAGTGAAAAGGAAAATTCAAATTGGCTAAAATTAAAAAAAAACCCCAAAACATAACATAACCCCCAATCAAACAATGCCCACAAAACGATCACTGCATGGAAGCCACTCCTTTCAGCCAAAAAGCCCTAAAGAAGAGGATATGGAGAGGAACCAGATACAGAGCTTTATAGTAGTGGCTTTATAGTAGTGAAAGCAACTGCTGATTGTGAAGAGCTCTCCTATTGGAGCACAGCAAGAAAAAGTTAAAGACATACCAACAAGTTAAACATTAAACCTACTCCAACAGCCACTCATAAAGTTAATGACTTATAGTGGGGGTTTTCAAATGAAAGAGAAAGCGTGAGTTTTAAAGGGTTGCAGAAAACCAAGCACACTCCTGACAGACTGTTGGAGAGATGCTTTCAGCTGACCAAAACACTTCTAAATAGTGGTTTGGTTTTTTTTTAAGGAAGTATTTTTCCATTCACCCAGAGGGACCAAGCAGGACCTACAACAAGAAGTGTGACTACAGAGAAAACAATGAATTGCAGAAGAAAAAAATAGGAGAGAGGATCCTTCCCCCCCTTCTTCACAAAGCTCTGATACTTGAGGGTTGGACAACATGGATATAAACTGAATGACATTGCAATAAGTGTAGTGCTAGCTGGCTTTTAGAATAATAATTTAAACATTAAGACTTAATGTAATTTATATAAACATCCATCTTAAATTATTTTAGATAAATTCCAATTAATAATTTGTGTAACAGTCAATTACAGTCCTGGAACACGTACCCAAAATTACACTTAGATTTGCTGCCAATCCTTAATAATCTGCTAATCACTGCTAATAGAACTTTTTGGCATGTTTGGGTGTTTTTTCTGCTTTACACCACTGGCTGCCTACCTTCTATTTCTGAAACTCAGAAATAGCTATTTTCAAGCCAGCAATACCATTGTCCACGTTTTCCTCCATTGTAGAGAGATCTAGAGCAGAAGAGCCTCTCAGTCATCTCTATCCAGCACAACCTGAATGCAAACTACTCCCATGTTTATCACTACTCAAAAGATGGAACAGTTCTTAGGCACTTACATGTAAGGATATAAAAAGTCCTTTTTAGTCACTAACCAAAAACACTCCTGACTTCTAAAGCAGCAAAAGAAGTTTTACAGAGCTTGAGTTTAGTGACGCAATTTGCTTTTTTAAGTTCTTCCCTTCCTTTCAGCCTTTCTTTAGATTTGCTAAGGTTTGTTGAGTTTACCTGGGCACTTTGAGTGGAACCTCTGCCAGGAAAGGTGCCCTTCATCCCAAACAGCAGCTCTCTTCTGACAGCAAAGGAGCAATCTCTGAGCTGCTGATCACTCTCACCTTACCCAAAGGGCTCAAATTACTCATTACAATTTCACAGAGACAGCACAGGTTAAAGGAACAGGCTGCCACCTCCGCAAGCCCAAATCTGGGAGCTAATTAGTAATGAAATTACCATGCTAAAATGGAAAACTAATGTGTGCATCACAGGAGTACAATTATTTTTTTAAAAGGGGAAATATGGGATTTTCATGGATTTCAGCAAACCTTGTGTACTACAAACTGCCACAGCTGTGGTACTAACATGCAGATTTACTCATTCATCTTGCTCTCAGTATTGTCCCCCTCCCTTTACTACAGCTCACTACACAAAACTCAGTATTTTAGAAGGAAGAACACAAACTCTGCTCTTGGAGCTCTAAACTCTCCAAAACTTCATATTAGTGGCTGAAGCAATGGGACCAAAAAGGCAGAAGCACCTTTTTTTTTTTTTTTTTAAAGAAAGATATATTTAATCGGCAAGTAGACTTACATTAAAAGTTGCAAATCTGATGAAGTTTCTACATAGGTAGCGGGACCTTGACCAGTTTTCACTTACCTACAGCAACCACCCATGCCAGGCTCCAGAGCCAGTTGCTTTTCTCCCACTAAGGCAAATTTGACCTCAGTTAGCCCACCTGTTCATGTCTCCACCTGAGGTCAAAAACTGGAACCATGAATAGGGCAGTGTCACCTCAGGAGCCAATCCCACTGTACCATGCCCAACTGCAGAGTTTACCACAGATGAACATAAACTGTGTTTATTTCTCTTAAGATCAGATGTACTGTAGCTGTAGGAAGAGGCACGTGGTTGAAAGCATAGCAAGAGAAATTATGAGGGAAGTTGAAGAACAACTGGTCACAGAGAGCACTACAAACTAACTCTGGGAACAAACCAAAAAAACACCATAAGCAGCTGCTGACTATGGTTTACTACTTCTCTTAATAGAAAGGAAGCATTAAAACAAGGAAAGAAGTGACCACTGATCTCAGCTTGTTGCCTGACATTACCCAATTCACTGCCTACTCAAAACCCCATGGACAGGAACTTACTTCATGTGCAATTCTGTTTGCTTTAGCTGCTATTAAAAACAGTTTTACAGGTAAAACATGGTACCCAGCCTCCAGAGGCTTGTGAACACCTCAATTATACAAATACAGAGCCAAGCCCTACAACCCAGGTTGCATGACCAAAGGCCCTGTAAGCAAAGCCTTTTATCAAGCCCAAGATAGCCAGGAATGACTCACAGAAGGCACTTGCAGTTAAGTATAATGCTGAAAGACAAAGAAAGTATTTCAAGACAAACAAAACGTTTCACTAACGCTGAGTACAGGATGATTCTATGCTAAAAAGACATATACTTAACCCAAATCTTAGCTGCGTCAGCCACATACACACAGCTGACATTAAAGACAAAATACATATACATACACACAAACATGAATGAAGTGCATTGATTCAACACTGTGGAGGAGCGACCAGAGGAAAAGAAAACCCTCTTTCCTTCTACACATTCTTCAAGATATCTCTAATTTCCCACATTCCCCCAAAACGTTTTAAGACTTATCAGCAGTCCACATCAGCATTTTTTTGCCAAGCACCCAGAAATGCTACCTGTGTGAGGAAATGCACTGACCAAATTACGTCTGACAGCAAATCTCAGAAAACAATTTTATCATGGAGGCAGGAAGGTTTTAATCAGTGGCATAACAGATGACAGTAAGGAAGACTGCAATCTTAAAGCTAAAAGTGCAACTTGCCTCCTAACCCCTTTAAGCTGGGAATTGTAAAACATGTTCTTAACCCATAATACTGTTTGCTGTGGTGTACATATTCCACAGGCAATCCAAAATACTACTCCCTAATCCTTTAGGAGCATTACAGTAAATCAGTCCCACAAGCTGACTTCAGGCAGCAAACCGCAGTTTAAGATTAGGAAGCAGCTGGTACTAAGCAACCTACGTGCTAAAAAGCAGGCAAAAACCCATCAGAAATGTGGGAACATGCAGAGTCTCAGAGCAACAAAGCAGGAAATTATCTGGGAAGAGACTCTGGTAACAGGTATTGTACAACCTTTGGATTTATATCCTTAAGTTTTCCCTATCACACATCCTGTTACTAATTGCTGAAGCACAGTTTGTGCTGTGATTGCTACACTGTGTTGCAATGTTTTAGATGAGTAGTGTGATTTGGCTTTCAACCACAGGCTCCTTTTCCAACTAAATGAATAAATTAAGAAATTAGTAAGACACGTGTATCAACAAGAGCAGGCTTTCGCATTTACTTTGTACAGTCTCCCAAACGACATCTTCTAGCCAATGACTGAAGCATTTCAATCAGTACAAGAACATCTCATCCACAGACAAAAGAGGAAGATTTATAGGCATTACAATGTCACTGCAATCCTCTGTCAGACTTACTGTAGCAGCTATGCAAACAGCAAAGAAGCTATTAAGAGGGAGTCAAAAGGATATGTAATTTATGGAACCACTTTTAGTAACAACTTACTGTATGTGCAACAGGTTTTATAGAACATTGAAGGGCTTTACCTAAGCTTTTGTACTCAACCAGGGTAGAAAAAGGATTTTAAAAATCCTCACTCCACAGGTAGGCAGAAGAGGCACTTGTTCAAAATACAGGTTTTCCAGTTCATACACAAAATGTTTTCAATAGGCATGCTAGTAGACAGATCTTTCAGAAGTTACATGGGAATACAACTCTCATGCAAGGCATTCTGTTCCAGTAAAATGACTTTATAGAAAGTGGCCAAAGTATAACACACTTAGTAACACTTTGCCACTGGATTCCAGAAAGAACTGCTCTGTGAGTCTTCATGGTTATGGAAAACTGTCCCAAACTTCTGAAAAAAATGATCATATCTAAAAAGATTAAATATTTACAAATATTATCTTTTTGAAGTGATTATATTCTAAAACTACTCTGGATTTCCAAAGCTATTAATAGTAATAATTTGACCTTTTAATCAAGTCCATTATAAACCCAAGCAAGGCCTGCACGCTTTGGGGTCATAATGCCGCAGTACTGACTGTATCAGCCAAGATCTGACTTACATGAGGGGGGTAAATGATTCAAGTCTAATTCAGTATTTTCATAACCTTAACAAAGGTACAACAGGGCAAAGGCACCTTCCACTCCATGTGACCTACTTTCCTTAACACTCTATGCACTAAAACTGAGCAAACAATATGCAATAAAAAACATAAACTTTATGGAAGGTCAGTATTGTACGAGTATCCATATTCCAAGTTCAGCCCAACTGACTGCATGGAAGTGAGTTTCATCAAGATTTTAAAACCTGTGAAACATTAACCTCTGTAGACCTACCAGGTAGGGTAGTCAAAACAAATCAAAAGACATTCTTGAGGCATTTTAATAACCCAAATAAAAGCAAATAGAGCAAGAACAGCCAGTCCTTTTTGTCCTGTTTTGCACTGGGCATCTCAAACAGGGCATTTCAAGATCCCTATAATTTGTGACACTTTACATAGTGAGGATTAGCAATGCCAGTCGCTTACATATTGCTCCAAAACCTGCGTGCCTACCACCAAGGGCAACCTGACTCCGTGTGCCAGCGGCTCGGATTTCTCCGCATTGGCGCTCTCCACCATGCAGCTCTGCTCCGTGTTGCCCACGGTTATCCCACCCCCAGCACCGTGGAAAGACAACTGCTGGCTGCACACAGCGAAGAGCCATCTGTCTGCAAGCGAGACACACACATTCCTGGTGGAGAGATTTGTCTGCTTCATCCAACACCACATGAGAACCTTGCCTGACAAATCACACATCCTCCTTCACAGCTACGGGGAACTCACACAAGACACGGTATTCTGGCAACAGCATTCAAGTCCCTTGATAAAATCCCCTCAGCTCCTGGAGGCCTTTCATCCAAGTACCCAGACCTGAAACAGTAAGTTTCTTGACCTGCTGCAGCCATTTTGCACCAGAAAGAACCAGAAATATTGCTGTGATATCCATGGCTGGGGGTAGAAAAAAAGAGAAGCCAACAGGTTACTCCACCTTTCCTGGGGACACCAGTGCTGGTGAAGATGTTATTTAGTGGCCCTGCTCCTGCTGTGTGACCACAATGCCCTGAAGAGCCCAGGAACACAATAACTCACCGCAGGACTAAGTGCTGAAAATAAAAGGAAACTTTCTACCTGCAGAGAGCAAGAGGCACAAGTGCCACAGCAGCTGATAGAGACAAAGATGCCTCCACTGAAGGGTCAAAGCTGCCCATGAAATCTTTGCTCTCACACTGGCATCAAAAGACAGGATGAAATAGTGGCTGAATGAAGGGCTAAAAAGAAAGAATAAAGGAGAAAAAAAGAAAAAAACTGACTCTGATTTTCAGCCCTTTAATTAGTGACTGGATCTCCCTTGATAAAATAACCCTCTGAAGAAGGGGCTGGAAGAAATTGCAGTGCACTTTATTGTGAGCTTAATTCGTTGGTGCCTGTAGTTATATGCTACCATCACCCAAGCATGAATTTTCCCTCATGAACAAGCCCCAGGACCCGAAACAACATTAGTTTTAAACTTAAACCCACTTTACTGGGATTTTCTTTTAACTTCAATAATTATTGGGGGGATGCTTTGCTTTTCACTCCAGCTGGCTTCAGCTTGGTACAAGCTCTCCCTGGTCACGCCATCACATGACACCCAGAAGCACTCAATGAATTTCTTTGTTCTGTTTCTGACTTCATCCTATAGCAAATAAGCACATTTTAACAGGCCACACAAACACAATCACAAAGGAAACTATCACAGGTTTGTTTCTGCAGTGGGAAATACAACTTGGAATAAAGTAAAAATACTTGGTTTCATCATGCTTTGCTGTTATTCAGCTCAATTAAAATAACTGCAGCAACACCACACATGCCAAAAACATTCAGCTTATTCAGTCTGTTAATTAATAGCTGCTGTTTTGAAATTTACAGGTTGGTTTCCCTCAAATTCAATTGTTGTCTGTTGCTTTCTGATTTATATTTTGGAGTGCCTGCTTTGAAGTATTTCATAGTAGAATTTGGGCCTAGAGTAGGGATAAAAGTAGCGCAACAGCTTTCCTAGGTAGTTTAATCCTGAAACCCTGATTTTAAGAGCAAGACCACATCCCTTACCAGAGCTACAGGGGACAGAAATCAACTTGGGAATCTTCTAAAATACACTCCAGTAAGGGTTGGGGCTTTTTTTTTTTTTTTTTTGGTAGCTGTATAAAAATTTTTAAATACACATAAGCTTCCTGCGAATTTCTAGCACCAGTAGTTGACTAAGACTAGAGCGTAATTCCAGAAAGGAATGGTCTACAGACAGGGTTTGTAGATTTTCAAAGACAGTCCAAGACATAAGTACAATCTGTTAATTCACAAATATCGGACAAAAGAGAAGATAAATCCAAAGGTTACAGGGGATCAAGACGAAGATGGTTCTCATCTCCAAGACTACAATTTCCAGAATGGTCTGGGTGTAAAACCAAAATAAATGAACAATAAACTGTCCAGACACACCCCAAGTGGTTCTACACATGCACATGTCTGTTCCTACCCACCAAAATGGATATGAATGAATAATAGTGAATACTTTCCAGGTATTCCTCCACTGCTGGAAAGAAACTAAAACTTTTTGAGCATGAACACTGTATAGTAATAAATACCTGATGGGGGTTTATAACAAAAATAACTTTATAGCCTATAGCTGTAGTTCAGTTATTCCATTAGTAAGAAGTTTAAGGCAAGACTGATTGTCTTGCCTTAAAAGTACACTCTGAGATAAAATGCTCTGGAATACTCCAATCTTCAAGTGTACTTAGATCAAAACAAAGCTAATTGATAAACAAGCAAAATAATTACCAAAGTGTCACAAAGCACAGTAATGAATGATTTATCACTATGAGTAGTTGAAGAAACATGACAGCTTTACACCTGTATTTTACACACTCAGATCTGTTTTTCAAGATTCTCCACTTGAAAAAAAAAAATTCAAATAATCATCAACTGTCCTTGGGCAAGTTTCCACACAAGTCCTCACAAGATTTACACCAACAGCTCCCATTTACTTTTAGCCCTACAATTCCTGGATGCCTCAAGCACTAGACTGGCCTATCCAGACACGTTACTGAAATACACATGGAATTTTCCACTTTGCACTGGTGGGAAGCAAAATGCGTGCAGCTAAAGCTTCACACAAGCATTTTAAGCTTGATGACTTATGATAAAGTTTTGTGCCCGGGGACCAAACACCATGCACATCACCACATACCCCTCACAGCTCAGTTTCCAGAAATAATTCTCTTCCAAGGACCAGCAAGGCTTCATCAGGAGTGTAATTCTGCAACAAAGCTTTCCTGGCATTTATAGTGCATTGGTGAACTGTGAGGAGTACTGTGAGGTTTTAACTCAACTATGGTGACTTTGGATAATGCCAAACCCAGCTCTCCAGTGGCAGCAACCTTCTAGTCAAGAACAGTTCTGAGAAAGATACTGCTACAAGGTCCACCTCAGCGCACCACGCTGTTAAAAAGAAGTACTTTTGAGCACATGTTTGCATTATGATAAATTGTCAGAAGTGGCTTCCCAAGCAAACCTACAAAATAAACATTTAGCTCCTTGCAAACAGCACCCACACTCTCTAACAACTATCTCATTTTAAAAATCCCTAGTACTTATTAATCTGAAGCAAACGCTACATAAAATAGTACCACAGCTGCTGGGGCTGGTCATGGCTATGAGCTCTGCAGCCAGACTGCTCACCTCACAAGCAAGCTGTGCATCTCGTGTTGGAAGGTGTATCTGGGGAAACTCCTGTTCCTCACCCAGATTTCATTGAGAGAGAGATGCTTCTTTCATCTCATTTGCAGTGTAAGCCAGGAAACACCTCACTTTGCCCCAAATTTGACTATTTTTCTCTTGAAACATTAAATTGGGACAACAACAATGATGTCCTGAAAACAAAGCTAAGAGCAAGTAAGAACACATGAGTACTGGCCATGTGTTTTCTTGAGTCCTTTTTGTTTCTCTTTTTCGTTTGCTTTGTGATGGGTTCTTTTGTGATTTTTTTTTTTAAGGTACTTCCTTTTTGTTGAAAGTTTTTGCAATACTTTTGAAAAGGTGTATTTCATGAATTGGTGTTCTTGGCATTAAGGACCTTATTCATTTGACTTAAGTCAAATAACTTGCAGATTGGATGGGGGCCATGGGGAAAAAAAAAAAAATCAAATACAACTTACGTAACTGCACTTTAACCTAAAATCCTGGATGTCTAAATTTAACGTTTGAAGGTTTTGTTACACTTATGCACTCCATCTTCAGGTATAATAAATTAAATAACTTTTTCCAGACTGGTGGTGAAAATAATTTTTCTAATGGAATATAGTTTTAAATTAAGAAACTTGGAAGGTCCTCCAACTTCCACATTGACACTGTTACCTCCCTCTAAATACGCTGAGATACAGTCTAAATATTTTAATTTTTTTAAAGCATGCTGCTTCTGCAGGGCATCAAGGCTCATTTCCAGCTCAGCTCAGAATCAGAAGCTGTAGCAAGACTTCCCATTAGCTGTCCCTTTAGTTACTGAGTAAGAAGGGAAAATAGTCTTAAGTTGCTTATTTTTTGTGAAGCTGAACCATCCATTCATAGGAGGAAAGAACAGCACGGAGCAAAGAAGAAAGCTATGCTTGTTTCCCTATACAAATAAAATTATGGGCATGACAACTGTGCTGCTTAAGAGAAATGGTCATAACAAACCAGTTTACAACCACAGTTTTGGCAACAAACCATTTAAATTGTTATTTCTTACAAGGAATATCAGGACCTCACACCCTGAGCATTTTAACATACATACATCAAAGTGTCATAGAAGATCAAAAATAATTCATGAAAGGGTTCAAGAAACCTTATGTCACCAGTCTTGGAAATTGCCTCCACGCATAGCTGTCCTGGGGGAAGGACAGAGAACTCTATTAAAGGCTTCTAGTGTATTTTACTTCCTGGAAAACAAGAAGAAGAGCCCTCTACAATACCTATTCACAAACACTTGGAGCTGTATCAGAATGTCAGTTTTCAGCCCAAAGATACTTTCTAAAACAACAATGAGAGGTCAATCCCCACTGAAATTTTTCTGAGGACTAGAAATACCAACAAAGGAGGTGAATGGTGTCAAATACTTCTCATGTATCAGCATTTCTCAAACACAGTTCTGTTCTCTTTACAAATAAGACTTTTTAGTAATCAAATAGAAATAAAAATATTTGTTGAAAGTCTAGACCTGGAGAAAAAAAGGTATTTCATTAGCTAAGCATCTCATGAATTTGATCTCACCACAAACAACCCAAGAGGCTTTAATACTGCAGTGGGATTTGTCTTGTAAGTAAAAGACAAGGCATTTGACCAATAAGTAATAAACCAAGGTAAATCCCTGTACTATTCTAAAGGGACCAACCTGGTTAAAACAGTGATGTGGACAAAAAGCACTTTGAAGAGCCCAAAGTGGAAAAAAGAAAAAAAAAGTAGGCATGGGCAAAACACTCGGCAGTTAAAGTCAGAACTAATGTATCTCATGCTCAAAAAAGTCAATTAGAAAATAACCAAGGCAGGACAGATGTTGTTACACTTACAAATATAATCACTGCAGAACATTTAGTAGTAGTAGGAAGAGTACTCCGCAAATCATAGCCTCTGTGCCCTCACAGCAGGTACAGAGAAGGCCATACACAAAGCTGTGCCAGCAAGGCACAACAGCGAGTAGCCATTCACCAAGCTGAAACTGCCACCAATTCAACCCACCAAAATCAATCCACTGCTTCATGACCATTTACTCAGCAAGTCACTTCTCTCCAACCCCCTCACACGGGCAAGGAGAGGACTCAGAGCTCAGGTGACATCACCCTGCACAGAAGAAGGATGCAGGATCATTTCAGATGTCCTCTCCTTCAGCCCTGGTTAATCCCCTGGGTTTCTCCACCCAAATCCTGCTTTAGAACAACCCAACTGTTTAGAAGCACCCTAAGAAAATAAAATCTAGTGCTTACAAAACACTGACATGATTCTCACCTCAGAGTCTCAATATTTAACAGACACATCACAAAACAAATATTTTCTTTTCTCGTGTTCTATAAAGAGCTTCTGTTAACAGGAAACATGCAAAAAAAAAGCAAAAAAACACAAGCATTTTGTGCTAAATACTAATTTCCTTCTATTTCAACTGAATTATTTTCACAGCAGCATGAAAACTGTTTGGGAGCACAAGACTCCAGCACAAACTGGTTGGTCTTTTGGAAAAGAAAAGCCACTGCAGTATCCAGTGTTCGGCCTGGATCAATGACTGAAACAAAGGAACAAAAACAAGGAAACGTGAAGCAAAGGTTAACTGTACACTAGGTAGTGTGGGTGCTTTAAAACTAGCTCAGCTAAAATATCTAAGTGACCTTGTGTGATAATTGCTTGGAAAAGCAGGCAGGCAGCTTCAGATTGCAAATGTTAACTGAGGAAGTGTTTGTAATAAAAGTCTGGAAATAAGTGGTATCATGTCAATTATTCCATAAATTAAGTCACCTGGTCATAACATGAAAAAAAAAAACCCCAAAAATATTAATTCCAAGGTGTTTGCTTTGGGGGAGGAGATCTTCAGGGATGCCTACTACAGGAGTTACTCCCTGCCGTCCATCCCCAGGGAACTCTGATGAGCATGCAAAACGGGCTGCGCAATTCCCAGTGATTTCTGTTGTTCCTCGGCCAGGGCTCAAACGAGGAGGTAGAAAATAAGAGAAGATGCCACTTGATCTCCGCTTAAACACCGCAACTTCAGCGATGTGTCGCCTGAAAAGTTCACGCTTGACCGTCTTCCTCCTTTTTGAGCCCAACCGGGAGGCGCAGCAGCAATTACGCAACGCTGTTCCCTCAGAGGCGGCTGGGAGGGAAACTCGGGGAATATCCAGGGAGGGCACTGCATCCCAGGCGCTCTGGGAGTCATCCCATGTCTATGATGTCCCTCACACCACGTCCCCAGGCTGGCAGCCGGGTGGCAACCAACACGGGGGGCTCTGCGCCCACACACCGCGGTGCTACCCCCGCTGACACCACCGCGGGCCGGCTGTGGGCGACAGCCCCTCACGGCGACACCGAGTAGTTAACGGGGACCCGCCGAAACAAGCCCGAATTCGATGTCCGAAAAGCGGCGGGTTCCCGCGTCGCCCCCCGCCCGCTCCCGCCCTCAGCGCCCCGCGCGCGCCAAGCACCGCGCGCGCGCCTCCCCTCAGGGCTGCGGGGCCGCCGCTGAGGGACCCCGCGGTGGGTGGGTGCCCCCTCAGCCTTCCTGCCCCCTCTTCCCTCGCGGCGCTCAAACTTCCTCAAGGAGCAACGCCGGCACCTGCCGGGCTTCCCCGCACTCACCGCTGCGGCGCCGGACGACGACCACGCCAGAGCCCGCCTGATGAGTGCCCGCCTGCCGCGCCACACAGGTACCGT